>OX421479.1:0-438730 GCA_949126895.1 Eilema caniola
CTAACCTAACCTAACCTAACCTAACCTAACCTAACCTAACCTAACCTAACCTAACCTAACCTAACCTAACCTAACCTAACCTAACCTAACCTAACCTAACCTAACCTAACCTAACCTAACCTAACCTAACCTAACCTAACCTAACCTAACCTAACCTAACCTAACCTAACCTAACCTAACCTAACCTAACCTAACCTAACCTAACCTAACCTAACCTAACCTAACCTAACCTAACCTAACATAACCTAACCTAACCTAACCTAACCTAACCTAACCTAACCTAACCTAACCTAACCTAACCTAACCTAACCTAACCTAACCTAACCTAACCTAACCTAACCTAACCTAACCTAACCTAACCTAACCTAACCTAACCTAACCTAACCTAACCTAACCTAACCTAACCTAACCTAACCTAACCTAACCTAACCTAACCTAACCTAACCTAACCTAACCTAACCTAACCTAACCTAACCTAACCTAACCTAACCTAACCTAACCTAACCTAACCTAACCTAACCTAACCTAACCTAACCTAACCTAACCTAACCTAACCTAACCTAACCTAACCTAACCTAACCTAACCTAACCTAACCTAACCTAACCTAACCTAACCTAACCTAACCTAACCTAACCTAACCTAACCTAACCTAACCTAACCTAACCTAACCTAACCTAACCTAACCTAACCTAACCTAACCTAACCTAACCTAACCTAACCTAACCTAACCTAACCTAACCTAACCTAACCTAACCTAACCTAACCTAACCTAACCTAACCTAACCTAACCTAACCTAACCTAACCTAACCTAACCTAACCTAACCTAACCTAACCTAACCTAACCTAACCTAACCTAACCTAACCTAACCTAACCTAACCTAACCTAACCTAACCTAACCTAACCTAACCTAACCTAACCTAACCTAACCTAACCTAACCTAACCTAACCTAACCTAACCTAACCTAACCTAACCTAACCTAACCTAACCTAACCTAACCTAACCTAACCTAACCTAACCTAACCTAACCTAACCTAACCTAACCTAACCTAACCTAACCTAACCTAACCTAACCTAACCTAACCTAACCTAACCTAACCTAACCTAACCTAACCTAACCTAACCTAACCTAACCTAACCTAACCTAACCTAACCTAACCTAACCTAACCTAACCTAACCTAACCTAACCTAACCTAACCTAACCTAACCTAACCTAACCTAACCTAACCTAACCTAACCTAACCTAACCTAACCTAACCTAACCTAACCTAACCTAACCTAACCTAACCTAACCTAACCTAACCTAACCTAACCTAACCTAACCTAACCTAACCTAACCTAACCTAACCTAACCTAACCTAACCTAACCTAACCTAACCTAACCTAACCTAACCTAACCTAACCTAACCTAACCTAACCTAACCTAACCTAACCTAACCTAACCTAACCTAACCTAACCTAACCTAACCTAACCTAACCTAACCTAACCTAACCTAACCTAACCTAACCTAACCTAACCTAACCTAACCTAACCTAACCTAACCTAACCTAACCTAACCTAACCTAACCTAACCTAACCTAACCTAACCTAACCTAACCTAACCTAACCTAACCTAACCTAACCTAACCTAACCTAACCTAACCTAACCTAACCTAACCTAACCTAACCTAACCTAACCTAACCTAACCTAACCTAACCTAACCTAACCTAACCTAACCTAACCTAACCTAACCTAACCTAACCTAACCTAACCTAACCTAACCTAACCTAACCTAACCTAACCTAACCTAACCTAACCTAACCTAACCTAACCTAACCTAACCTAACCTAACCTAACCTAACCTAACCTAACCTAACCTAACCTAACCTAACCTAACCTAACCTAACCTAACCTAACCTAACCTAACCTAACCTAACCTAACCTAACCTAACCTAACCTAACCTAACCTAACCTAACCTAACCTAACCTAACCTAACCTAACCTAACCTAACCTAACCTAACCTAACCTAACCTAACCTAACCTAACCTAACCTAACCTAACCTAACCTAACCTAACCTAACCTAACCTAACCTAACCTAACCTAACCTAACCTAACCTAACCTAACCTAACCTAACCTAACCTAACCTAACCTAACCTAACCTAACCTAACCTAACCTAACCTAACCTAACCTAACCTAACCTAACCTAACCTAACCTAACCTAACCTAACCTAACCTAACCTAACCTAACCTAACCTAACCTAACCTAACCTAACCTAACCTAACCTAACCTAACCTAACCTAACCTAACCTAACCTAACCTAACCTAACCTAACCTAACCTAACCTAACCTAACCTAACCTAACCTAACCTAACCTAACCTAACCTAACCTAACCTAACCTAACCTAACCTAACCTAACCTAACCTAACCTAACCTAACCTAACCTAACCTAACCTAACCTAACCTAACCTAACCTAACCTAACCTAACCTAACCTAACCTAACCTAACCTAACCTAACCTAACCTAACCTAACCTAACCTAACCTAACCTAACCTAACCTAACCTAACCTAACCTAACCTAACCTAACCTAACCTAACCTAACCTAACCTAACCTAACCTAACCTAACCTAACCTAACCTAACCTAACCTAACCTAACCTAACCTAACCTAACCTAACCTAACCTAACCTAACCTAACCTAACCTAACCTAACCTAACCTAACCTAACCTAACCTAACCTAACCTAACCTAACCTAACCTAACCTAACCTAACCTAACCTAACCTAACCTAACCTAACCTAACCTAACCTAACCTAACCTAACCTAACCTAACCTAACCTAACCTAACCTAACCTAACCTAACCTAACCTAACCTAACCTAACCTAACCTAACCTAACCTAACCTAACCTAACCTAACCTAACCTAACCTAACCTAACCTAACCTAACCTAACCTAACCTAACCTAACCTAACCTAACCTAACCTAACCTAACCTAACCTAACCTAACCTAACCTAACCTAACCTAACCTAACCTAACCTAACCTAACCTAACCTAACCTAACCTAACCTAACCTAACCTAACCTAACCTAACCTAACCTAACCTAACCTAACCTAACCTAACCTAACCTAACCTAACCTAACCTAACCTAACCTAACCTAACCTAACCTAACCTAACCTAACCTAACCTAACCTAACCTAACCTAACCTAACCTAACCTAACCTAACCTAACCTAACCTAACCTAACCTAACCTAACCTAACCTAACCTAACCTAACCTAACCTAACCTAACCTAACCTAACCTAACCTAACCTAACCTAACCTAACCTAACCTAACCTAACCTAACCTAACCTAACCTAACCTAACCTAACCTAACCTAACCTAACCTAACCTAACCTAACCTAACCTAACCTAACCTAACCTAACCTAACCTAACCTAACCTAACCTAACCTAACCTAACCTAACCTAACCTAACCTAACCTAACCTAACCTAACCTAACCTAACCTAACCTAACCTAACCTAACCTAACCTAACCTAACCTAACCTAACCTAACCTAACCTAACCTAACCTAACCTAACCTAACCTAACCTAACCTAACCTAACCTAACCTAACCTAACCTAACCTAACCTAACCTAACCTAACCTAACCTAACCTAACCTAACCTAACCTAACCTAACCTAACCTAACCTAACCTAACCTAACCTAACCTAACCTAACCTAACCTAACCTAACCTAACCTAACCTAACCTAACCTAACCTAACCTAACCTAACCTAACCTAACCTAACCTAACCTAACCTAACCTAACCTAACCTAACCTAACCTAACCTAACCTAACCTAACCTAACCTAACCTAACCTAACCTAACCTAACCTAACCTAACCTAACCTAACCTAACCTAACCTAACCTAACCTAACCTAACCTAACCTAACCTAACCTAACCTAACCTAACCTAACCTAACCTAACCTAACCTAACCTAACCTAACCTAACCTAACCTAACCTAACCTAACCTAACCTAACCTAACCTAACCTAACCTAACCTAACCTAACCTAACCTAACCTAACCTAACCTAACCTAACCTAACCTAACCTAACCTAACCTAACCTAACCTAACCTAACCTAACCTAACCTAACCTAACCTAACCTAACCTAACCTAACCTAACCTAACCTAACCTAACCTAACCTAACCTAACCTAACCTAACCTAACCTAACCTAACCTAACCTAACCTAACCTAACCTAACCTAACCTAACCTAACCTAACCTAACCTAACCTAACCTAACCTAACCTAACCTAACCTAACCTAACCTAACCTAACCTAACCTAACCTAACCTAACCTAACCTAACCTAACCTAACCTAACCTAACCTAACCTAACCTAACCTAACCTAACCTAACCTAACCTAACCTAACCTAACCTAACCTAACCTAACCTAACCTAACCTAACCTAACCTAACCTAACCTAACCTAACCTAACCTAACCTAACCTAACCTAACCTAACCTAACCTAACCTAACCTAACCTAACCTAACCTAACCTAACCTAACCTAACCTAACCTAACCTAACCTAACCTAACCTAACCTAACCTAACCTAACCTAACCTAACCTAACCTAACCTAACCTAACCTAACCTAACCTAACCTAACCTAACCTAACCTAACCTAACCTAACTAACCTAACCTAACCTAACCTAACTCTAACCTAACCTAACCTAACCTAACCTAACCTAACCTAACCTAACCTAACCTAACCTAACCTAACCTAACCTAACCTAACCTAACCTAACCTAACCTAACCTAACCTAACCTAACCTAACCTAACCTAACCTAACCTAACCTAACCTAACCTAACCTAACCTAACCTAACCTAACCTAACCTAACCTAACCTAACCTAACCTAACCTAACCTAACCTAACCTAACCTAACCTAACCTAACCTAACCTAACCTAACCTAACCTAACCTAACCTAACCTAACCTAACCTAACCTAACCTAACCTAACCTAACCTAACCTAACCTAACCTAACCTAACCTAACCTAACCTAACCTAACCTAACCTAACCTAACCTAACCTAACCTAACCTAACCTAACCTAACCTAACCTAACCTAACCTAACCTAACCTAACCTAACCTAACCTAACCTAACCTAACCTAACCTAACCTAACCTAACCTAACCTAACCTAACCTAACCTAACCTAACCTAACCTAACCTAACCTAACCTAACCTAACCTAACCTAACCTAACCTAACCTAACCTAACCTAACCTAACCTAACCTAACCTAACCTAACCTAACCTAACCTAACCTAACCTAACCTAACCTAACCTAACCTAACCTAACCTAACCTAACCTAACCTAACCTAACCTAACCTAACCTAACCTAACCTAACCTAACCTAACCTAACCTAACCTAACCTAACCTAACCTAACCTAACCTAACCTAACCTAACCTAACCTAACCTAACCTAACCTAACCTAACCTAACCTAACCTAACCTAACCTAACCTAACCTAACCTAACCTAACCTAACCTAACCTAACCTAACCTAACCTAACCTAACCTAACCTAACCTAACCTAACCTAACCTAACCTAACCTAACCTAACCTAACCTAACCTAACCTAACCTAACCTAACCTAACCTAACCTAACCTAACCTAACCTAACCTAACCTAACCTAACCTAACCTAACCTAACCTAACCTAACCTAACCTAACCTAACCTAACCTAACCTAACCTAACCTAACCTAACCTAACCTAACCTAACCTAACCTAACCTAACCTAACCTAACCTAACCTAACCTAACCTAACCTAACCTAACCTAACCTAACCTAACCTAACCTAACCTAACCTAACCTAACCTAACCTAACCTAACCTAACCTAACCTAACCTAACCTAACCTAACCTAACCTAACCTAACCTAACCTAACCTAACCTAACCTAACCTAACCTAACCTAACCTAACCTAACCTAACCTAACCTAACCTAACCTAACCTAACCTAACCTAACCTAACCTAACCTAACCTAACCTAACCTAACCTAACCTAACCTAACCTAACCTAACCTAACCTAACCTAACCTAACCTAACCTAACCTAACCTAACCTAACCTAACCTAACCTAACCTAACCTAACCTAACCTAACCTAACCTAACCTAACCTAACCTAACCTAACCTAACCTAACCTAACCTAACCTAACCTAACCTAACCTAACCTAACCTAACCTAACCTAACCTAACCTAACCTAACCTAACCTAACCTAACCTAACCTAACCTAACCTAACCTAACCTAACCTAACCTAACCTAACCTAACCTAACCTAACCTAACCTAACCTAACCTAACCTAACCTAACCTAACCTAACCTAACCTAACCTAACCTAACCTAACCTAACCTAACCTAACCTAACCTAACCTAACCTAACCTAACCTAACCTAACCTAACCTAACCTAACCTAACCTAACCTAACCTAACCTAACCTAACCTAACCTAACCTAACCTAACCTAACCTAACCTAACCTAACCTAACCTAACCTAACCTAACCTAACCTAACCTAACCTAACCTAACCTAACCTAACCTAACCTAACCTAACCTAACCTAACCTAACCTAACCTAACCTAACCTAACCTAACCTAACCTAACCTAACCTAACCTAACCTAACCTAACCTAACCTAACCTAACCTAACCTAACCTAACCTAACCTAACCTAACCTAACCTAACCTAACCTAACCTAACCTAACCTAACCTAACCTAACCTAACCTAACCTAACCTAACCTAACCTAACCTAACCTAACCTAACCTAACCTAACCTAACCTAACCTAACCTAACCTAACCTAACCTAACCTAACCTAACCTAACCTAACCTAACCTAACCTAACCTAACCTAACCTAACCTAACCTAACCTAACCTAACCTAACCTAACCTAACCTAACCTAACCTAACCTAACCTAACCTAACCTAACCTAACCTAACCTAACCTAACCTAACCTAACCTAACCTAACCTAACCTAACCTAACCTAACCTAACCTAACCTAACCTAACCTAACCTAACCTAACCTAACCTAACCTAACCTAACCTAACCTAACCTAACCTAACCTAACCTAACCTAACCTAACCTAACCTAACCTAACCTAACCTAACCTAACCTAACCTAACCTAACCTAACCTAACCTAACCTAACCTAACCTAACCTAACCTAACCTAACCTAACCTAACCTAACCTAACCTAACCTAACCTAACCTAACCTAACCTAACCTAACCTAACCTAACCTAACCTAACCTAACCTAACCTAACCTAACCTAACCTAACCTAACCTAACCTAACCTAACCTAACCTAACCTAACCTAACCTAACCTAACCTAACCTAACCTAACCTAACCTAACCTAACCTAACCTAACCTAACCTAACCTAACCTAACCTAACCTAACCTAACCTAACCTAACCTAACCTAACCTAACCTAACCTAACCTAACCTAACCTAACCTAACCTAACCTAACCTAACCTAACCTAACCTAACCTAACCTAACCTAACCTAACCTAACCTAACCTAACCTAACCTAACCTAACCTAACCTAACCTAACCTAACCTAACCTAACCTAACCTAACCTAACCTAACCTAACCTAACCTAACCTAACCTAACCTAACCTAACCTAACCTAACCTAACCTAACCTAACCTAACCTAACCTAACCTAACCTAACCTAACCTAACCTAACCTAACCTAACCTAACCTAACCTAACCTAACCTAACCTAACCTAACCTAACCTAACCTAACCTAACCTAACCTAACCTAACCTAACCTAACCTAACCTAACCTAACCTAACCTAACCTAACCTAACCTAACCTAACCTAACCTAACCTAACCTAACCTAACCTAACCTAACCTAACCTAACCTAACCTAACCTAACCTAACCTAACCTAACCTAACCTAACCTAACCTAACCTAACCTAACCTAACCTAACCTAACCTAACCTAACCTAACCTAACCTAACCTAACCTAACCTAACCTAACCTAACCTAACCTAACCTAACCTAACCTAACCTAACCTAACCTAACCTAACCTAACCTAACCTAACCTAACCTAACCTAACCTAACCTAACCTAACCTAACCTAACCTAACCTAACCTAACCTAACCTAACCTAACCTAACCTAACCTAACCTAACCTAACCTAACCTAACCTAACCTAACCTAACCTAACCTAACCTAACCTAACCTAACCTAACCTAACCTAACCTAACCTAACCTAACCTAACCTAACCTAACCTAACCTAACCTAACCTAACCTAACCTAACCTAACCTAACCTAACCTAACCTAACCTAACCTAACCTAACCTAACCTAACCTAACCTAACCTAACCTAACCTAACCTAACCTAACCTAACCTAACCTAACCTAACCTAACCTAACCTAACCTAACCTAACCTAACCTAACCTAACCTAACCTAACCTAACCTAACCTAACCTAACCTAACCTAACCTAACCTAACCTAACCTAACCTAACCTAACCTAACCTAACCTAACCTAACCTAACCTAACCTAACCTAACCTAACCTAACCTAACCTAACCTAA
Organism: Eilema caniola; assembly: GCA_949126895.1. Lineage (NCBI taxonomy): Eukaryota > Metazoa > Arthropoda > Insecta > Lepidoptera > Erebidae > Eilema > Eilema caniola. The sequence goes on from OX421479.1 coordinate 8,595, forward strand.
CCTAACCTAACCTAACCTAACCTAACCTAACCTAACCTAACCTAACCTAACCTAACCTAACCTAACCTAACCTAACCTAACCTAACCTAACCTAACCTAACCTAACCTAACCTAACCTAACCTAACCTAACCTAACCTAACCTAACCTAACCTAACCTAACCTAACCTAACCTAACCTAACCTAACCTAACCTAACCTAACCTAACCTAACCTAACCTAACCTAACCTAACCTAACCTAACCTAACCTAACCTAACCTAACCTAACCTAACCTAACCTAACCTAACCTAACCTAACCTAACCTAACCTAACCTAACCTAACCTAACCTAACCTAACCTAACCTAACCTAACCTAACCTAACCTAACCTAACCTAACCTAACCTAACCTAACCTAACCTAACCTAACCTAACCTAACCTAACCTAACCTAACCTAACCTAACCTAACCTAACCTAACCTAACCTAACCTAACCTAACCTAACCTAACCTAACCTAACCTAACCTAACCTAACCTAACCTAACCTAACCTAACCTAACCTAACCTAACCTAACCTAACCTAACCTAACCTAACCTAACCTAACCTAACCTAACCTAACCTAACCTAACCTAACCTAACCTAACCTAACCTAACCTAACCTAACCTAACCTAACCTAACCTAACCTAACCTAACCTAACCTAACCTAACCTAACCTAACCTAACCTAACCTAACCTAACCTAACCTAACCTAACCTAACCTAACCTAACCTAACCTAACCTAACCTAACCTAACCTAACCTAACCTAACCTAACCTAACCTAACCTAACCTAACCTAACCTAACCTAACCTAACCTAACCTAACCTAACCTAACCTAACCTAACCTAACCTAACCTAACCTAACCTAACCTAACCTAACCTAACCTAACCTAACCTAACCTAACCTAACCTAACCTAACCTAACCTAACCTAACCTAACCTAACCTAACCTAACCTAACCTAACCTAACCTAACCTAACCTAACCTAACCTAACCTAACCTAACCTAACCTAACCTAACCTAACCTAACCTAACCTAACCTAACCTAACCTAACCTAACCTAACCTAACCTAACCTAACCTAACCTAACCTAACCTAACCTAACCTAACCTAACCTAACCTAACCTAACCTAACCTAACCTAACCTAACCTAACCTAACCTAACCTAACCTAACCTAACCTAACCTAACCTAACCTAACCTAACCTAACCTAACCTAACCTAACCTAACCTAACCTAACCTAACCTAACCTAACCTAACCTAACCTAACCTAACCTAACCTAACCTAACCTAACCTAACCTAACCTAACCTAACCTAACCTAACCTAACCTAACCTAACCTAACCTAACCTAACCTAACCTAACCTAACCTAACCTAACCTAACCTAACCTAACCTAACCTAACCTAACCTAACCTAACCTAACCTAACCTAACCTAACCTAACCTAACCTAACCTAACCTAACCTAACCTAACCTAACCTAACCTAACCTAACCTAACCTAACCTAACCTAACCTAACCTAACCTAACCTAACCTAACCTAACCTAACCTAACCTAACCTAACCTAACCTAACCTAACCTAACCTAACCTAACCTAACCTAACCTAACCTAACCTAACCTAACCTAACCTAACCTAACCTAACCTAACCTAACCTAACCTAACCTAACCTAACCTAACCTAACCTAACCTAACCTAACCTAACCTAACCTAACCTAACCTAACCTAACCTAACCTAACCTAACCTAACCTAACCTAACCTAACCTAACCTAACCTAACCTAACCTAACCTAACCTAACCTAACCTAACCTAACCTAACCTAACCTAACCTAACCTAACCTAACCTAACCTAACCTAACCTAACCTAACCTAACCTAACCTAACCTAACCTAACCTAACCTAACCTAACCTAACCTAACCTAACCTAACCTAACCTAACCTAACCTAACCTAACCTAACCTAACCTAACCTAACCTAACCTAACCTAACCTAACCTAACCTAACCTAACCTAACCTAACCTAACCTAACCTAACCTAACCTAACCTAACCTAACCTAACCTAACCTAACCTAACCTAACCTAACCTAACCTAACCTAACCTAACCTAACCTAACCTAACCTAACCTAACCTAACCTAACCTAACCTAACCTAACCTAACCTAACCTAACCTAACCTAACCTAACCTAACCTAACCTAACCTAACCTAACCTAACCTAACCTAACCTAACCTAACCTAACCTAACCTAACCTAACCTAACCTAACCTAACCTAACCTAACCTAACCTAACCTAACCTAACCTAACCTAACCTAACCTAACCTAACCTAACCTAACCTAACCTAACCTAACCTAACCTAACCTAACCTAACCTAACCTAACCTAACCTAACCTAACCTAACCTAACCTAACCTAACCTAACCTAACCTAACCTAACCTAACCTAACCTAACCTAACCTAACCGCTTCGAGAGGGCAGCACTTTTGATTATTGTTGTCTGCAAAATTGTCGCTATTAGGGAATACAAAATTGAGTTTTGACAGCAGATATCGCGCAATTTTCGTCTGTTGCTTATCGTCTGCTAGATAGAGAATCACACTGCGGATCGTTTTCGATTGCGCTCCACACTTAAAAATCCAAAATAGTGGGTTTTTCTTGAGCTAGCACAGTGAAAGTGGTACCAAAAGTTGCGTCTCAGTGCCCCGCGTCCGCCTGTGCATCGTAACTCACCCGCACGATAGCGCCTGAGTGTCTTAAAGTGTTTTTTCTGACCTTTTAAGGTTATTCGACACGTGTCTGTGCACGTTTTAGTGAATAAATCGGCGTAAAGTGATCGGATCGTCAAGCTCGAAGTGTCCCCGGCTGCGGGCAGTGGAGCCCCATCCGCCACGCCGGTCAGTTTTTCCCGGAAAGCCCCAGGCTTTCCGTGAAAACCAGAAAAACAAGTACCGCGTGGCCACGCGGTACCAGAACCAGCAGTCCGAGGAAGCTGATTTTTTGTGGAGACGAAGACGCCATCACCAGCACCTATATTCTGGTAACAGAAAAATTTTCCAGTAATTAGAAACTTTTTAATAAATGTTAGAAAGTGCAAACTTTGACTGACAATAGCAGTGGACCCAGAGCAGATAGCAAAAATCGGCAACTGCTATCTTTTGCGCGCTCGCCAGATCTTCGTGCCTGCCAAATCTCAAATTTTTTGGACGATTTTTAAGCTCGCCATAATTAAAAAACTGACTTTTTTAGTTTTTCGTGCAAATTTGCACGAAAACTTGTATATTTTTTATTGTGACTTTTGTAGCATATAACTGCCCATTTTTTTTTTATTAATTATAAAATTTTTTGTGTATTTTTACCACCATCCAGCTCGGAGATAGCGATTTTTGAAAGTTTTTTCTAAATTAATTAAAAAAAAAAAAGGGGTAGATTTTCTTTGTTTTTGACGACGGGGTTGGGTTTAGACAAGCCTTTTACACTTGTTTAAGCCCAAACAAGCCCTTTCTAGCGGCAAAAACAACGAAAATCGTAATTTCCGACGTTTCGCACAGGATCCGCACGAAGTTTGTAATTAAGTTTTCTCCGGACTGGATAATCCTATCGCAAAAATTTTTTCTTTGAGGGACGTGCTGGGGAGCGAATTTTAAGTTTTTTATAATTCTGTGCGTTTTCGAGCAATTTCTTTAGAATCCTGTTTTGGACACCTCGGAAGGTAGAGGACGTCGTGCCAAGCCCAGATATCGATTTTGGGCTCTCTACGACCAACCGTTTAGGAGCTACGACCGCTCAAAGTTTGACCTTGAGCGCGCGCGGCCATCTTGGAAAAATTCAAACACCTATAGCTCCGAGACCGGGGGTCGTAGAGAGACCGGATTTCGACTGGGGGCGTCAGCGGAGGGCCACCTGCCCGGCACCACACTTTTCCGGGAAATCCGGGAAAAAATTTCCCGGAAAATTTTCAAAATTTTCTTTTAGTTTTCGGCATACTAGGGTGATAGAGGGCGTCGAGCCGACCAAGGAGAAACTTTTCTGGGTTCGCTGGGACACCTGGAGCCCGAAATATACGCGTTCAAAGTTTGGCAAAGCCGCCATCTTGGAAATCTTTAGGACCGTATATTTCGGGAACCCGTGGTCGTAGCGACCTCTGGTTTTCTTTGGGGGGCTCGGCTTCCTCCACCGAACCCGTTGAGTGTGGTGGGGGGTAGACCCCACGAACTTGGGGGGTCACTTTTGGGGGTCACCCCTTTTGACCCCAAAGCCGCGTCGGGGGATAGATCTTGCCGAGACCTCTTCGGGGATACCTCGCTCGGGTCGGTCGGACCAATAGTTCTCGGGATATCGGGGTTTTAAATGTCGTGTGGATTCCGCACGGGAATTTTGGGACCCCGCTGTCTCCGAACCCTTGGGCCTAGGACCCCCGAGTTTGGGCTCGTTGTGGAGGGCTCGGGGAGCTCTACCCGCTCGACCTAGAGTGGAGTCTCTACATAGAGTTCGGACAAACTTTTATGGTAGAGTCGGCATTTTTCAAGCCACGTGGCTCAAACTCGGTTTTTGAGCAGACCATACTAGGCTCTACCTAACCTTGTGGTGACTGTACATAGGTTACGTGTACTTAAAGGTCTTTGTAAATTATAGGTATTAATTAGTTATAAACTGTAACCTGACCCTGGAGGGCACTCATTGAGTGTATTTATTCTCAATTTATTTTACATTATTGTGCCTTGACTACGAGTGTAGACTGGACCTAGAGTCCGAAATTGTTTATTTTAATTTAGCCTGACTTTTATTTCTTTATTTTTTGCTGTGCCTCTAATATTGTTAACCATAATATATCTGTGTTCGTGACTTTTCAGTGCGACCGTATTGTGTCAACCTGCATACATCTTCACGCAACTCTACATACATTACTCACACATACTCCAGGCTACATACATTCACACTCAACAACAGAACACAAACAACATTTACACACCACAACACCTACACAATACACTCCAGGGACATCGTTCAGATTGAACAGCCATCGCTGCATTAGACCGTGGGTCTGCATAGACCAGTATTTGGTATTTCTAAGCCGGACTTATATTTTTTAATATAATTACTCTTATTTTATTTTTACATTTTTATTTTTACATTCTTATTTTTACATTTTATTGCTGTGATACTGACCAACTTCAATTTAACCCGTGACATTTATTTTTATCTTTGACGCGCACCTTCACTCGCCAAAATGAAACCGGAGCGTACACCAGTCCGAATGCCAGGAGCCTCTACCATTAGAGATACCACACCTGTGGAAGATAACACTTTTATAGTGGACAACAGCCCCGTGGGGCAACAGCGCTCGCTGGTTAGGAGGAGTATAGATGCGTGCGAGCTCCGCGTAGGAGCCCAACAAGCGAAAGCGCCATCTAACCCTATAAAAGATAAAAAGACGAAGGAGACTGGGGCACGGGCCCCACTATCTGCTCCCACAGCTCTGGAGCGCTACTCCACGGCGCTGGACTGCCTAGAGCAGATAAAAAAGCAACTAAGCATTTCGGGGAACATTAAGAGGGAGATTAAAATAGAAATAACGAATAGGACAGAGCTGCTAGACAAAATAATAAAATCATACGAGAAAGATAGGAAGACAGTGGTTAAAAGGCCGAGTGTTGGGCCAACAGAGGTCTCTGCCGCTGTTGCCTTAGACCCTGCCAGAGATAACGGCGAGGAAATATTAAAGCGTATAAAAGAGAATGAAAGGTTATTGAGAGAGAATGGAAGGATAATGGTAGAGATGAAAGAAAGGATAGAGAGACAGGATGAAAGAGAGAAAGAGAGAGAACGAAAGGGGACATTGACGTATGCGGGTGTGGCGGCGGGCCATTCAGGTACACAACCCCCTGAGCGGGCGACGCTACATTCCATAGCGATCACGTCCAAAGACGAGGATGATACAGGAGAGCAACTGATGGAGAAGTTGAGGAAAGTTGCAAATGAGGATAATGAATGGGTGACTGTGGAGAGAATAAGGAAGGCGAAGGATAGAAAGGTGATCATAGGATACAAGACAGAGGATGAAAGGAAAAGGGCACGAAGGAGACTGGAGGAAAGGGCGAAGGGTCTCACTGTAGAGGAAATCAAGAACAAAGACCCACTTATCATACTCTTTGGGGTCCTAAGAAGCCACAAGGATGAGGACTTGTTAAAGGCCATAAGGTCCCGGAACCATGACGTGTTCCGGGGACTGGCCCCAGAACAAATCCGAATGGCCGTCCTCTACAGGAAGACTGCGAGGAACCCGCACACGTGTCACGTGGTGCTCAGGGTCTCCCCGGCGGTGTACAACCGTGCTCTGGGTGTGGGGAGGCTGCACATTGACCTCCAACCCATAAGGGTTGCGGATCAATCGCCTCTGGTGCAGTGCTCCTCATGCCTTGGGTACGGACACACAAGGAAGTTCTGTGCCGGCAACGACACAAAGTGTAGCCATTGTGGGGGGCTCCACATGAGAGCCGAATGCCCCGACTACATTGCCGGTGCAGAGCCGAGCTGTGTGAATTGCCAGAGGGAGAAGCTGAGTAGCACAGGGCATAGTGTCTTCAGCTCCAAGTGCCCGGTGCGAATGAGGTGGGACACTATAGCGAGGACATCCACTCAGTACCAGTGCTGAGGGCACCTCGGTGACCGCACCCCCATACAGAGTGCTACAAGCAAACCTCCGAAAGCAGAAGCTGGCAACTGACGAGCTCATACTCGCAGCCTCGAGGCGAAAAGCCACCGTCGCTCTCATTCAGGAGCCCTACGTAGGAAACTCGACGAAGATGAAGGCATACCAGGGCGTTAGGGTCTTCCAGAACACTGGGCAAGGAGGAGGGACTGTGAAGGCGGCTATTGCCGTCTTCGATCCAACTTTGGATGTTGTGCAGTACCCGCAACTCACCACTGATAACATCGCAGTGGTGGGGATCCGGACCAGTGCCTGGATGATCACGCTGGTATCCTTCTACTTTGAACCGAGACCTGAACCACTAGGGCCACACCTAGAGCGACTTAAAGAGGTGAGGCGAGCTCTAGGTTCCCAGCTTGTCCTCTTCGGGGGCGACGCTAACGCCAAGAGCACCTGGTGGGGACATTGGTTTGAGAACCCGAGAGGCAAGTTGCTGAGGGGTGTCCTTGAAGAACTTGACCTCCAGGTCCTGAATAGCGGAGAAATTCCGACTTTCGACACTGTAAGGGGTGGAAAGAGGTATCGTAGCTTCGTGGATATAACGGCCTGCACTGACAATATGATCAGCCTGGTCGACGCTTGGAGGGTCGAAGAACGCCTCACGAGTTCGGACCACAACGGCATCTGGTTCAACCTCAACCTGGAGAGAGCCAGGGGTACGAAAATTGAGCGCACTACCCGCATCTATAACACTAAAAAGGCCAACTGGGATACTTTCAAGGCCAGCGTCTCTCGGTCGCTCTCGGATATCGCTATAGGCGAAACAAGGCACAACACAGAACTTGATGTCTTAGTCGAAGCATATACGAGGGCGATCGTAGGGGCGTGTGGGGAGAGTATCCCAGTTAAAAAACCGGGGGGCTTGATCACGATGCCGTGGTGGTCCGAAAGGCTCGCCGAGCTTCAGAGGCTCGTCAAGACCAAAAAGCGTCGTATCAGGAACGCAGCGCCGATCCGGAGAGAGAGGGTGGTGGCACGATACCTAGAACAAAAGGAGATGTATGAATCTGAAGTAAAAAAGGCACAGGTCGAAAGCTGGAAGGAATTCTGCGGAAAGCAGGACCGGGAGGGCATGTGGGAGGGCATTTATAGGGTCATCGGCAGGGCCACTGCAAGGGAGGAAGATATTCCGTTGACCGTCAATGGGACCTACCTGGACGCCAAGGGTTCGGCCGAACTTCTGGCCAAAACCTTCTACCCGGAAGACCGGGTGGAGGAGGATAATGCGGGGCATCAGGAGATACGCGAAAAATCAAAAGAGGTTGATAACGAGAGGGGTCATCATAATGATGACCCACCCTTTACGATGAGTGAACTCCTTGATGCTCTCCGCAAATTTAACCCTAAGAAAGCTCCGGGGGCGGATGGCTTCACTGCCGACATCTGCACTCACGCCATTAGGACCGACCCCACACTCTTCCTGGAGCTGCTGAATCGGTGCCTTCACCACGGCTACTTCCCTAAGATATGGAAGGAGGCCGTGGTGGTTGCACTGAGGAAAGCAGGGAAGGACTCGTACACCGTCCCCAAGTCGTACAGACCCATTGGTCTTCTGCCCGTCTTGGGGAAGGTGTACGAGAGGATGCTGGTGACTCGTCTCAACTTCTATTTGTTGCCGACAATTAGCCCCCGCCAGTACGGTTTTATGCCACAGAAAAGCACCGAAGACGCCCTCTATGACCTTATGGGCCACATAAGGGCTAGACTCGATGAGAAGAGGGTGGTCCTTATGGTGTCCTTGGACATAGAGGGCGCCTTCGATAGCGCATGGTGGCCGGCTATTAAAGTACGACTGGCGGAGGAGAAATGTCCGGCGAATTTGAGGCGAGTCATCAGTAGCTACCTTAGCGACAGGGAGGTGAGGGTAAGGTATGCGGGCGAGGAGTGCAGACGCCCCACGGAGAAGGGTTGCGTCCAGGGTTCAATTGGCGGACCCTTGCTGTGGAACCTGTTATTAGACCCTCTGCTCCACCAACTGAGCGAAAGGGCGGTTCATGTGCAGGCTTTTGCGGATGATGTGGTGATGCTGTTCGATGGGGACAGCGCCCTGGAAATTGAGAGACAGGCCAATGCCTCTCTCGAGCATGTGCGGGAGTGGGGCATCCGAAACAAGCTGAAATTCGCACCGCACAAAACTTGTGCGATGGTAATCACGCGGAGGCTAAAGTACGATGACCCACGCCTCAGCATGGGCGGGATAGACATTGGACTGTCCAAGTCCATCAAAGTCCTGGGGTTGACCATTGACCACAAACTAACATTTAACACACACGTCACAGATGTATGCAGAAAGGCGATCGGCATATACCACAAGCTCGCACGGATGGCGCGGACCAGCTGGGGGTTACACCCCGAGGTGATCCGATCCATCTACAACGCGGCTGTGGAGCCAACGGTGCTGTATGCGGCCAGCAGTTGGTGCGCGGCGGTGGACAAGCTTGGTATCCGAAAGCAACTTAACGTGGTGCAGCGCGGATTCGCGCAAAAACTTTGTAAGGGCTACCGGACGGTCTCCCTGCACTCAGGACTAGTCCTGGCTGGACTCCTCCCTCTGGACCTCAGAGTTCGCGAGGTGGCCTCGTTGTACGAGGCCAAGAGGGGGGTGTCTCAGTCATGGCTGGGAGACAGGGAGATCGAACGAATGGCCCCAGCCATTAGAACACCTCACCCCGCGGAGCATATGAGCCTGGAGTTCACCAGTCTGGTAGACGAGGACCATTATAATCGCGTGGAGAACATTGAAACGCGCATCTTCACGGACGGGAGCAAGATTGAGGGCCGGGTCGGTGCCGCGTTATCCATTTGGAATAACGGGACCGAAACCAGGGCCCTCAAACTAGCTCTTGCGCCCCACTGTACCGTCTACCAGGCCGAACTCTTGGCTATATGCAAAGCGACCAGTGAGGTCCTTAAGCGAGGCGCGGCCACGTTCGGGGTCTTCAGTGACAGCAGAGCCGCACTCCTAACGGTAATCAACCGTCACGCCCTCCACCCTCTGGCGGTTGAGGCCAGGCTTAACATCAAGCGGGGCTTGGTCCAGGGCAAGGAAATCTCCTTGTTCTGGATCAAGGCCCACGCAGGGTTGGAGGGCAATGAGCGAGCCGACCAGCTTGCCAAGGAGGCGGCTCTGAGGCTGAAGATTGCCCCTCACTACGATCTGTGCCCAGTCTCATTCGTGAAGCGCGGCCTGCGTCAGATCACGCTTCACGAATGGGGCGAAAGGTACAGAGAGGGTGGGACGGCTTCGGGTACCAAGCTATTTCTACCATGCGCGGTAACAGCTTACAGCATCGTTCGTAAGATCGAGGTCGCCGGCATTATAACCCAGTTGCTAACAGGGCACGGTGGGTTCTCCGCATACTTGGCCAGGTTCAAGTGTAGGGAGGACCCATCGTGTGCCTGCGAGCCTGGGGTACCTGAGACGGTCGCACACATTATCGTGGACTGCCCGATCCACGCACGGGATAGACACAACTTAGAATTAAAATTGGATATAAATGTAACAGAAAATAACTTACCGCTCCTAATTACCAGTAAGTACAGAGAGCATTTTCTTGAATATGCAGCAAGAATAATCAAAACTGTTAACAAAAGGAATAAGAGTTAAGAAAATCTCTAGCAGATATTGTGCAATATCTTGCACCAGATTTATAAAATTAGTATTTAAGAAAATGTAAACTACTATAGTGAATCATATATATTAAGAATAGTACAACTTAAGTTAGTAATAAGCAAATATGTAAACTAGAATAATTAGACGTAAAATATAGATATAAATTAATATAATGTAACCTGTACAACAAAATGTAATAAACAAAGCACCAAAGTATGTTAATACCCCCCATCCAATCCCATAAGTATGAAAGGCATGGTATGAAAGTACGAGAGGCATAAATGCGAGAACTGGAATGACAAAGAGAACAGGAATGAAAGCGTGAACAATACCATATATTCAGAAAATAAGCACTTAGTAATAAATCAAGAAGCCACTTAAACCCTGAGTGGGTTATTTTTAAATTATTAGGTTAGACTAGAAGGGCAACCAAACTAAGATAAAGAATAGACTTTCACGTCGTGACCTCCACATAGTGAAAGGTGCTAGAAAAAAAAAAAAAAAAAAAAAAAAAAAAAAAAAAAAAAACCTAACCTAACCTAACCTAACCTAACCTAACCTAACCTAACCTAACCTAACCTAACCTAACCTAACCTAACCTAACCTAACCTAACCTAACCTAACCTAACCTAACCTAACCTAACCTAACCTAACCTAACCTAACCTAACCTAACCTAACCTAACCTAACCTAACCTAACCTAACCTAACCTAACCTAACCTAACCTAACCTAACCTAACCTAACCTAACCTAACCTAACCTAACCTTTTTTTTTTTTTTTTTTTTTTAACCCGGGGGAATCCGTTATGGATACCCGCGTGCCAGGACGCACGCGGGTTATGTCCGACTCGCACGGACTAAACCTAACCGGGGTGTCCTCTTTCTCCGCTTCTAGTGGGCGGGTGTCGTGGGAACAAGGTCACAACATCCACAACACCCGCAGCGGTCAGCCACACCTCCCGTGTAAAAAGCGGGAGGGGCTTCCTTCAGTGGTGTCATCCTATGGGTAGGGGGGACGACATCCTACTAGGTACAGTGTGCAGACACGACACTACCGACCTGGGGGGACCTGGCGTTGCACGGCCGGCGGTAGTCCTGGTACCGCGGGCCGTGAGTCCCCGTCAAGGAGGAAGGCCGCGATGGAGCGTCGCGGCCCGCCTTCGCCCGACTCGCCTGCGACGGATCGGATCAGCGAGAGGATCCAGTTCCCTGATCCGCTCCGCCTCCTCCTTGAGCGAGATCACGTCCTCGCTGAACGTGATCATCGCCGTCCACGCCGCCTCACTGTCGACCATCGCCTGGATGATGGTCGAGAGCGTTAGGTCGGCGCCGACTACGTCGACAAGAGCTGCGCGTTGACGGCTCCACCCCGGGCACTCCGCCAGCGTGTGCGTGGCTGTGTCCTCGGGGTGGCCGCAGCTGTGGCACACCGGAGACGGCTCCCTCTTGGCCACCCGGAACAGATACTCACCGAAACAACCGTGTCCGGTGAGCATCTGCGCCAGGCGAAAGGTGACCGCCCCGTGCCGCCTGTCGACCCACTCCTGCAGGATGGGTCGGATCGCGTCGATGGTCAGAACACCGGCGCGAGGCTCTTCCAACCGCTCGGACCACCGCCTAAGAAGATCGCCCCGGAGGTCCTCCCTCCAGCACGCGACCTCCCTCGGCGGCGGGCCGACTCCCCGGGCCCTGGCCTCAGAGGTCCGGCAGAAAACTTCCGCCAACACCTCGGCCTCCAGGTCCCATGGTGGAGTTCCTGCGAGCACGCACGCGGCCTCGAGCGAGACCGTGCCGTACCCTCTCACGACCCTCAACGCCATCGCCCGCTGCGCCCGTCGCAGCAGCGCGATATTTTCGGCGTCGAGGGCCTCTACCCATATGGGCGCCCCGTATAGTGCCATCGAGCGAACCACCGACGTGTAAAGGCGTCGGCAGCTGCCCGAGGGCCCACCGAGATTCGGGAGCAGACAACCAAGCGCCCTCGCAGCACCCACGAGTCGGGGTGCGAGTCCCTGGAAGTGCTCCCGGAAGCACCATCGGCTATCGAGGACGATGCCCAAATAACGCATCGTCTTTCGTATGCCGATCGATACTCCGCCCACCACAATGTGCGCTCCAGCCGGCGGCGCCGACCGAGGGGAAGAAAAACAAACCGCCTCGGACTTCTGCAAGGCGACCTCCAACCCAATAAGGCGGATTCGCCTCACGAAGTGGGCCACTCCGGCTGTTGCTCTGAGAGCCGCCTCCCTGTAGGTATCCCCCTGCGCGGTGACGAGGGTATCGTCAGCGTAACACGTTACGCTGACCCCCCGAAGAGTCGCACCGCGCAGCACCCAGTCATAGCCGACGTTCCACAGCAGGGGTCCTAAAACGGAGCCCTGCGGAACGCCGCACGACATTGCTCTCAGAGCGGCGCCACCATCCTGTGTCGGATAGGTGACTGCCCGTTGGGAGAGGTAGGACAGAACTACCCTCCGCAGGCAGTCCGGCACACGATGGTAGCGCAGCGCCTCATGGATGCAGCTCCAGGGGAGGGTGTTAAAAGCATTGGCGATGTCTAAACTCACCGCCAATACCACCCCGGTCCCCGAAGCCGCGTCCTTCACTAGGGACTGCACCCGGCGGATCGCGTCCACCGTCGACCGGGCTCTGCGGAAACCATACTGGACATCGCAGAGACCCGGCCCGGGACCGTCCAGGTGCTCGACGATACGGTGGGCGAGCACACGCTCGAACACCTTCCCGATATCGTCGAGCAACACGATGGGCCGATAGGCCGAAGGCGAATCCGCCGGTCGTCCCTCCTTCTTGATGAGGACAAGTTTCCCCACCTTCCACCTGCGGGGAAACTTGCCCTGTTCCAGGCAGGAGGTAAGCAGCCGTGCCACTCTCTCTTCTAAGGCATCGGGCAGAGCCAATGCCCAGGCCCGACCGGGAATACCGTCGGGCCCTGGGGCGGTGTTCTTGGCCTTGAGCCTTGCGACCGCCGCCCTCAGATGCCCGGGAGTGACCTCGGGCGATGCTGCTTCCTCCGCGCGCACAAGTCCTCTACTGCTCTCCGCGACATCGTCGCCGACCATAGGAGGGGGAGCGAACTCTCCCCGGTCGGGGAACAGAGCTGCTACTATCTGTTCCACGAGCGCAGGCTGGAGCGATTGCGTCACCGGGGGGGCCCAGGGACGGAGCTTATGACGCACCATCCGATACGGCCTCCCCCACGGGTCGCGGTCGATCGACTCCAGCATTGCCTCCCAAGCCCTTTTCTTGGACTCGGCGATTTCCGCGCGCAGGGCGGCTCTCGCCTCCCTGTACGCGTCGTACAGCCGAGTCTCCAGGGCTCCGTCGCGACGTCGTCTTCGCCGGCTTCGGGTGTACCTGCGGCGCGCCGCCACGCACGCAGCACGGAGCTGCGCTAGCTGGGGCGACCACCAATACACCTTACGATGTGGAGAGGGGGGCCCGACGCGAGGCATGCTAGCGTCGCACACCTGCGTCATGGCCGCGTTGAGCCAATCGGCTTCCTCATCCACATCCACCGGACCCTCCGGCACTGGAATCCAACTTTGGACCAAGGCGGCCTCCGCGAGACGCTCGCGGTTCAGCCGCCTTAGGGCCCATCTCGGGTTGTCCTCCCCACGCGGAGGACCACCCAGGCTGTTCGGGGCAACCGGAAGGGGGGAGATTCGGAACCGAATGTATCGGTGGTCCGATAACGTCTCCGCCCCCTCCAGGACTTCCCAGCCTTGGACACGGGGCACCAGAGCGGGGGACGCGAACGTGAGGTCCACGATAGACCCGCTCTGTTGCCGCGCCCACGTGTCGACGGTCCCCCGGTTGAGCAGAATCAACCCGGACGAGACCAACCAATCTTCCAGTGCCTCCCCCCGCGGACAAGTAGCGGGGGATCCCCATGCCGTGGACTTGGCGTTGAAATCGCCAGCCACGAGCACGGGTGAAGGGTGAGCCTGTCGCACGAGCGTTCCCAGCTCCTCCAGGAGACGCTCGAACCAAGACAGGCTCCGATTCGGAGAGCAGTACGCTCCGACCACCGTCACCGAACCCACGGCGGCCGCCACGCAACAGCGCCCCCTCCTGATCCTCAATAGGGGGGGCGCACCGGCAGCCGCGCGCGAGACCAGAGCCACCAAGCCCTCCCGGTCAACCGCCCAATGCGAATCGGGCGGGATAGGTCGGTAGGGCTCGGTGATTATCCCTACTCCGGTCTGCCACTGCGCCATGCTCTGGATGTAAAGGTCCTGAGCGGCGGCGCAGTGGTTTAGGTTCGCCTGGAGCACGCCGATAGTCCCACTAATCGGTGACCATCGGCGCTACCTCTACAGGCCTTGGGGACGGTGGATCGGGCCTAGACGGGGCTATGACGCCGCCGCCAGCCTTCTGCCCCGACACCACGGGCTTTGCCTTTTGAGGCTTCTTCTTTCTCTTCTTCTTCTTCGGCTTGGGAGTGGTGCACGCTGCACTCCCAAGCCGGTGATCCGCCGGCTTGTCTGCCGCCTCGCACAAAGCGCAGCGCAAGGCGGCAGTGCACTGGGCCATTAGGTGCCCCGGCGCGCCGCAGCGGTAGCAGTAGTCGCTGCGGTCTACATCCGAGGTGCACTTGGCCTTTATGTGCCCGGTGTGGAGGCACCGGTAGCACCGAAGGGGCTTGGGGTCGACGAGCTTCACATGAGCCGCCGACCACCCCACCAGTAGCCTCCCGGCCGCAGCCAATTTCTTGGCCGCGGCCACCGGGCACTTGACGAACACAACCCCGAGGCCTCGCCAGTCCCGGTGTAAAGAGCCGGGAACCTAACCTAACCTAACCTAACCTTTTTTTTTTTTTTTTTTTTTAACCCGGGGGAATCCGTTATGGATACCCGCGTGCCAGGACGCACGCGGGTTATGTCCGACTCGCACGGACTAAACCTAACCGGGGTGTCCTCTTTCTCCGCTTCCAGTGGGCGGGTGTCGTGGGAACAAGGTCACAACAACCACAACACCCGCAGCGGTCAGCCACACCTCCCGTGTAAAGAGCGGGAGGGGCTTCCTTCAGTGGTGTCGCCCTATGGGTAGGGGGGACGACATCCTACTAGGTACAGTGTGCAGACACGACACTACCGACCTGGGGGGACCTGACGTTGCACAGCCGGCGGTAGTCCTGGTACCGCGGGCCGTGAGTCCCCGTCAAGGAGGAAGGCCGCGATGGAGCGTCGCGGCCCGCCTTCGCCCGACTCGCCTGCGGCGGATCGGATCAGCGAGAGGATCCAGTTCCCTGATCCGCTCCGCCTCCTCCTTGAGCGAGATCACGTCCTCGCTGAACGTGATCATCGCCGTCCACGCCGCCTCACTGTCGACCATCGCCTGGATGATGGTCGAGAGCGTTAGGTCGGCGCCGACTACGTCGACAAGAGCTGCGCGTTGACGGCTCCACCCCGGGCACTCCGCCAGCGTGTGCGTGGCTGTGTCCTCGGGGTGGCCGCAGCTATGGCACACCGGAGACGGCTCCCTCTTGGCCACCCGGAACAGATACTCACCGAAACAACCGTGTCCGGTGAGCATCTGCGCCAGGCGAAAGGTGACCGCCCCGTGCCGCCTGTCGACCCACTCCTGCAGGATGGGTCGGATCGCGTCGATGGTCAGAACACCGGCGCGAGGCTCTTCCAACCGCTCGGACCACCGCCTAAGAAGATCGCCCCGGAGGTCCTCCCTCCAGCACGCGACCTCCCTCGGCGGCGGGCCGACTCCCCGGGCCCTGGCCTCAGAGGTCCGGCAGAAAACTTCCGCCAACACCTCGGCCTCCAGGTCCCATGGTGGAGTTCCTGCGAGCACGCACGCGGCCTCGAGCGAGACCGTGCCGTACCCTCTCACGACCCTCAACGCCATCGCCCGCTGCGCCCGTCGCAGCAGCGCGATATTTTCGGCGTCGAGGGCCTCTACCCATATGGGCGCCCCGTATAGTGCCATCGAGCGAACCACCGACGTGTAAAGGCGTCGGCAGCCGCCCGAGGGCCCACCGAGATTCGGGAGCAAACGACCAAGCGCCCTCGCAGCACCCACGAGTCGGGGCGCGAGTCCCTGGAAGTGCTCCCGGAAGCGCCATCGGCTATCGAGGACGATGCCCAAATAACGCATCGCCCCTCGTATGCCGATCGACACTCCGCCCACCACAATGTGCGCTCCAGCCGGCGGCGCCGACCGAGGGGAAGAAAAACAAACCGCCTCGGACTTCTGCAAGGCGACATCCAACCCAATAAGGCGGATTCGCCTCACGAAGTGGGCCACTCCGGCTGTTGCTCTGAGAGCCGCCTCCCTGTAGGTATCCCCCTGCGCGGTGACGAGGGTATCGTCAGCGTAACACGTTACGCTGACCCCCCGAAGAGTCGCACCGCGCAGCACCCAGTCATAGCCGACGTTCCACAGCAGGGGTCCTAGAACGGAGCCCTGCGGAACGCCGCACGACATTGCTCTCAGAGCGGCGCCACCATCCTGTGTCGGATAGGTGACTGCCCGTTGGGAGAGGTAGGACAGAACTACCCTCCGCAGGCAGTCCGGCACACGATGGTAGCGCAGCGCCTCATGGATGCAGCTCCAGGGGAGGGTGTTAAAAGCATTGGCGATGTCTATACTCACCGCCAATACCACCCCGTTCCCCGAAGCCGCGTCCTTCACTAGGGACTGCACCCGGCGGATCGCGTCCACCGTCGACCGGGCTCTGCGGAAACCATACTGGACATCGCAGAGACCCGGCCCGGGACCGTCCAGGTGCTCGACGATACGGTGGGCGAGCACACGCTCGAACACCTTCCCGATATCGTCGAGCAACACGATGGGCCGATAGGCCGAAGGCGAATCCGCCGGTCGTCCCTCCTTCTTGATGAGGACAAGTTTCCCCACCTTCCACCTGCGGGGAAACTTGCCCTGTTCCAGGCAGGAGGTAAACAGCCGTGCCACTCTCTCTTCTAAGGCATCGGGCAGAGCCAATGCCCAGGCCCGGCCGGGAATACCGTCGGGCCCTGGGGCGGTGTTCTTGGCCTTGAGCCTTGCAACCGCCGCCCTCAGATGCCCGGGAGTGACCTCGGGCGATGCTGTTTCCTCCGCGTGCACAAGTCCTCTACTGCTCTCCGCGACATCGTCGCCGACCATGGGAGGGGGAGTGAACTCTCCCCGGTCGGGGAACAGAGCTGCTACTATCTGTTCCACGAGCGCAGGCTGGAGCGATTGCGTCACCGGGGGGGCCCAGGGACGGAGCTTTTGACGCACCGTCCTATACGGCCTCCCCCACGGGTCGCGGTCGATCGACTCCAGCATTGCCTCCCAAGCCCTTTTCTTGGACTCGGCGATTTCCGCGCGCAGGGCGGCTCTCGCCTCCCTGTACGCGTCGTACAGCCGAGTCTCCAGGGCTCCGTCGCGACGTCGTCTTCGCCGGCTTCGGGTGTACCTGCGGCGCGCCGCCACGCACGCAGCACGGAGCTGCGCTAGCTGGGGCGACCACCAGTACACCTTACGATGTGGAGAGGGGGGCCCGACGCGAGGCATGCTAGCGTCGCACACCTGCGTCATGGCCGCGTTGAGCCAATCGGCTTCCTCATCCACATCCGCCGGACCCTCCGGCACTGGAATCCAACTTTGGACCAAGGCGGCCTCCGCGAGACGCTCGCGGTTCAGCCGCCTTAGGGCCCATCTCGGGTTGTCCTCCCCACGCGGAGGACCACCCAGGCTGTTCGGGGCAACCGGAAGGGGGGAGATTCGGAACCGAATGTATCGGTGGTCCGATAACGTCTCCGCCCCCTCCAGGACTTCCCAGCCTTGGACACGGGGCACCAGAGCGGGGGACGCGAACGTGAGGTCCACGATAGACCCGCTCTGTTGCCGCGCCCACGTGTCGACGGTCCCCCGGTTGAGCAGAATCAACCCGGACGAGACCAACCAATCTTCCAGTGCCTCCCCCCGCGGACAAGTAGCGGGGGATCCCCATGCCGTGGACTTGGCGTTGAAATCGCCAGCCACGAGCACGGGTGAAGGGTGAGCCTGTCGCACGAGCGTTCCCAGCTCCTCCAGGAGACGCTCGAACCAAGACAGGCTCCGATTCGGAGAGCAGTACACTCCGACCACCGTCACCGAACCCACGGCGGCCGCCACGCAACAGCGCCCCCTCCTGATCCTCAATAAGGGGGGCGCACCGGCAGCCGCGCGCGAGACCAGAGCCACCAAGCCCTCCCGGTCAACCGCCCAATGCGAATCGGGCGGGATAGGTCGGTAGGGCTCGGTGATTATGCCTACCCCGGTCTGCCACTGCGCCATGCTCTGGATGTAAAGGTCCTGAGCGGCGGCGCAGTGGTTTAGGTTCGCCTGGAGCACGCCGATAGTCCCACTAATCTGTGACCATCGGCGCTACCTCTACAGGCCTTGGTGACGGTGGATCGGGCCTAGGCGGGGCTATGACGCCGCCGCCAGCCTTCTGCCCCGACTCCACGGGCTTTGCCTTTTGAGGCTTCTTCTTTCTCTTCCTCTTCTTCGGCTTGGGAGTGGTGCACGCTGCACTCCCAAGCCGGTGATCCGCCGGCTTGTCCGCCGCCTCGCACAAAGCACAGCGCAAGGCGGCGGTACATTGGGCCATTAGGTGCCCCGGCGCGCCGCAGCGGTAGCAGTAGTCGCTGCGGTCGACGTCCGAGGTGCACTTGGCCTTCGTGTGCCCGGTGTGGAGGCACCGGTAACACCGAAGGGGCTTGGGGTCGACGAGCTTCACTTGAGCCGCCGACCACCCCACCAGAAGCCTCCCGGTCGCAGCCAATTTCTTGGCCGCGGCCACCGGGCACTTCACAAACACTACCCCGAGGCCTCGCCAGTCCCGGTGTAAAGAGCCGGGTCTGGCGGTACCCTCGGGGCATCCGCCGGCGGACTCCACGCTGGCCGCCACCTCTGCCGCGGAGACGGAGTCATCCAGCCCGGAGATGCGCAGTTCTGCACACCTCACAGGCCTGGAGACCGTTACCGTCTCCGCAGGGAGGACCTCTCGCAGCTTCGCTGCTAGGCGGTCCGCCCTCGCCTCTCGATCCTCGCCTCCGATCTCGAGGAGGCGGGCTCCGGTGGCGGCCGTCTTGATCTTCACGCCCTCCGTGATCCCCAGCTGGGCCAGCTTGATAGAGGCCTTTGCAGCCCTTATGAGCGCCTCGTAGCTAGCGCCCCCTTCGGCGGCAGCTGGCCGTAGCGTAAGAACTACAGCCGCCGTCGTCGGGGGACGCAGGTTGGCGCCGGGCTTGCTCTGGGGAGCAGCGGAGGGCTTTCCTCGGCGTGGAGCAGGAGGAGGAGGAGGCCGCCGGGTGGAAGCTGGGGTCGCCTTGGCGGCCTTCTCCTTCCTCTTTTCTTTCTTCTTCTTTGTCTTTGCCGCCACCACATTCCACGGTTCCTCCGTGGGGACTGGTGGCGGCGGGACAGGTTGGGACACAGGGGCTGCAGGCACGGCTGCAGGAGCGGCTGCAGAGACGGCAGCGGCCTTCCCCTTCTTGCCTCCTCTGCCCGACTTCTTCTTCCCCCTGGATTTGGGGACATCCAAGCCGGGCAGAGGCGCAGGCGACGTCGAAACCGGTGGTGGTGGAGCCACCACTGCCTCCGTGGACTGACCTGGGGCCATCCGCGGAGAAGGCAACGCAGGATCGGAGGGGGCGACGCTGGATCCGGTCTCCCGGCCAAGCCTGGCCTCAATTGGGGCAATCCGGTCGGCCACCAATTCGCCGACGACCAGCCTCACCGCACGCATCACCTCCTCCTTGAGCGATGACCCCCCCGCTTCCACGGGGCCGATAGGAGCAGGCGGCGCCACCGCCGCCGGCCGCCTCAAGGCCGCTATCTCAGCCCTCAGCTCCGTTAGCTGGAGAGCTTGCTGTTTTATCTCTGCAGCCTGCTCTTCCAGCTTTCGAGTCTGCAGCTCCAGCTGAGCCGCTTGCCTGCCGACCTCCCTCTCCAGCAGTTGTGTCTCCTCCGACACCGTTCTCCGCCTGAGCTCGTCGAAGACTGCCTGAAGGGTATACGACGCGTCATTAATGACGCGTACATAAGTTCCCTTCAGGTTCTTCGACCTTTTCCCGACCATGCCGAGGGCGTCCAGCCCCTCCCTAGCCCACTGGCAGAGAGTCGCGCTCGGCGCTGTCCGCGCTGACTCCGCCGGGCAGGAGTAGCCCTCGGCCCTCGGCTTGCTCTCCGACGGAGGACGGCGGCGGATGGCCGCTGTCTTAGCCGCAACCTCCTCCTCCGCGTCGAGGTCCAGGGCCAGGCGCCTCTGAGCGTTCAACTCGGCCTGCGCAGCTGCGAGGCCGACGTACCGGCCCGTGGTAGGGGGGCGACCCCTGCCCCTTTTGCTCACGGGCTTTCTGGGCAGCTCCAGCATCTCACCACTTTCCGCCGCAGAGTCCGCGGAACTTGTGGTCTCTGGGGGCGTCGGCGACGCCTGCCGCTTCCGCTGGAACACCGGAGGAGTGGTGACGTTCTCCCCGATGGGGGTGCCGAGGCTCGCCCGGAAGAACGTCTGGTTCCCCCGGTCCTCCTGCACCATGACGTCGTCCCCAGCCTCCGATGAGTCCCGGGTGGAGCTGGCGTTCGTCGGGCGTATGAACAGCCGCTTCAGGACCACCACGGGTCTCCTGCCACGGGGTGTGGTTGCGGGCGTCACACTCTTCTTGGCCGTCCTCGTGAGGGACGGCGACCTCGACGGCGGGAGACCGGCACTCGTCGCCAGAGGCGACGCCTCGGTCTCCTCTGCCTTCGATCCCCCACTGACTATGCTCGTCCTTATCGGGGACGGCGACCTAGATTGAGAACGACCGGCTCTCGTCGCCAAAGGCGACGCCTCGGTCGTCTCCTGGGCACCTGCTGAGCCCGGCGAACGATAGAACGTTCGCGAGCGCCGGCTCCGCGTACTGCTGTACGCACTCGACGTTCTGGGAGCGGAACTGCTCCCCGGTTCTGGTACATTTCGGTGGCCTGTGTCCCCACCAGATACGTCGGGACTGCATGGCGTTGAGTCATCACACACCTGAGTGTGTGATGACTCCCCGCCATGGAGGGATTCTCCGGTCGCGGGGCGACCGGTACCCTCCTGGTGTATTGTTGTAAGGTTCACCTTTTTCATGTTTTGGTTGTTTTATTTTGTTTTTTAACGTGGTTGTCTTCCACTTTGGTCCCGCACACTCGGCCAAACGCCGGCGGGACTACACCGGACGGCTGAGCGAGCAAGCCCACTCAGCCGAACACCACCATCGCGGCGCCACAGCTCCGATACAACGGAGCTGCGGGCCGACGCCGAACGACCGAACAGGCGCACCCATCCGGCCAACACGACTCACCACGGTGTCGGGAAGACACCGGGCCCGCCTCCTGGTTTCAGCGAAATGCCTACGCCAGGAGGCTCCAACCGAGTGGTTCTTTTATAGAGGTGTCCTTCCTCGCAGACACCGCCACGTGGCAGTGCCCACCGGTTCTGACTTGCGCCAGGGTTCCGGCTTCGGCAGCCTGAAGACTGCCTAATACAGCCCCCATGAAGGGGGCCCCCGTACCGAGCGGGAGCTCAGGTACGGTATGCCCCAGGCCACTCCATAATGGGCTTCTATAAACGAGAAGTCCAAGGAGTGGCCGTCTCACGCCTGTCCACGCCGGGTCAGGACCGTGATTTCCCCCCTGTGTCGGAGCATTAGCCACTGGTAAAGTCGTTCCCAGTGTTGCCCAGGGTGCACCAGGCTCGCCCAGATGGAAGGGCGAGCACACGAGGAGGTTCTCCGACATTGGCACCCCAACCTAACCTAACCTAACCTAACCTAACCTAACCTAACCTAACCTAACCTAACCTAACCTAACCTAACCTAACCTAACCTTTTTTTTTTTTTTTTTTTTTTTTTTTTTTTTTTTTAACCCGGGGGAATCCGTTATGGATACCCGCGTGCCAGGACGCACGCGGGTTATGTCCGACTCGCACGGACTAAACCTAACCGGGGTGTCCTCTTTCTCCGCTTCTAGTGGGCGGGTGTCGTGGGAACAAGGTCACAACAACCACAACACCCGCAGCGGTCAGCCGCACCTCCCGTGTAAAGAGCGGGAGGTGTGGCTTCCTTCAGTGGTGTCGTCCTATGGGTAGGGGGGACGACATCCTACTAGGTACAGTGTGCAGACACGACACTACCGACCTGGGGGACCTGGCGTTGCACGGCCGGCGGTAGTCCTGGTACCGCGGGCCGTGAGTCCCCGTCAAGGAGGAAGGCCGCGATGGAGCGTCGCGGCCCGCCTTCGCCCGACTCGCCTGCGGCGGATCGGATCAGCGAGAGGATCCAGTTCCCTGATCCGCTCCGCCTCCTCCTTGAGCGAGATCACGTCCTCGCTGAACGTGATCATCGCCGTCCACGCCGCCTCACTGTCGACCATCGCCTGGATGATGGTCGAGAGCGTTAGGTCGGCGCCGACTACGTCGACAAGAGCTGCGCGTTGACGGCTCCACCCCGGGCACTCCGCCAGCGTGTGCGTGGCTGTGTCCTCGGGGTGGCCGCAGCTGTGGCACACCGGAGACGGCTCCCTCTTGGCCACCCGGAACAGATACTCACCGAAACAACCGTGTCCGGTGAGCATCTGCGCCAGGCGAAAGGTGACCGCCCCGTGCCGCCTGTCGACCCACTCCTGCAGGATGGGTCGGATCGCGTCGATGGTCAGAACACCGGCGCGAGGCTCTTCCAACCGCTCGGACCACCGCCTAAGAAGATCGCCCCGGAGGTCCTCCCTCCAGCACGCGACCTCCCTCGGCGGCGGGCCGACTCCCCGGGCCCTGGCCTCAGAGGTCCGGCAGAAAACTTCCGCCAACACCTCGGCCTCCAGGTCCCATGGTGGAGTTCCTGCGAGCACGCACGCGGCCTCGAGCGAGACCGTGCCGTACCCTCTCACGACCCTCAACGCCATCGCCCGCTGCGCCCGTCGCAGCAGCGCGATATTTTCGGCGTCGAGGGCCTCTACCCATATGGGCGCCCCGTATAGTGCCATCGAGCGAACCACCGACGTGTAAAGGCGTCGGCAGCCGCCCGAGGGCCCACCGAGATTCGGGAGCAAACGACCAAGCGCCCTCGCAGCACCCACGAGTCGGGGCGCGAGTCCCTGGAAGTGCTCCCGGAAGCGCCATCGGCTATCGAGGACGATGCCCAAATAACGCATCGCCCCTCGTATGCCGATCGACACTCCGCCCACCACAATGTGCGCTCCAGCCGGCGGCGCCGACCGAGGGGAAGAAAAACAAACCGCCTCGGACTTCTGCAAGGCGACATCCAACCCAATAAGGCGGATTCGCCTCACGAAGTGGGCCACTCCGGCTGTTGCTCTGAGAGCCGCCTCCCTGTAGGTATCCCCCTGCGCGGTGACGAGGGTATCGTCAGCGTAGCACGTTACGCTGACCCCCCGAAGAGTCGCACCGCGCAGCACCCAGTCATAGCCGACGTTCCACAGCAGGGGTCCTAGAACGGAGCCCTGCGGAACGCCGCACGACATTGCTCTCAGAGCAGCGCCACCATCCTGTGTCGGATAGGTGACTGCCCGTTGGGAGAGGTAGGACAGAACTACCCTCCGCAGGCAGTCCGGCACACGATGGTAGCGCAGCGCCTCATGGATGCAGCTCCAGGGGAGGGTGTTAAAAGCATTGGCGATGTCTAAACTCACCGCCAATACCACCCCGGTCCCCGAAGCCGCGTCCTTCACTAGGGACTGCACCCGGCGGATCGCGTCCACCGTCGACCGGGCTCTGCGGAAACCATACTGGACATCGCAGAGACCCGGCCCAGGACCGTCCAGGTGCTCGACGATACGGTGGGCGAGCACACGCTCGAACACCTTCCCGATATCGTCGAGCAACACGATGGGCCGATAGGCCGAAGGCGAATCCGCCGGTCGTCCCTCCTTCTTAATGAGGACAAGTTTCCCCACCTTCCACCTGCGGGGAAACTTGCCCTGTTCCAGGCAGGAGGTAAACAGCCGTGCCACTCTCTCTTCTAAGGCATCGGGCAGAGCCAATGCCCAGGCCCGACCGGGAATACCGTCGGGCCCTGGGGCGGTGTTCTTGGCCTTGAGCCTTGCAACCGCCGCCCTCAGATGCCCGGGAGTGACCTCGGGCGATGCTGTTTCCTCCGCGTGCACAAGTCTTCTACTGCTCTCCGCGACGTCTTCGCCGACCATGGGAGGGGGAGTGAACTCTCCCCGGTCGGGGAACAGAGCTGCTACTATCTGTTCCACGAGCGCAGGCTGGAGCGATTGCGTCACCGGGGGGGCCCAGGGACGGAGCTTTTGACGCACCGTCCTATACGGCCTCCCCCACGGGTCGCGGTCGATCGACTCCAGCATTGCCTCCCAAGCCCTTTTCTTGGACTCGGCGATTTCCGCGCGCAGGGCGGCTCTCGCCTCCCTGTACGCGTCGTACAGCCGAGTCTCCAGGGCTCCGTCGCGACGTCGTCTTCGCCGGCTTCGGGTGTACCTGCGGCGCGCCGCCACGCACGCAGCACGGAGCTGCGCTAGCTGGGGCGACCACCAATACACCTTACGATGTGGAGAGGGGGGCCCGACGCGAGGCATGCTAGCATCGCACACCTGCGTCATGGCCGCGTTGAGCCAATCGGCTTCCTCATCCACATCCGCCGGACCCTCCGGCACTGGAATCCAACTTTGGACCAAGGCGGCCTCCGCGAGACGCTCGCGGTTCAGCCGCCTTATGGCCCATCTCGGGTTGTCCTCCCCACGCGGAGGACCACCCAGGCTGTTCGGGGCAACCGGAAGGGGGGAGATTCGGAACCGAATATATCGGTGGTCCGATAACGTCTCCGCCCCCTCCAGGACTTCCCAGCCTTGGACACGGGGCACCAGAGCGGGGGACGCGAACGTGAGGTCCACGATAGACCCGCTCTGTTGCCGCGCCCACGTGTCGACGGTCCCCCGGTTGAGCAGAATCAACCCGGACGAGACCAACCAATCTTCCAGTGCCTCCCCCCGCGGACAAGTAGCGGGGGATCCCCATGCCGTTGACTTGGCGTTGAAATCGCCAGCCACGAGCACGGGTGAAGGGTGAGCCTGTCGCACGAGCGTTCCCAGCTCCTCCAGGAGACGCTCGAACCAAGACAGGCTCCGATTCGGAGAGCAGTACACTCCGACCACCGTCACCGAACCCACGGCGGCCGCCACGTAACAGCGCCCCCTCCTGATCCTCAATAAGGGGGGCGCACCGGCAGCCGCGCGCGAGACCAGAGCCACCAAGCCCTCCCGGTCAACCGCCCAATGCGAATCGGGCGGGATAGGTCGGTAGGGCTCGGTGATTATGCCTACCCCGGTCTGCCACTGCGCCATGCTCTGGATGTAAAGGTCCTGAGCGGCGGCGCAGTGGTTTAGGTTCGCCTGGAGCACGCCGATAGTCCCACTAATCTGTGACCATCGGCGCTGCCTCTACAGGCCTTGGTGACGGTGGATCGGGCCTAGGCGGGGCTGTGACGCCGCCGCCAGCCTTCTGCCCCGACTCCAAGGGCTTTGCCTTTTGAGGCTTCTTCCGCTGCTTCTTCTTTTTCTTCTTCGGCTTGGGAGTGGTGCACGCTGCACTCCCAAGCCGGTGATCCGCCGGCTTGTCTGCCGCCTCGCACAAAGCGCAGCGCAAGGCGGCAGTGCACTGGGCCATTAGGTGCCCCGGCGCGCCGCAGCGGTAGCAGTAGTCGCTGCGGTCTACGTCCGAGGTACACTTGGCCTTTGTGTGCCCGGTGTGGAGGCACCGGTAGCACCGAAGGGGCTTGGGGTCGACGAGCTTCACTTGAGCCGCCGACCACCCCACCAGAAGCCTCCCGGCCGTAGCCAATTTCTTGGCCGCGGCCACCGGGCACTTCACAAACACAACCCCGAGGCCTCGCCAGTCCCGGTGTAAAGAGCCGGGTCTGGCCGTACCCTCGGGGCACCCGCCGGCGGACTCCACGCTGGCCGCCACCTCTGCCGCGGAGACGGAGTCATCCAGCCCGGAGATGCGCAGTTCTGCACACCTCACAGGCCTGGAGACCG
Organism: Eilema caniola; assembly: GCA_949126895.1. NCBI lineage: Eukaryota > Metazoa > Arthropoda > Insecta > Lepidoptera > Erebidae > Eilema > Eilema caniola. Next base: position 34,971 of record OX421479.1, read on the forward strand.
TTACCGTCTCCGCAGGGAGGACCTCTCGCAGCCTTGCTGCTAAACGGTCCGCCCTCGCCTCTCGATCCTCGCCTCCGATCTCGAGGAGGCGGGCTCCGGTGGCGGCCGTCTTAATCTTCACGCCCTCCGTGATCCCCAGCTGAGCCAGCTTGATTGAGGCCTTCGCAGCCTTTATAAGCGCCTCGTAACTGGCGCCCCCTTCGGCGGCCGCTGGCCGTAGCGTAAGAACTACAGCCGCCGTCGTCGGGGGACGCAGGTTGGCGCCGGGCTTGCTCTGGGGAGCAGCGGAGGGCTTTCCTCGGCGTGGAGCAGGAGGAGGAGGAGGCCGGGTGGAAGCTGGGGTCGCCTTGGCGGCCTTCTCCTTCCTCTTTTCCTTCTTCTTCTTAGGCTTTGCCGCCACCACATTCCACGGTTCCTCCGTGGGGACTGGTGGTGGCGGGAAAGGTTGGGACTCAGGTGCTGCAGGCACGGCTGCAGGAGCGGCCGCAGGAGCGGCTGCAGGAGCGGCTGCGGGAACAGCAGCGGCCTTCCCCTTCTTGCCTCTGCCCGACTTCTTCTTCCCCTTGGATTTGGGGACATCCAAGTCGGGCAGAGGCGCAGGCGACGTCGACGCCGGTGGTGGAGCCACCGCTGCCTCCATGGACAGACCTGAGGCCGTCCGCGAAGCAGGCAACACAGGGTCGGAGGGGGCGACATTGGGAGCGGTGTCCCGGCCGAGTCTGGCCTCGATTGGGGCGATCCTGTCGGCCACCAATTCGCCGACGACCAGCCTCACCGCCCGCATCACCTCCTCCTTGAGCGACGGTCCCCCTGCCTCCATGGAGGGAGTTGGAGCAGCCTGCGCCACCGGCGCCGGCCGGCTCAAGGCCGCAATCTCCGCCCTTAACTCCATTAGCTGGAGAGCCTGCTGCTTGATCTCCGCAGCCTGCTCCTCCAGCTTACGCGTCTGCAGCTCCAGCAGAGCAGCTTGCCTGCCGACCTCCTTCTCCAGCAGCAGCGTCTCCTCCGAGGCCGTTCTCCGTTTTAGCTCGTCGAAGACTGCCTGAAGGGTACACGACGCGTCCTTAATGACGCGTACATATGTACCCTTCAGGTTCTTCGACCTGGCCCCGACCATGCCGAGGGCGTCCAGCCCCTCCCTAGCCCACTGGCATAAGGTCGCGCTAGGCGCTGTCCGCGCTGACTCCGCCGGGCAGGAGTAACCCTCCGCCCTCGGCTTGCCCTCCGACGGAGGACGGCGGCGGATGGCCGCTGTCTTGGCCACAAGCTCCTCCTCAGCGTCGAGGTCCAGGGCCAGGCGCCTCTGCGCGTTCAGCTCGGCCTGCGCAGCTGCGAGGCCGACGTACCGGCCCGTGGTAGGGGGGCGACCCCTGCCCCTTTTACTCACGGGCTTTCTGGACAGCTCCGGCTTCCCACCACTTTCCGCTCCAGACGCTGCGGAGCTTGTGGTGTCTGGGGGCGAGGTCGACGCCTGCCGCTTCCGCTGGAACACCGGGGGCGTGGCGACGCTCTCTCCGGTCGGGGTGCCGAGACTCGCTCGGAAGAACGTCTGGTTCCCCCGGTCCTCCTGCACCATGACGTCGTCCTCAGCCTCCGATGAATCCCGGGTGGAACTGGGATTCGTTGGGCGTATAAAGAGCCTTTTTAGGACCACTACAGGTCTCCTGCCACGGGGTGTGGTTGCGGGCATCACATCCCCCTTCTTGGCCGTCCTTGTGAGGGACGGCGACCTCGACGGCGGGAGACCGGCACTCGTCGCCAAAGGCGACGCCTCGGTCTCCTCTGCCTTCGTTCCCACACTGGCTTTGCTCGTCCTTGTCGGGGACGGCGACCTCGACTGAGAACGACCGGCTCTCGTCGCCAAAGGCGACGCCTCGGTCGTCTCCTGGGCACCTGCTGAGCCCGGCGAACGGTAAAATGTTCGCGAGCGCCGGCTCCGCGTACTGCTGTACGCACTCGACGCTGTTCTGGGAGCGGAACTGCTCCCCGGTTCTGGTACATTTCGGTGGCCTGTGTCCCCACCAGATACGTCGGGACTGCATGGCGTTGAGTCATCACACACCTGGGTGTGTGCTGACTCCCCGCCATGGAGGGATTCTCCGGTCGCGGGGCGACCGGTACCCTCCTGGTGTGTTGTTGGAAGGTTCACCTTTTTCATGTTTTTGTTTGTTGTTTTGTTTTTTAACGTGGTTGTCTTCCACTTTGGTCCCGCACACTCGGCCAAACGCCGGCGGGACTACACCGGCCGGCTGAGCGAGCAAGCCCACTCAGCCGGGCACCACCATCGCGGCGCCACAGCTCCGATACAACGGAGCTGCGGGCCGACGCCGAACGACCGAACAGGCGCACCCATCCGGCCAACACGACTCACCACGGTGTCGGGAAGACACCGGGCCCGCCTCCTGGTTTCAGCGAAATGCCTACGCCAGGAGGCTCCAACCGAGTGGTTCTTTTATAGAGGTGTCCTTCCTCGCAGACACCGCCACGTGGCAGTGCCCACCGGTTCTGACTTGCGCCAGGGTTCCGGCTTCGGCAGCCTGAAGACTGCCTAATACAGCCCCCATGAAGGGGGCCCCCGTACCGAGCGGGAGCTCAGGTACGGTATGCCCCAGGCCACTCCATAATGGGCTTCTATAAACGAGAAGTCCAAGGAGTGGCCGTCTCACGCCTGTCCACGCCGGGTCAGGACCGTGATTTCCCCCCTGTGTGTCGGAGCATTAGCCACTGGTAAAGTCGTTCCCAGTGTTGCCCAGGGTGCACCGGCTCGCCCAGATGGAAGGACGAGCACACGAGGAGGTTCTCCGACATTGGCACCCCAACCTAACCTAACCTAACCTTTTTTTTTTTTTTTTTTTTTTTTTTTTTTTTTTTTTTTTTTTAACCCGGGGGAATCCGTTATGGATACCCGCGTGCCAGGACGCACGCGGGTTATGTCCGACTCGCACGGACTAAACCTAACCGGGGTGTCCTCTTTCTCCGCTTCTAGTGGGCGGGTGTCGTGGGAACAAGGTCACAACAACCACAACACCCGCAGCGGTCAGCCACACCTCCCGTGTAAAGAGCGGGAGGGGCTTCCTTCAGTGGTGTCGTCCTATGGGTAGGGGGGACGACATCCTACTAGGTACAGTGTGCAGACACGACACTACCGACCTGGGGGGGGACCTGGCGTTGCACGGCCGGCGGTAGTCCTGGTACCGCGGGCCGTGAGTCCCCGTCAAGGAGGAAGGCCGCGATGGAGCGTCGCGGCCCGCCTTCGCCCGACTCGCCTGCGACGGATCGGATCAGCGAGAGGATCCAGTTCCCTGATCCGCTCCGCCTCCTCCTTGAGCGAGATCACGTCCTCGCTGAACGTGATCATCGCCGTCCACGCCGCCTCACTGTCGACCATCGCCTGGATGATGGTCGAGAGCGTTAGGTCGGCGCCGACTACGTCGACAAGAGCTGCGCGTTGACGGCTCCACCCCGGGCACTCCGCCAGCGTGTGCGTGGCTGTGTCCTCGGGGTGGCCGCAGCTGTGGCACACCGGAGACGGCTCCCTCTTGGCCACCCGGAACAGATACTCACCGAAACAACCGTGTCCGGTGAGCATCTGCGCCAGGCGAAAGGTGACCGCCCCGTGCCGCCTGTCGACCCACTCCTGCAGGATGGGTCGGATCGCGTCGATGGTCAGAACACCGGCGCGAGGCTCTTCCAACCGCTCGGACCACCGCCTAAGAAGATCGCCCCGGAGGTCCTCCCTCCAGCACGCGACCTCCCTCGGCGGCGGGCCGACTCCCCGGGCCCTGGCCTCAGAGGTCCGGCAGAAAACTTCCGCCAACACCTCGGCCTCCAGGTCCCATGGTGGAGTTCCTGCGAGCACGCACGCGGCCTCGAGCGAGACCGTGCCGTACCCTCTCACGACCCTCAACGCCATCGCCCGCTGCGCCCGTCGCAGCAGCGCGATATTTTCGGCGTCGAGGGCCTCTACCCATATGGGCGCCCCGTATAGTGCCATCGAGCGAACCACCGACGTGTAAAGGCGTCGGCAGCCACCCGAGGGCCCACCGAGATTCGGGAGCAGACGACCAAGCGCCCTCGCAGCACCCACGAGTCGGGGCGAGAGTCCCTGGAAGTGCTCCCGGAAGCGCCATCGGCTATCGAGGACGATGCCCAAATAACGCATCGCCCCTCGTATGCCGATCGACACTCCGCCCACCACAATGTGCGCTCCAGCCGGCGGCGCCGACCGAGGGGAAGAAAAACAAACCGCCTCGGACTTCTGCAAGGCGACATCCAACCCAATAAGGCGGATTCGCCTCACGAAGTGGGCCACTCCGGCTGTTGCTCTGAGAGCCGCCTCCCTGTAGGTATCCCCCTGCGCGGTGACGAGGGTATCGTCAGCGTAACACGTTACGCTGACCCCCCGAAGAGTCGCACCGCGCAGCACCCAGTCATAGCCGACGTTCCACAGCAGGGGTCCTAGAACGGAGCCCTGCGGAACGCCGCACGACATTGCTCTCAGAGCGGCGCCACCATCCTGTGTCGGATAGGTGACTGCCCGTTGGGAGAGGTAGGACAGAACTACCCTCCGCAGGCAGTCCGGCACACGATGGTAGCGCAGCGCCTCATGGATGCAGCTCCAGGGGAGGGTGTTAAAAGCATTGGCGATGTCTATACTCACCGCCAATACCACCCCGTTCCCCGAAGCCGCGTCCTTCACTAGGGACTGCACCCGGCGGATCGCGTCCACCGTCGACCGGGCTCTGCGGAAACCATACTGGACATCGCAGAGACCCGGCCCGGGACCGTCCAGGTGCTCGACGACACGGTGGGCGAGCACACGCTCGAACACCTTCCCGATATCGTCGAGCAACACGATGGGCCGATAGGCCGAAGGCGAATCCGCCGGTCGTCCCTCCTTCTTGATGAGGACAAGTTTCCCCACCTTCCACCTGCGGGGAAACTTGCCCTGTTCCAGGCAGGAGGTAAACAGCCGTGCCACTCTCTCTTCTAAGGCATCGGGCAGAGCCAATGCCCAGGCCCGACCGGGAATACCGTCGGGCCCTGGGGCGGTGTTCTTGGCCTTGAGCCTTGCAACCGCCGCCCTCAGATGCCCGGGAGTGACCTCGGGCGATGCTGCTTCCTCCGCGTGCACAAGTCCTCTACTGCTCTCCGCGACATCGTCGCCGACCATGGGAGGGGGAGCGAACTCTCCCCGGTCGGGGAACAGAGCTGCTACTATCTGTTCCACGAGCGCAGGCTGGAGCGATTGCGTCACCGGGGGGGCCCAGGGACGGAGCTTATGACGCACCATCCGATACGGCCTCCCCCACGGGTCGCGGTCGATCGACTCCAGCATTGCCTCCCAAGCCCTTTTCTTGGACTCGGCGATTTCCGCGCGCAGGGCGGCTCTCGCCTCCCTGTACGCGTCGTACAGCCGAGTCTCCAGGGCTCCGTCGCGACGTCGTCTTCGCCGGCTTCGGGTGTACCTGCGGCGCGCCGCCACGCACGCAGCACGGAGCTGCGCTAGCTGGGGCGACCACCAATACACCTTACGATGTGGAGAGGGGGGCCCGACGCGAGGCATGCTGGCGTCGCACACCTGCGTCATGGCCGCGTTGAGCCAATCGGCTTCCTCATCCACATCCACCGGACCCTCCGGCACTGGAATCCAACTCTGGACCAAGGCGGCCTCCGCGAGACGCTCGCGGTTCAGCCGCCTTAGGGCCCATCTCGGGTTGTCCTCCCCACGCGGAGGACCACCCAGGCTGTTCGGGGCAACCGGGAGGGGGGAGATTCGGAACCGAATGTATCGGTGGTCCGATAACGTCTCGACCCCCTCCAGGACTTCCCAGCCTTGGACACGGGGCACCAGAGCGGGGGACGCGAACGTGAGGTCCACGATAGACCCGCTCTGTTGCCGCACCCGCGTGTCGACGGTCCCCCGGTTGAGCAGAATCAACCCGGACGAGACCAACCAATCTTCCAGTGCCTCCCCCCGCGGACAAGTAGCGGGGGATCCCCATGCCGTGGACTTGGCGTTGAAATCGCCAGCCACGAGCACGGGTGAAGGGTGAGCCTGTCGCACGAGCGTTCCCAGCTCCTCCAGGGTACGCTCGAAACAAGACAGGCTCCGATTCGGAGAGCAGTACGCTCCGACCACCGTCACCGAACCCACGGCGGCCGCCACGCAACAGCGCCCCCTCCTGATCCTCAATAAGGGGGGCGCACCGGCAGCCGCGCGCGAGACCAGAGCCACCAAGCCCTCCCGGTCAACCGCCCAATGCGAATCGGGCGGGATAGGTCGGTAGGGCTCGGTGATTATGCCTACCCCGGTCTGCCACTGCGCCATGCTCTGGATGTAAAGGTCCTGAGCGGCGGCGCAGTGGTTTAGGTTCGCCTGGAGCACGCCGATAGTCCCACTAATCTGTGACCATCGGCGCTACCTCTACAGGCCTTGGTGACGGTGGATCGGGCCTAGGCGGGGCTATGACGCCGCCGCCAGCCTTCTGCCCCGACTCCACGGGCTTTGCCTTTTGAGGCTTCTTCTTTCTCTTCCTCTTCTTCGGCTTGGGAGTGGTGCACGCTGCACTCCCAAGCCGGTGATCCGCCGGCTTGTCCGCCGCCTCGCACAAAGCGCAGCGCAAGGCGGCGGTACATTGGGCCATTAGGTGCCCCGGCGCGCCGCAGCGGTAGCAGTAGTCGCTGCGGTCGACGTCCGAGGTGCACTTGGCCTTCGTGTGCCCGGTGTGGAGGCACCGGTAACACCGAAGGGGCTTGGGGTCGACGAGCTTCACTTGAGCCGCCGACCACCCCACCAGAAGCCTCCCGGTCGCAGCCAATTTCTTGGCCGCGGCCACCGGGCACTTCACAAACACTACCCCGAGGCCTCGCCAGTCCCGGTGTAAAGAGCCGGGTCTGGCGGTACCCTCGGGGCATCCGCCGGCGGACTCCACGCTGGCCGCCACCTCTGCCGCGGAGACGGAGTCATCCAGCCCGGAGATGCGCAGTTCTGCACACCTCACAGGCCTGGAGACCGTTACCGTCTCCGCAGGGAGGACCTCTCGCAGCTTCGCTGCTAGGCGGTCCGCCCTCGCCTCTCGATCCTCGCCTCCGATCTCGAGGAGGCGGGCTCCGGTGGCGGCCGTCTTGATCTTCACGCCCTCCGTGATCCCCAGCTGGGCCAGCTTGATAGAGGCCTTTGCAGCCCTTATGAGCGCCTCGTAGCTAGCGCCCCCTTCAACGGCCGCTGGCCGTAGCGTGAGAACTACAGCCGCCGTCGTCGGGGGACGCAGGTTGGCGCCGGGCTTGCTCTGGGGAGCAGCGGAGGGCTTCCCTCGGCGTGGAGTAGGAGGAGGAGGAGGAGGCCGCCGGGTGGAAGCCGGGGTCGCCTTGGCGGCCTTCTCCTTCTTCTTCTCCTTCTTCTTCTTTGCCGCCACCACATTCCACGGTTCCTCCGTGGGGACTGGTGGTGGCGGGGCTGGTCGGGGCTCCGGGGCCGCAAGAGCGGCCGCAGGGGCAGCTGCGGGAACAGCAGCGGCCTTCCCCTTCTTGCCTCTGCCCGACTTCTTCTTCCCCTTGGATTTGGGGACATCCAAGCCGGGCAGAGGCGCAGGCGACGTAGAAACCGGTGGTGGTGGAGCCACCACTGCCTCCATGGACTGGCCGGGGGCCGTCCGCGGAGAAAACAAGACAGGTTCGGAGGAGGCGACACTAGGTCGGGTCTCTCGGCCAAGTCTGGCCTCGATCGGTGCGATTCGGTCGGACACCAACTCGCCGACGACCAGCCTCACCGCCCGCATAACCTCCTCCTTAAGCGAGGACCCCCCTGCTTCCATGGGGCATGTTGGAGCAGGCGGCGCCACTGCCGCCGGCCGGCTCAAGGCCGCAATCTCGGCTCTCAGCTCCGTTAGCTGGAGAGCTTGCTGCTTGATCTCCGCAGCCTGCTCCTCCAGCTTCCGGGTCTGCAGCTCCAGCCGGGCCGCCTGCCTGCCAACCTCCTTTTCAAGTAGCAGCGTCTCCTCCGAGGCCGTCCTCCGCCTGAGCTCGTCAAAGACCGCCTGAAGGGTATACGACGCGTCATTAATGACGCGTACATAAGTTCCCTTCAGGTTCTTCGACCTTTTCCCGACCATGCCGAGGGCGTCCAGCCCCTCCCTAGCCCACTGGCAGAGAGTCGCGCTCGGCGCTGTCCGCGCTGACTCCGCCGGGCAGGAGTAGCCCTCGGCCCTCGGCTTGCTCTCCGACGGAGGACGGCGGCGGATGGCCGCTGTCTTGGCCGCAACCTCTTCTTCCGCGTCGAGGTCCAGGGCCAGGCGCCTCTGCGCGTTTAACTCGGCCTGCGCCGCTGCAAGGCCGACGTACCGACCCGTAGTAGGGGGGCGACCCCTGCCCCTTTTACTTACGGGCTTTCTGGCGGGTTCAGGCTTGCCACAGCTTTCCGCCGCAGACCCCGCGGAGCTCGTGGTGTCTGGGGGCGACGTGGACGCCTGCCTTTTCCTCTGGAACACCGGGGGAGTGGCGACGTTCTCCCCGGTCGGGGTACCCAGACTCGCTCGGAAGAACGTCTGGTTCCCCCGGTCCTCCTGCACCATGACGTCCTCCTCGGCCTCCGAAGACTCCCGGGTGGAGCTGGGGTACATCGAGTGTACGAAGAGCCTCTTCAGCACCACCACGGGTCTCCTACCACGGGGTGTGGTTGTGGCGCTAACTGCGGCATCCCCCTTCTTGGTTGTCCTCGTGAGGGACGGCGACCTCGACGGCGGAAGACCGGCACTCGTCGCCAGAGGCGACGCCTCGGTCTCCTTTTCGTTCGTAGGCTGCGATGGCATGCCCACACTGCCTGTGCTCGTCCTTGTCGGGGACGGCGACCTCGACGGAGAGCGACCGGCTCTCGTCGCCAAAGGCGACGCCTCGGTCTCCTCCTGGGCACCTGATGAGCCCGGCGAACGATAAAACGTTCGCGAGCGCCGGCTCCGCGTACCGCTGTACGCACTCGACGCTCTGGGAGCGCTGGGTCTGCTCCCAAGTTCTTGGACGCTTAGGTGGCCTGTGTCCCCACCAGATACGATGGGACAGCATGGCGGTGAGTCATCACACACCTGAGTGTGTGCTGACTCCCCGCCATGGAGGGATTCTCCGATCGCGGGGCGACCGGTACCCTCCTGGTGTGTAGTTTTCGGGTTCACCTTTTTCATTGTCTTGTTTGCTATTTTGTTTTTTAACGTGGTTGTCTTCCACTTTGGTCCCGCGCACTCGGCCAAACGCCGGCGGGACTACACCGGACGGCTGAGCGAGCAAGCCCACTCAGCCGAACAACACCACCATCACGGCGCCACAGCTCCGATACAACGGAGCTGCGGGCCGACGCCGAACGACCGAACAGGCGCACCCATCCGGCCAACACGACTCACCACGGTGTCGGGAAGACACCGGGCCCGCCTCCTGGTTTCAGCGAAATGCCTACGCCAGGAGGCTCCAACCGAGTGGTTCTTTTATAGAGGTGTCCTTCCTCGCAGACACCGCCACGTGGCAGTGCCCACCGGTTCTGACTTGCGCCAGGGTTCCGGCTTCGGCAGCCTGAAGACTGCCTAATACAGCCCCCGTGAAGGGGGCCCCCGTACCGAGCGGGAGCTCAGGTACGGTATGCCCCAGGCCACTCCATAATGGGCTTCTATAAACGAGAAGTCCAAGGAGTGGCCGTCTCACGCCTGTCCACGCCGGGTCAGGACCGTGATTTCCCCCCCTGTGTCGGAGCATTAGCCACTGGTAAAGTCGTTCCCAGTGTTGCCCAGGGTGCACCGGCTCGCCCAGATGGAAGGGCGAGCACACGAGGAGGTTCTCCGACATTGGCACCCCAACCTAACCTAACCTAACCTAACCTAACCTAACCTAACCTAACCTAACCTAACCTAACCTAACCTAACCTAACCTAACCTAACCTAACCTAACCTAACCTTTTTTTTTTTTTTTTTTTAACCCGGGGGAATCCGTTATGGATACCCGCGTGTCAGGACGCACGCGGGTTATGTCCGACTCGCACGGACTAAACCTAACCGGGGTGTCCTCTTTCTCCGCTTCTAGTGGGCGGGTGTCGTGGGAACAAGGTCACAACATCCACAACACCCGCAGCGGTCAGCCACACCTCCCGTGTAAAGAGCGGGAGGGGCTTCCTTCAGTGGTGTCGTCCTATGGGTAGGGGGGACGACATCCTACTAGGTACAGTGTGCAGACACGACACTACCGACCTGGGGGGACCTGGCGTTGCACGGCCGGCGGTAGTCCTGGTACCGCGGGCCGTGAGTCCCCGTCAAGGAGGAAGGCCGCGATGGAGCGTCGCGGCCCGCCTTCGCCCGACTCGCCTGCGGCGGATCGGATCAGCGAGAGGATCCAGTTCCCTGATCCGCTCCGCCTCCTCCTTGAGCGAGATCACGTCCTCGCTGAACGTGATCATCGCCGTCCACGCCGCCTCACTGTCGACCATCGCCTGGATGATGGTCGAGAGCGTTAGGTCGGCGCCGACTACGTCGACAAGAGCTGCGCGTTGACGGCTCCACCCCGGGCACTCCGCCAGCGTGTGCGTGGCTGTGTCCTCGGGGTGGCCGCAGCTGTGGCACACCGGAGACGGCTCCCTCTTGGCCACCCGGAACAGATACTCACCGAAACAACCGTGTCCGGTGAGCATCTGCGCCAGGCGAAAGGTGACCGCCCCGTGCCGCCTGTCGACCCACTCCTGCAGGATGGGTCGGATCGCGTCGATGGTCAGAACACCGGCGCGAGGCTCTTCCAACCGCTCGGACCATCGCCTAAGAAGATCGCCCCGGAGGTCCTCCCTCCAGCACGCGACCTCCCTCGGCGGCGGGCCGACTCCCCGGGCCCTGGCCTCAGAGGTCCGGCAGAAAACTTCCGCCAACACCTCGGCCTCCAGGTCCCATGGTGGAGTTCCTGCGAGCACGCACGCGGCCTCGAGCGAGACCGTGCCGTACCCTCTCACGACCCTCAACGCCATCGTCCGCTGCGCCCGTCGCAGCAGCACGATATTTTCGGCGTCGAGGGCCTCTACCCATATGGGCGCCCCGTATAGTGCCATCGAGCGAACCACCGACGTGTAAAGGCGTCGGCAGCTGCCCGAGGGCCCACCGAGATTCGGGAGCAGACAACCAAGCGCCCTCGCAGCACCCACGAGTCGGGGCGCGAGTCCCTGGAAGTGCTCCCGGAAGCACCATCGGCTATCGAGGACGATGCCCAAATAACGCATCGTCTTTCGTATGCCGATCGATACTCCGCCCACCACAATGTGCGCTCCAGCCGGCGGCGCCGACCGAGGGGAAGAAAAACAAACCGCCTCGGACTTCTGCAAGGCGACATCCAACCCAATAAGGCGGATTCGCCTCACGAAGTGGGCCACTCCGGCTGTTGCTCTGAGAGCCGCCTCCCTGTAGGTATCCCCCTGCGCGGTGACGAGGGTATCGTCAGCGTAACACGTTACGCTGACCCCCCGAAGAGTCGCACCGCGCAGCACCCAGTCATAGCCGACGTTCCACAGCAGGGGTCCTAGAACGGAGCCCTGCGGAACGCCGCACGACATTGCTCTCAGAGCGGCGCCACCATCCTGTGTCGGATAGGTGACTGCCCGTTGGGAGAGGTAGGACAGAACTACCCTCCGCAGGCAGTCCGGCACACGATGGTAGCGCAGCGCCTCATGGATGCAGCTCCAGGGGAGGGTGTTAAAAGCATTGGCGATGTCTAAACTCACCGCCAATACCACCCCGGTCCCCGAAGCCGCGTCCTTCACTAGGGACTGCACCCGGCGGATCGCGTCCACCGTCGACCGGGCTCTGCGGAAACCATACTGGACATCGCAGAGACCCGGACCGGGACCGTCCAGGTGCTCGACGATACGGTGGGCGAGCACACGCTCGAACACCTTCCCGATATCGTCGAGCAACACGATGGGCCGATAGGCCGAAGGCGAATCCGCCGGTCGTCCCTCCTTCTTGATGAGGACAAGTTTCCCCACCTTCCACCTGCGGGGAAACTTGCCCTGTTCCAGGCAGGAGGTAAACAGCCGTGCCACTCTCTCTTCTAAGGCATCGGGCAGAGCCAATGCCCAGGCCCGACCGGGAATACCATCGGGCCCTGGGGCGGTGTTTTTGGCCTTGAGCCTTGCAACCGCCGCCCTCAGATGCCCGGGAGTGACCTCGGGCGATGCTGTTTCCTCCGCGTGCACCAGTCCTCTACTGCTCTCCGCGACATCGTCACCGACCATGGGAGGGGGAGTGAACTCTCCCCGGTCGGGGAACAGAGCTGCTACTATCTGTTCCACGAGCGCAGGCTGGAGCGATTGCGTCACCGGGGGGGCCCAGGGACGGAGCTTTTGACGCACCGTCCTATACGGCCTCCCCCACGGGTCGCGAACCTAACCTAACCTTTTTTTTTTTTTTTTTTTAACCCGGGGGAATCCTAATGGATACCCGCGTGCCAGGACCGCACGCGGGTTATGTCCGACTCGCACGGACTAAACCTAACCGGGGTGTCCTCTTTCTCCGCTTCTAGTGGGCGGGTGTCGTGGGAACAAGGTCACAACAACCACAACACCCGCAGCGGTCAGCCACACCTCCCGTGTAAAGAGCGGGAGGGGCTTCCTTCAGTGGTGTCGTCCTATGGGTAGGGGGGACGACATCCTACTAGGTACAGTGTGCAGACACGACACTACCGACCTGGGGGGACCTGGCGTTGCACAGCCGGCGGTAGTCCTGGTACCGCGGGCCGTGAGTCCCCGTCAAGGAGGAAGGCCGCGATGGAGCGTCGCAGCCCGCCTTCGCCCGACTCGCCTGCGGCGGATCGGATCAGCGAGAGGATCCAGTTCCCTGATCCGCTCCGCCTCCTCCTTGAGCGAGATCACGTCCTCGCTGAACGTGATCATCGCCGTCCACGCCGCCTCACTGTCGACCATCGCCTGGATGATGGTCGAGAGCGTTAGGTCGGCGCCGACTACGTCGACAAGAGCTGCGCGTTGACGGCTCCACCCCGGGCACTCCGCCAGCGTGTGCGTGGCTGTGTCCTCGGGGTGGCCGCAGCTGTGGCACACCGGAGACGGCTCCCTCTTGGCCACCCGGAACAGATACTCACCGAAACAACCGTGTCCGGTGAGCATCTGCGCCAGGCGAAAGGTGACCGCCCCGTGCCGCCTGTCGACCCACTCTTGCAGGATGGGTCGGATCGCGTCGATGGTCAGAACACCGGCGCGAGGCTCTTCCAACCGCTCGGACCACCGCCTAAGAAGATCGCCCCGGAGGTCCTCCCTCCAGCACGCGACCTCCCTCGGCGGCGGGCCGACTCCCCGGGCCCTGGCCTCAGAGGTCCGGCAGAAAACTTCCGCCAACACCTCGGCCTCCAGGTCCCATGGTGGAGTTCCTGCGAGCACGCACGCGGCCTCGAGCGAGACCGTGCCGTACCCTCTCACGACCCTCAACGCCATCGCCCGCTGCGCCCGTCGCAGCAGCGCGATATTTTCGGCGTCGAGGGCCTCTACCCATATGGGCGCCCCGTATAGTGCCATCGAGCGAACCACCGACGTGTAAAGGCGTCGGCAGCCGCCCGAGGGCCCACCGAGATTCGGGAGCAAACGACCAAGCGCCCTCGCAGCACCCACGAGTCGGGGCGCGAGTCCCTGGAAGTGCTCCCGGAAGCGCCATCGGCTATCGAGGACGATGCCCAAATAACGCATCGCCCCTCGTATGCCGATCGACACTCCGCCCACCACAATGTGCGCTCCAGCCGGCGGCGCCGACCGAGGGGAAGAAAAACAAACCGCCTCGGACTTCTGCAAGGCGACATCCAACCCAATAAGGCGGATTCGCCTCACGAAGTGGGCCACTCCGGCTGTTGCTCTGAGAGCCGCCTCCCTGTACGTATCCCCCTGCGCGGTGACGAGGGTATCGTCAGCGTAACACGTTACGCTGACCCCCCGAAGAGTCGCACCGCGCAGCACCCAGTCGTATCCGACGTTCCACAGCAGGGGTCCTAGAACGGAGCCCTGCGGAACGCCGCACGACATTGCTCTCAGAGCGGCGCCACCATCCTGTGTCGGATAGGTGACTGCCCGTTGGGAGAGGTAGGACAGAACTACCCTCCGCAGGCAGTCCGGCACACGATGGTAGCGCAGCGCCTCATGGATGCAGCTCCAGGGGAGGGTGTTAAAAGCATTGGCGATGTCTAAACTCACCGCCAATACCACCCCGGTCCCCGAAGCCGCGTCCTTCACTAGGGACTGCACCCGGCGGATCGCGTCCACCGTCGACCGGGCTCTGCGGAAACCGTACTGGACATCGCAGAGACCCGGCCCGGGACCGTCCAGGTGCTCGACGATACGGTGGGCGAGCACACGCTCGAACACCTTCCCGATATCGTCGAGCAACACGATGGGCCGATAGGCCGAAGGCGAATCCGCCGGTCGTCCCTCCTTCTTGATGAGGACAAGTTTCCCCACCTTCCACCTGCGGGGAAACTTGCCCTGTTCCAGGCAGGAGGTAAACAGCCGTGCCACTCTCTCTTCTAAGGCATCGGGCAGAGCCAATGCCCAGGCCCGACCGGGAATACCGTCGGGCCCTGGGGCGGTGTTCTTGGCCTTGAGCCTTGCAACCGCCGCCCTCAGATGCCCGGGAGTGACCTCGGGCGATGCTGTTTCCTCCGCGTGCACAAGTCCTCTACTGCTCTCCGCGACATCTTCGCCGACCATGGGAGGGGGAGAGAACTCTCCCCGGTCGGGGAACAGAGCTGCTACTATCTGTTCCACGAGCGCAGGCTGGAGCGATTGCGTCACCGGGGGGGCCCAGGGACGGAGCTTTTGACACACCGTCCTATACGGCCTCCCCCACGGGTCGCGGTCGATCGACTCCAGCATTGCCTCCCAAGCCCTTTTCTTGGACTCGGCGATTTCCGCGCGCAGGGCGGCTCTCGCCTCCCTGTACGCGTCGTACAGCCGAGTCTCCAGGGCTCCGTCGCGACGTCGTCTTCGCCGGCTTCGGGTGTACCTGCGGCGCGCCGCCACGCACGCAGCACGGAGCTGCGCTAGCTGGGGCGACCACCAATACACCTTACGATGTGGAGAGGGGGGCCCGACGCGAGGCATGCTAGAGTCGCACACCTGCGTCATGGCCGCGTTGAGCCAATCGGCTTCCTCATCCACATCCACCGGACCCTCCGGCACTGGAATCCAACTTTGGACCAAGGCGGCCTCCGCGAGACGCTCGCGGTTCAGCCGCCTTAGGGCCCATCTCGGGTTGTCCTCCCCACGCGGAGGACCACCCAGGCTGTTCGGGGCAACCGGAAGGGGGGAGATTCGGAACCGAATGTATCGGTGGTCCGATAACGTCTCCGCCCCCTCCAGGACTTCCCAGCCTTGGACACGGGGCACCAGAGCGGGGGACGCGAACGTGAGGTCCACGATAGACCCGCTCTGTTGCCGCGCCCACGTGTCGACGGTCCCCCGGTTGAGCAGAATCAACCCGGACGAGACCAACCAATCTTCCAGTGCCTCCCCCCGCGGACAAGTAGCGGGGGATCCCCATGCCGTGGACTTGGCGTTGAAATCGCCAGCCACGAGCACGGGTGAAGGGTGAGCCTGTCGCACGAGCGTTCCCAGCTCCTCCAGGAGACGCTCGAACCAAGACAGGCTCCGATTCGGAGAGCAGTACACTCCGACCACCGTCACCGAACCCACGTCGGCCGCCACGCAACAGCGCCCCCTCCTGATCCTCAATAAAGGGGGCGCACCGGCAGCCGCGCGCGAGACCAGAGCCACCAAGCCCTCCCGGTCAACCGCCCAATGCGAATCGGGCGGGATAGGTCGGTAGGGCTCGGTGATTATCCCTACTCCGGTCTGCCACTGCGCCATGCTCTGGATGTAAAGGTCCTGAGCGGCGGCGCAGTGGTTTAGGTTCGCCTGGAGCACGCCGATAGTCCCACTAATCGGTGACCATCGGCGCTACCTCTACAGGCCTTGGGGACGGTGGATCGGGCCTAGACGGGGCTATGACGCCACCGCCAGCCTTCTGCCCCGACTCCACGGGCTTTGCCTTTTGAGGCTTCTTCTTCTTCTTCTTCTTTTTCTTCGGCTTGGGAGTGGTGCACGCTGCACTCCCAAGCCGGTGATCCGCCGGCTTGTCTGCCGCCTCGCACAAAGCGCAGCGCAAGGCGGCAGAGCACTGGGCCATTAGGTGCCCCGGCGCGCCGCAGCGGTAGCAGTAGTCGCTGCGGTCCACGTCCGAGGTGCACTTGGCCTTCGTGTGCCCGGTGTGGAGGCACCGGTAACACCGAAGGGGCTTGGGGTCGACGAGCTTTACCTGAGCCGCCGACCACCCCACCAGTAGCCTCCCGGTCGCAGCCAATTTCTTGGCCGCGGCCACCGGGCACTTGACGAATACTACCCCGAGGCCTCGCCAGTCCCGGTGTAAAGAGCCGGGTCTGGCCGTACCCTCGGGGCACCCGCCGGCGGACTCCACGCTGGCCGCCACCTCAGCCGCGGAGACGGAGTCATCCAGCCCGGAGATGCGCAGTTCTGCACACCTCACAGGCCTGGAGACCGTTACCGTCTCCGCAGGGAGGACCTCTCGCAGCTTCGCTGCTAGGCGGTCCGCCCTCGCCTCTCTATCCTCGCCTCCGATCTCGAGGAGGCGGGCTCCGGTGGCGGCCGTCTTGATCTTCACGCCCTCCGTGATCCCCAGCTGGGCCAGCTTTATGGAGGCCTTGGCTGCCTTGATGAGCGCCTCGTAGCTAGCGCCCCCTTCGGCGGCCGCTGGCCGTAGCGTAAGAACTACAGCCGCCGTCGTCGGGGGACGCAGGTTGGCGCCAGGCTTGCTCTGGGGAGCAGCGGAGGGCTTCCCTCTGCGTGGAGTAGGAGGAGGAGGAGGAGGCCGCCGGGTGGAAGCCGGGGTCGCCTTGGCGACCTTCCCCTTCTTCTTCTCCTTCTTCTTCTTTGCCGCCACCACATTCCACGGTTCCTCCGTGGGGACTGGTGGTGGCGGGGCTGGTCGGGACTCCGGGGCTGCTGGAGCGGCCGCAGGGGCAGCTGCAGGAGCGGCTGCAGGGCCGGCAGTGGCCTTCCCCTTCTTGACTCTGCCCGACTTCCTCTTCCCCCTAGATTTGGGGACGTCCAAGCCGGGCAGAGGCGCAGGCGACGTCGAAGCAGTTGGTGGTGGGGCCACCACTGCCTCCATGGACCGGCCGGGGGCCGTCCGCGGAGAGAACAAGACAGGGTCGGAGGGGGCGACACTAGATCGGGTCTCTCGGCCAAGTCTGGCCTCGATTGGTGCGATCCGGTCGGACACCAATTCGCCGATGGCCAGCCTCACCGCACGCAACACCTCCTCCTTGAGTGAGGACCCCCCTGCTTCCATGGGGCAAGCTGAAGCAGCCTGCGCCACTGCCGGCGGCCGGCTCAAGGCCGCGATCTCCGCCCGCAGCTGTATTAGTTCGAGAGCCTGCTGCTTTAACTCGGCAGCCTGCTCCTCCAGCTTACGTGTCTGCAGCTCCAGTTTAGCCGCTTGCCTGCCGACCTCCTTCTCCAGCAGCAGCGTCTCCTCCGAGGCCGTTCTCCGCCTGAGCTCGTCAAAGACTGCCTGAAGGGTACACGACGCGTCATTGATGACGCGTACATATGTACCCTTCAGGTTCTTCGACCTTTTCCCGACCATGCCGAGGGCGTCCAGCCCCTCCCTAGCCCACTGGCATAGGGTCGCGCTCGGCGCTGTCCGGGCTGACTCCGCCGGACAGGAGTAGCCCTCCGCCCTCGGCTTGCCCTCCGACGGGGGACGGCGGCGGATGGCCGCTGTCTTGGCCGCAACCTCCTCTTCCGCGTCGAGGTCCAGGGCCAGGCGCCTCTGCGCGTTGAGCTCGGCCTGCGCCGCCGCAAGGCCGACGTACCGGCCCGTGGTAGGAGGGCGACCCCTGCCCCTTTTACTCGCAGGCTGCCTGGTCAGTTCCGGCTTCCCACCACTTTTCTTCGCAGAGTCTGCGGAACTTGTGGAATCTGGGGGCGACGTCGAAGCCAGCCGCTTCCGCTGGAACACCGGGGGAGTCGCGACGTTCTCCCCGGTCGGGGTGCCGAGACTCGCTCGGAAGAACGTCTGGTTCCCCCGGTCCTCCTGCACCATGACGTCGTCCCCCTCAGCCTCCGATGAGTCCCGGGTGGAGCTGGGGTTCGTCGGGCGTATAAATAGCCGCTTCAGCACCACCACGGGTCTCCTGCCAAGGGGTGTGGTTGCAGGCGTCACGTCCCCCTTCTTGGCCGTCCTCGTGAGGGACGGCGACCTCGACGGCGGAAGACCGGCACTCGTCGCCAAAGGCGACGCCTCGGTCTCCTCTGCCTTCGTTGCCTGCGATGGCATGCCCACACCAACTGTGCTCGTCCTTATCGGGGACGGCGACCTCGACTGAGGACGACCGGCTCTCGTCGCCAAAGGCGACGCCTCGGTCTCCTCCTGGGCACCTGCTGAGCCCGGCGAACGGTAAAACGTTCGCGAGCGCCGGCTCCGCGTACCGCTGTACGCACTCGGCGCTGGTCTGGGAGCGCTGGGTCTGCTCCCCGGTTCTGTCGCGTTTAGGTGGCTTGTGTCCCCACCAGATACGATGGGACTGCATGGCGGTGAGTCATCACACACCTGGGTGTGTGCTGACTCCCCGCCATGGAGGGATTCTCCGATCGCGGAGCGACCGGTACCCTCCTGGTGTAAAGTTGTCAAGTTCACCTTATCCATTTTGTTGTTGACGATTTTGTTTTTTAACGTGGTTGTCTTCCACTTTGGTCCCGCACACTCGGCCAAACGCCGGCGGGACTACACCGAGCGGCTGAGCGAGCAAGCCCACTCAGCCGAGCACCACCATCGCGGCGCCACAGCTCCGATACAACGGAGCTGCGGGCCGACGCCGAACGACCAAACAGGCGCACCCATTCGGCCAACACGACTCACCGCGGTGTCGGGAAGACACCGGGCCCGCCTCCTGGTTTCAGCAAAATGCCTACGCCCAGGAGGCTCCAACCGAGTGGTTCTTTTATAGAGGTGTCCTTCCTCGCAGACACCGCCACGTGGCAGTGCCCACCGGTTCTGACTTGCGCCAGGGTTCCGGCTTCGGCAGCCTGAAGACTGCCTATTACAGCCCCCATGAAGGGGGCCCCCGTACCGAGCGGGAGCTCAGGTACGGTATGCCCCAGGCCACTCCATAATGGGCTTCTATAAACGAGAAGTCCAAGGAGTGGCCGTATCACGCCTGTCCACGCCGGGTCAGGACCGTGATTTCCCCCCTGTGTCGGAGCATTAGCCACTGGTAAAGTCGTTCCCAGTGTTGCCCAGGGTGCACCGGCTCGCCCAGATGGAAGGGCGAGCACACGAGGAGGTTCTCCGACATTGGCACCCCAACCTAACCTAACCTAACCTAACCTAACCTAACCTAACCTAACCTAACCTAACCTAACCTAACCTAACCTAACCTAACCTAACCTAACCTAACCTAACCTAACCTTTTTTTTTTTTTTTTTTTTTTTTAACCCGGGGGAATCCGTTATGGATACCCGCGTGCCAGGACGCACGCGGGTTATGTCCGACTCGCACGGACTAAACCTAACCGGGGTGTCCTCTTTCTCCGCTTCTAGTGGGCGGGTGTCGTGGGAACAAGGTCACAACAACCACAACACCCGCAGCGGTCAGCCACACCTCCCGTGTAAAGAGCGGGAGGGGCTTCCTTCAGTGGTGTCGTCCTATGGGTAGGGGGGACGACATCCTACTAGGTACAGTGTGCAGACACGACACTACCGACCTGGGGGGACCTGGCGTTGCACGGCCGGCGGTAGTCCTGGTACCGCGGGCCGTGAGTCCCCGTCAAGGAGGAAGGCCGCGATGGAGCGTCGCGGCCCGCCTTCGCCCGACTCGCCTGCGGCGGATCGGATCAGCGAGAGGATCCAGTTCCCTGATCCGCTCCGCCTCCTCCTTGAGCGAGATCACGTCCTCGCTGAACGTGATCATCGCCGTCCACGCCGCCTCACTGTCGACCATCGCCTGGATGATGGTCGAGAGCGTTAGGTCGGCGCCGACTACGTCGACAAGAGCTGCGCGTTGACGGCTCCACCCCGGGCACTCCGCCAGCGTGTGCGTGGCTGTGTCCTCGGGGTGGCCGCAGCTGTGGCACACCGGAGACGGCTCCCTCTTGGCCACCCGAAACAGATACTCACCGAAACAACCGTGTCCGGTGAGCATCTGTGCCAGGCGAAAGGTGACCGCCCCGTGCCGCCTGTCGACCCACTCCTGCAGGATGGGTCGGATCGCGTCGATGGTCAGAACACCGGCGCGAGGCTCTTCCAACCGCTCGGACCACCGCCTAAGGAGATCGCCCCGGAGGTCCTCCCTCCAGCACGCGACCTCCCTCGGCGGCGGGCCGACTCCCCGGGCCCTGGCCTCAGAGGTCCGGCAGAAAACTTCCGCCAACACCTCGGCCTCCAGGTCCCATGGTGGAGTTCCTGCGAGCACGCACGCGGCCTCGAGCGAGACCGTGCCGTACCCTCTCACGACCCTCAGCGCCATCGTCCGCTGCGCCCGTCGCAGCAGAGCGATATTCTCGGCGTCGAGGGCCTCTACCCATATGGGCGCCCCGTATAGTGCCATCGAGCGAACCACCGACGTGTAAAGGCGTCGGCAGCTGCCCGAGGGCCCACCGAGATTCGGGAGCAGACAACCAAGCGCCCTCGCAGCACCCACGAGTCGGGGCGCGAGTCCCTGGAAGTGCTCCCGGAAGCACCATCGGCTATCGAGGACGATGCCCAAATAACGCATCGTCTTTCGTATGCCGATCGATACTCCGCCCACCACAATGTGCGCTCCAGCCGGCGGCGCCGACCGAGGGGAAGAAAAACAAACCGCCTCGGACTTCTGCAAGGCGACCTCCAACCCAATAAGGCGGATTCGCCTCACGAAGTGGGCCACTCCGGCTGTTGCTCTGAGAGCCGCCTCCCTATAGGTATCCCCCTGCGCGGTGACGAGGGTATCGTCAGCGTAACACGTTACGCTGACCCCCCGAAGAGTCGCACCGCGCAGCACCCAGTCATAGCCGACGTTCCACAGCAGGGGTCCTAAAACGGAGCCCTGCGGAACGCCGCACGACATTGCTCTCAGAGCGGCGCCACCATCCTGTGTCGGATAGGTGACTGCCCGTTGGGAGAGGTAGGACAGAACTACCCTCCGCAGGCAGTCCGGCACACGATGGTAGCGCAGCGCCTCATGGATGCAGCTCCAGGGGAGGGTGTTAAAAGCATTGGCGATGTCTAAACTCACCGCCAATACCACCCCGGTCCCCGAAGCCGCGTCCTTCACTAGGGACTGCACCCGGCGGATCGCGTCCACCGTCGACCGGGCTCTGCGGAAACCATACTGGACATCGCAGAGACCCGGCCCGGGACCGTCCAGGTGCTCGACGATACGGTGGGCGAGCACGCGCTCGAACACCTTCCCGATATCGTCGAGCAACACGATGGGCCGATAGGCCGAAGGCGAATCCGCCGGTCGTCCCTCCTTCTTGATGAGGACAAGTTTCCCCACCTTCCACCTGCGGGGAAACTTGCCCTGTTCCAGGCAGGAGGTAAACAGCCGTGCCACTCTCTCTTCTAAGGCATCGGGCAGAGCCAATGCCCAGGCCCGACCGGGAATGCCGTCGGGCCCTGGGGCGGTGTTCTTGGCCTTGAGCCTTGAAACCGCCGCCCTCAGATGCCCGGGAGTGACCTCGGGCGATGCTGTTTCCTCCGCGTGCACAAGTCCTCTACTGCTCTCCGCGACGTCGCCGACCATGGGAGGGGGAGCGAACTCTCCCCGGTCGGGGAACAGAGCTGCTACTATCTGTTCCACGAGCGCAGGCTGGAGCGATTGCGTCACCGGGGGGGCCCAGGGACGGAGCTTTTGACGCACCGTCCTATACGGCCTCCCCCACGGGTCGCGGTCGATCGACTCCAGCATTGCCTCCCAAGCCCTTTTCTTGGACTCGGCGATTTCCGCGCGCAGGGCGGCTCTCGCCTCCCTGTACGCGTCGTACAGCCGAGTCTCCAGGGCTTCGTCGCGACGTCGTCTTCGCCGGCTTCGGGTGTACTTGCGGCGCGCCGCCACGCACGCAGCACGGAGCTGCGCTAGCTGGGGCGACCACCAGTACACCTTACGATGTGGAGAGGGGGGCCCGACGCGAGGCATGCTAGCGTCGCACACCTGCGTCATGGCCGCGTTGAGCCAATCGGCTTCCTCATCCACATCCGCCGGACCCTCCGGCACTGGAATCCAACTTTGGACCAAGGCGGCCTCCGCGAGACGCTCGCGGTTCAGCCGCCTTAGGGCCCATCTCGGGTTGTCCTCCCCACGCGGAGGGCCACCCAGGCTGTTCGGGGCAACCGGGAGGGGGGAGATTCGGAACCGAATGTATCGGTGGTCCGATAACGTCTCGACCCCCTCCAGGACTTCCCAGCCTTGGACACGGGGCACCAGAGCGGGGGACGCGAACGTGAGGTCCACGATAGACCCGCTCTGTTGCCGCACCCGCGTGTCGACGGTCCCCCGGTTGAGCAGAATCAACCCGGACGAGACCAACCAATCTTCCAGTGCCTCCCCCCGCGGACAAGTAGCGGGGGATCCCCATGCCGTGGACTTGGCGTTGAAATCGCCAGCCACGAGCACGGGTGAAGGGTGAGCCTGTCGCACGAGCGTTCCCAGCTCCTCCAGGGTACGCTCGAAACAAGACAGGCTCCGATTCGGAGAGCAGTACGCTCCGACCACCGTCACCGAACCCACGGCGGCCGCCACGCAACAGCGCCCCCTCCTGATCCTCAATAGGGGGGGCGCACCGGCAGCCGCGCGCGAGACCAGAGCCACCAAGCCCTCCCGGTCAACCGCCCAATGCGAATCGGGCGGGATAGGTCGGTAGGGCTCGGTGATTATCCCTACTCCGGTCTGCCACTGCGCCATGCTCTGGATGTAAAGGTCCTGAGCGGCGGCGCAGTGGTTTAGGTTCGCCTGGAGCACGCCGATAGTCCCACTAATCGGTGACCATCGGCGCTACCTCTACAGGCCTTGGGGACGGTGGATCGGGCCTAGACGGGGCTATGACGCCGCCGCCAGCCTTCTGCCCCGACTCCGCGGGCTTTGCCTTTTGAGGCTTCTTCCTTTTCTTCTTCTTCTTCTTCGGCTTGGGAGTGGTGCACGCTGCACTCCCAAGCCGGTGATCCGCCGGCTTGTCTGCCGCCTCGCACAAAGCGCAGCGCAAGGCGGCAGAGCACTGGGCCATTAGGTGCCCCGGCGCGCCGCAGCGGTAGCAGTAGTCGCTGCGGTCTACGTCCGAGGTGCACTTGGCCTTCGTGTGCCCGGTGTGGAGGCACCGGTAACACCGAAGGGGCTTGGGGTCGACGAGCTTCACTTGAGCCGCCGACCACCCCACCAGTAGCCTCCCGGTCGCAGCCAATTTCTTGGCCGCGGCCACCGGGCACTTAACAAACACTACCCCGAGGCCTCGCCAGTCCCGGTGTAAAGAGCCGGGTCTGGCCGTACCCTCGGGGCACCCGCCGGCGGACTCCACGCTGGCCGCTACCTCTGCCGCGGAGACGGAGTCATCCAGCCCGGAGATGCGCAATTCTGCACACCTCACAGGCCTGGAGACCGTTACCGTCTCCGCAGGGAGGACCTCTCGCAGCCTTGCTGCTAGGCGGTCCGCCCTCGCCTCTCGATCCTCGCCTCCGATCTCGAGGAGGCGGGCTCCGGTGGCGGCCGTCTTGATCTTCACGCCCTCCGTGATCCCCAGCTGGGCCAACTTGATGGAGGCCTTGGCCGCCTTAATGAGCGCCTCGTAGCTAGCGCCCCCCTCGGCGGCAGCTGGCCGTAGCGTGAGAACTACAGCCGCCGTCGACGGGGGACGCAGGTTGGCGCCGGGCTTGCTCTGGGGAGCAGCGGAGGGCTTTCCTCGGCGTGGAGTAGGAGGAGGAGGAGGAGGCCGCCGGGTGGAAGCCGGGGTCGCCTTGGCGGCCTTCCCCTTCCTCGTTCCTTTCTTCTTGGCCGCCACCACACTCCACGGTTCCTCCGTGGGGACTGGTGGTGGCGGAACTGGTCGGGACTCCGGAGCTGCAGAAGCGGTCGCAGGAGCGGCCGCAGGATCGGCTGCAGGGACGGTAGCAGCCTTCGCCTTCTTGCCTCTGCCCGACTTCTTCTTCCCCTTAGATTTGGGGACGTCCAAGCCGGGCACAGGTGCAGGCGACGTCGGAACCGGTGGTGGAGCCACCAATGCCTCCGTGGACTGGCCTGGGGCCATCTGCGGAGAAGACAAGACCGGGGCGGAGGGGGCGACGTTGGATCTGGTCTCCCGGCCAAGTCTGGCCTCAATTGGGGCAATTCGGTCGGCCACCAATTCGCCGACGACCAGCCTCACCGCACGCATAACCTCCTCCTTCAGCGATAGTGCTTCCTTGGGGCAAGCTGGAGCAGCCTGCGCCACTGCCGCCGGCCGGCTCAAGGCCGCAATCTCCGCCCTCAGCTCCGTAAGCTGGAGAGCTTGCTGCTTGATCTCCGCAGCCTGCTCCTCCAGCTTCCGGGTCTGCAGCTCCAGCTGAGTCGCTTGTCTGGAAACCTCCCTCTCCAGCAGCTGCGTCTCCTCCGACGCAGTTCTCCTCCTTAGCTCGTCGAAGACTGCCTGAAGGGTACGCGACGCGTCATTAATGACGCGTACATATGTACCCTTCAGGTTCTTCGACCTGGCCCCGACCATGCCGAGGGCGTCCAGCCCCTCCCTAGCCCACTGGCATAAGGTCGCGCTAGGCGCTGTCCGCGCTGACTCCGCCGGGCAGGAGTAACCCTCCGCCCTCGGCTTGCCCTCCGACGGAGGACGGCGGCGGATGGCCGCTGTCTTGGCCGCAAGCTCCTCCTCAGCGTCGAGGTCCAGGGCCAGGCGCCTCTGCGCGTTCAGCTCGGCCTGCGCAGCTGCGAGGCCGACGTACTGGCCCGTGGTAGGGGGGCGACCCCTGCCCCTTTTACTCACGGGCTTTCTGGACATTCTGGACAGCTCCGGCTTCCCACCACTTTCCGCTCCAGACGCTGCGGAGCTTGTGGTGTCTGGGGGCGACGTCGACGCCTGCCGCTTCCGCTGGAACACCGGGGGCGTGGCGACGCTCTCTCCGGTCGGGGTGCCGAGACTCGCTCGGAAGAACGTCTGGTTCCCCCGGTCCTCCTGCACCATGACGTCGTCCTCAGCCTCCGATGAATCCCGGGTGGAACTGGGATTCATTGGGCGTATAAGGAGCCTTTTTAGGACCACTACGGGTCTCCTGCCACGGGGTGTGGTAGCGGGCATCACATCCCCCTTCTTGGCCGTCCTAGTGAGGGACGGCGACCTCGACGGCGGGAGACCGGCACTCGTCGCCAAAGGCGACGCCTCGGTCTCCTCTGCCTTCGTTCCCCCACTGACTGTGCTCGTCCTTGTCGGGGACGGCGACCTCGACTGAGAACGACCGGCTCTCGTCGCCAAAGGCGACGCCTCGGTCGTCTCTTGGGCACCTACTGAGCCCGGCGAACGATAGAACGTTCGCGAGCGCCGGCTCCGCGTACTGCTATACGCACTCGACGCTGTTCTGGGAGCGGAACTGCTCCCTGGTTCTGACGCGTTTAGGTGGCCTGTGTCCCCACCAGATACGTCGGGACTGCATGGCGTTGAGTCATCACACACCTGAGTGTGTGCTGACTCCCCGCCATGGAAACCTAACCTAACCTAACCTAACCTAACCTAACCTAACCTAACCTAACCTAACCTAACCTAACCTAACCTAACCTAACCTAACCTAACCTAACCTAACCGCTGCTGACAGTACCGCACTGTACACCGTGGTGCAAGTGAACCTCCAACGTAAAAAGTTGGCCACTAAGGAGCTCATGATGGAGGCCCAGCGCAGAGGAGTTGACGTAGCTCTTATTCAGGAGCCATACGTCGGGGCCATCAAGGAGATGAAGAAGTACGGCAGGGTGAGGATATTCCAGTGCACGAATCGCGGTGAGGGAACTGTGAAGGCTGCTGTCGCGGTCTTCAACCGCGACATCAGCGTTGAACAGTTCCCTCACATGACCACCACCAACGTTGTGGTGGTCCGGCTACGCACCAGTGCCTGGGATGTCCTCGCCGTGTCGTACTATCTCAATAAGAAGGAGAGGATGGCCCCTAATCTCGAGCGCTTGGCCTCCATCAAGAGGACCCTCGGTGGATCCAGGATGGTTGTTGGAGGGGATGCAAACGCCAGGAATGTATGGTGGGGAGATACCAAAACTAATAAAAGAGGAAGGAGATTTTCCGCATTCGTAGAGGAGGTTGGCCTCCACATACTTAATCAAGGGTCTACCCCAACGTTCGACACCGTGCGAAGGGGTAGACGCTACACGAGCTTTATCGACGTGACCTGTTGCAGCGCGGACCTGCTCTCCTTGGTCGAGGACTGGAGGGTAGTCGAGGACCTGACTTCGTCGGACCACAACGGAATAATGTTCAAAATTAAACTACGTAGAGCGAAAGGCATCGCAGTGGAACGCACGACCCGTGTGTACAACACCCGCAAAGCCAACTGGGAACACTTCTGCAGTAAGTTCAGCGAGGAGTGTGGGCTGAACCAGCTTACTGCAGAAGATATCCGGTCAGTTGGCGATGCGGGTGCGTTAAACGATATCATACGCAGACACACGGGGTCGGTCGCGAAGGCGTGCGACACTGCGATGCCCAAGCTCAAACCATCAGGCCAATACAAAGTTCCGTGGTGGTCCGCCGAGTTGGAGCAGATGAAGCGCTCGGTCGCGACCAAGAAGCGCAGAGTCCATTGGGCTTCACAGTCGCGTCGGCAAAGCGTCGTCGATGAGTATGTGGCGGCCAAAGTCCTCTACGAAGCAGAGGTGAAGGCAGCACAAATAGCGTCCTGGAAATCCTTTTGTGAGCGCCAGACAAAAGAAGGGGTCTGGGAAGGGATTTATCGGGTGATTCGCAGGACAGGCAAATGGGAGGAAGAGCTGCCGCTCTCGCTGAATGGAGTTCCAGTCGGCCAGAGTGACTCCGCGCGCGTGTTAGCGGAGACCTTCTTCCCCAGGGACCATCAGGACAATGAAACCGAGGAGCACCGCAGCATCAGGGCCGAAGCCGAAATCCCGGTAAAGGCTCTGGTGCATGATGACCATGAACCGGCCTTTACCGAGGAGGAGCTTCGGTCAGCGGTGCTCAGTTTCAATCCGAAAAAGGCCCCTGGGGCAGAGGGTTTCACGGCAGATATATGCGCGCGGGCCATTCTGTCCAACATGGAGCTCCATCTATCACTATTCAACAGGTGCTTCGCACTCGGGTACTTCCCGAAGGACTGGAAGGAGGCGACCGTGGTAGCGTTCCGCAAACCTGGGAAGTCGGACTACCAGGATCCACGGTCGTACAGACCCATAGGGCTGCTTCCGGTCATGGGGAAAGTGCTCGAGAAGATGGTGGTACGACGACTCGGCCACCATCTGGCGCCGGCACTTTGCCCTCGCCAGTACGGGTTCACCGCACAGCGCAGCACCGAGGACGCCCTCTATGATCTGGTGAGCCACGTACGAGCTGAAATTCGCGAGAAAAAACTCGTTACGATGGTCTCGCTAGACATAGAGGGCGCCTTCGATAGCGCTTGGTGGCCCGCGGTGAAGGTCGCGCTGGCGAGGGCCAAGTGCCCACCACGACTCGACGCCATACTGCGAAGTTACCTGAGCGAGAGACGGGTAACGGTCCGGTACGCGGGGGCTGAACACACCAGGGAGTGCAGCAAAGGCTGCGTGCAGGGCTCCATAGGGGGACCCCTGCTTTGGAATCTCCTCATTGACCCGCTGCTTGCTGGCCTGACCCGGAGAGGCGAGTACTGCCAGGCTTTTGCCGATGACGTAGTACTCGTCTTCTCCGGTGCCACCGCAGCGGAGATCGAACGCCGCGGCAATTCAGCGCTCGAATACGTGCGGGAGTGGGGTGTCATGAATAAGCTGAGGTTTGCACCGCACAAAACAAGTGCAATGGTGCTTACCAATAAGCTTAAGTATGACACCCCACGCCTGAGCATGGGGGGAGTCGCCATTGCCGCGGTGGAGGAGATCAAGATTCTGGGGCTGCTGATAGACAGCAAGTTGACGTTCAACGCCCATGTCAAAAGTGTTTGTGAAAAGGCGTTGAACGTCTACAAGCGTGTATCGGCAGCTGCCAGATCCAGCTGGGGGCTCCACCCGGAGGTGGTCCGTATAATATATACGGCCACCGTGGAGCCCATTATCACGTATGCCGCCGCCGTTTGGGCGCCGTCCACTAACAAGGTCGGAACGCGGAAGAGGTTGGAGGCCGTGCAACGCGGGTTCGCGCAGAAGCTCTGCCGGGCTTACCGGACAGTGTCTCTAAACGCCGCCCTAGCTCTGGCCGGGCTGCTCCCCCTCGACATTCGTATTAGGGAAAATGCTGCCCTGTACGAGTGCCGACGGGGGGCTGAGCTGCCAGAGCTAGCGGATCGGCAAATAGAGACACCGACACCGTTCCGGGACAGGCCCCATCCGGCCGACCATATGAGCCTGCAGTTCCATTGCCTCTCGACCTCCGAAGAGGTCGAGCAGGTAGACAGTGCAGTGCGGTACTATACTGACGGGAGCAAGATTGACGGCAAGGTGGGTGCCGCCATTTCTATATGGAATGGCGACACCGAAACCAAAGCCGTCAAGCTTGCCCTGTCGCCGTACTGCACTGTCTACCAGGCGGAACTGTTGGCCATATGCAAGGCCACGGGGCTTGCAGTTAAGCACCGAGGAGCTTCTGCCATTTTAAGCGACTCTCGTTCGGCCCTCGAGACTGTTGTCAACAGCCACTCCCCGCATCCCCTGGCGATTGAAGCCAGGGCGAACCTGCGTGAAGCATTGACCCAAGGCAGAGAGGTTTCTCTGTACTGGGTCAAGGCTCACGCAGGCTTAGCGGGGAACGAGAGGGCCGACGAGCTGGCGAAAGTCGCGGCGCTCCGGTCCAAGGTCCGACCTGTTTACGACAGGGTGCCGGTCTCATTCGTCAAGCGCATGATCCGTAACGGGGCGCTTGACGAGTGGAACCGGCGCTATCAGTCCGGGACGGTAGCCAGCGGCACGAAAATGTTCTTCCCTGATGTGTTCACCGCGTACAAGTTTGCCCTGAAAAGGCAGCTCACATATGAGACCACGCAAGTCCTCACGGGGCACGGTGCGTTCGCCTCGTACTTGTACAGATTCAAGTGCAGGGCGAGCCCATCGTGCATCTGTAGTCCGACTGAGGACGAAACGGTCGCGCACCTCCTATTTGACTGCCCTGCGAATGGGGTGCATAGGTTTAATTTAGAGATGGAAATGGGGGTAGAATTGAAGGCTGAGGAGTTGGGCAAAATTTTTAAAGACGACAGAACTAGGGAAAAGTTCCTGGAGTACTGCACCCAAATAGTTAAAACCTGTATGGTAAGAAACAGGGACGGGTGACGTGTTGGACGCCGTATGATAAGCGCGCCGCGCTGCCAGCATACGGCGGTTCCAGCACGTCACCGAAAAACACGTCGTTTCGGAGAAGGGTGCAGTACTCCATAAGAGAGTACATTTGTAATTATAGGAATTTTAACTTTGGAATTTTATTATTGTGGACTTTTATTTTACGGATCTCAATTTTATATTTTAATTAGAAATTTTGATATTAACTATTGTAATATTGCTTGAAACTGTGATAATAATGTGAAAGAGGAATTTTAATTGTATACTTTAATTGTGCAATAATTCTATTTTAATTGTATTTTAATTTGTATAATAATTCTATTTTAATTGTATATTTTAATTGTGTAATAATTCATTTTAATTGTATATTTTAATTTGTGTAATAATTCTACTTTAATTGTATATTTTAATTGTTATTTATTGGTTTTTAAATGGTTTTTAATTCAAATTGTATTGTAAATTGAAATTGTATTGTAATTTGTTTTAATTGTATATACAAATAGTATTTAATTTCTCTAAACATGTATAACGATTTTCAAGACAGTAATCAAGTAACAATGTATTTAACAAAGTATGTATTTTCAATAAATAAATAAAAAGCCCCAAAAAGGGGAACTGTTCAAACTCATTGGCAGCACACTAAAATAGGTCCAGAAAAGCCTTTGTTTTGCAAGGGAGTTATTGAGAATAGGTCCAGCTTCGCGGGCCACCCCACTGCGGGTGGACTGGTAGGCCCACTAGGCACACAACCTACACACAAAAAAAAAAAAAAAAAAAAAAAAAAAAAAAAAAAAAAAAAAAAAAAAAAAAAAAAAAAAAAAAAAAAAAAAAAAAAAAAAAAAAAAAAAAACCTAACCTAACCTAACCTAACCTAACCTAACCTAACCTAACCTAACCTAACCTAACCTAACCTAACCTTTTTTTTTTTTTTTTTTTTTTTTTAACCCGGGGGAATCCGTTATGGATACCCGCGTGCCAGGACGCACGCGGGTTATGTCCGACTCGCACGGACTAAACCTAACCGGGGTGTCCTCTTTCTCCGCTTCTAGTGGGCGGGTGTCGTGGGAACAAGGTCACAACAACCACAACACCCGCAGCGGTCAGCCACACCTCCCGTGTAAAGAGCGGGAGGGGCTTCCTTCAGTGGTGTCGCCCTATGGGTAGGGGGGACGACATCCTACTAGGTACAGTGTGCAGACACGACACTACCGACCTGGGGGGACCTGGCGTTGCACAGCCAGCGGTAGTCCTGGTACCGCGGGCCGTGAGTCCCCGTCAAGGAGGAAGGCCGCGATGGAGCGTCGCGGCCCGCCTTCGCCCGACTCGCCTGCGACGGATCGGATCAGCGAGAGGATCCAGTTCCCTGATCCGCTCCGCCTCCTCCTTGAGCGAGATCACGTCCTCGCTGAACGTGATCATCGCCGTCCACGCCGCCTCGCTGTCGACCATCGCCTGGATGATGGTCGAGAGCGTTAGGTCGGCGCCGACTACGTCGACAAGAGCTGCGCGTTGACGGCTCCACCCCGGGCACTCCGCCAGCGTGTGCGTGGCTGTGTCCTCGGGGTGGCCGCAGCTGTGGCACACCGGAGACGGCTCCCTCTTGGCCACCCGGAACAGATACTCACCGAAACAACCGTGTCCGGTGAGCATCTGCGCCAGGCGAAAGGTGACCGCCCCGTGCCGCCTGTCGACCCACTCCTGCAGGATGGGTCGGATCGCGTCGATGGTCAGAACACCGGCGCGAGGCTCTTCCAACCGCTCGGACCACCGCCTAAGAAGATCGCCCCGGAGGTCCTCCCTCCAGCACGCGACCTCCCTCGGCGGCAGGCCGACTCCCCGGGCCCTGGCCTCAGAGGTCCGGCAGAAAACTTCCGCCAACACCTCGGCCTCCAGGTCCCATGGTGGAGTTCCTGCGAGCACGCACGCGGCCTCGAGCGAGACCGTGCCGTACCCTCTCACGACCCTCAACGCCATCGCCCGCTGCGCCCGTCGCAGCAGCGCGATATTTTCGGCGTCGAGGGCCTCTACCCATATGGGCGCCCCGTATAGTGCCATCGAGCGAACCACCGACGTGTAAAGGCGTCGGCAGCCGCCCGAGGGCCCACCGAGATTCGGGAGCAAACGACCAAGCGCCCTCGCAGCACCCACGAGTCGGGGCGCGAGTCCCTGGAAGTGCTCCCGGAAGCGCCATCGGCTATCGAGGACGATGCCCAAATAACGCATCGCCCCTCGTATGCCGATCGACACTCCGCCCACCACAATGTGCGCTCCAGCCGGCGGCGCCGACCGAGGGGAAGAAAAACAAACCGCCTCGGACTTCTGCAAGGCGACCTCCAACCCAATAAGGCGGATTCGCCTCACGAAGTGGGCCACTCCGGCTGTTGCTCTGAGAGCCGCCTCCCTGTAGGTATCCCCCTGCGCGGTGACGAGGGTATCGTCAGCGTAACACGTTACGCTGACCCCCCGAAGAGTCGCACCGCGCAGCACCCAGTCATAGCCGACGTTCCACAGCAGGGGTCCTAAAACGGAGCCCTGCGGAACGCCGCACGACATTGCTCTCAGAGCGGCGCCACCATCCTGTGTCGGATAGGTGACTGCCCGTTGGGAGAGGTAGGACAGAACTACCCTCCGCAGGCAGTCCGGCACACGATGGTAGCGCAACGCCTCATGGATGCAGCTCCAGGGGAGGGTGTTAAAAGCATTGGCGATGTCTAAACTCACCGCCAATACCACCCCGTTCCCCGAAGCCGCGTCCTTCACTAGGGACTGCACCCGGCGGATCGCGTCCACCGTCGACCGGGCTCTGCGGAAACCATACTGGACATCGCAGAGACCCGGCCCGGGACCGTCCAGGTGCTCGACGATACGGTGGGCGAGCACACGCTCGAACACCTTCCCGATATCGTCGAGCAACACGATGGGCCGATAGGCCGAAGGCGAATCCGCCGGTCGTCCCTCCTTCTTGATGAGGACAAGTTTCCCCACCTTCCACCTGCGGGGAAACTTGCCCTGTTCCAGGCAGGAGGTAAGCAGCCGTGCCACTCTCTCTTCTAAGGCATCGGGCAGAGCCAATGCCCAGGCCCGACCGGGAATACCGTCGGGCCCTGGGGCGGTGTTCTTGGCCTTGAGCCTTGCGACCGCCGCCCTCAGATGCCCGGGAGTGACCTCGGGCGATGCTGCTTCCTCCGCGTGCACAAGTCCTCTACTGCTCTCCGCGACATCGTCGCCGACCATGGGAGGGGGAGCGAACTCTCCCCGGTCGGGGAACAGAGCTGCTACTATCTGTTCCACGAGCGCAGGCTGGAGCGATTGCGTCACCGGGGGGGCCCAGGGACGGAGCTTATGACGCACCATCCGATACGGCCTCCCCCACGGGTCGCGGTCGATCGACTCCAGCATTGCCTCCCAAGCCCTTTTCTTGGACTCGGCGATTTCCACGCGCAGGGCGGCTCTCGCCTCCCTGTACGCGTCGTACAGCCGAGTCTCCAGGGCTTCGTCGCGACGTCGTCTTCGCCGGCTTCGGGTGTACTTGCGGCGCGCCGCCACGCACGCAGCACGGAGCTGCGCTAGCTGGGGCGACCACCAGTACACCTTACGATGTGGAGAGGGGGGCCCGACGCGAGGCATGCTAGCGTCGCACACCTGCGTCATGGCCGCGTTGAGCCAATCGGCTTCCTCATCCACATCCGCCGGACCCTCCGGCACTGGAATCCAACTTTGGACCAAGGCGGCCTCCGCGAGACGCTCGCGGTTCAGCCGCCTTAGGGCCCATCTCGGGTTGTCCTCCCCACGCGGAGGACCACCCAGGCTGTTCGGGGCAACCGGAAGGGGGGAGATTCGGAACCGAATGTATCGGTGGTCCGATAACGTCTCCGCCCCCTCCAGGACTTCCCAGCCTTGGACACGGGGCACCAGAGCGGGGGACGCGAACGTGAGGTCCACGATAGACCCGCTCTGTTGCCGCGCCCACGTGTCGACGGTCCCCCGGTTGAGCAGAATCAACCCGGACGAGACCAACCAATCTTCCAGTGCCTCCCCCCGCGGACAAGTAGCGGGGGATCCCCATGCCGTGGACTTGGCGTTGAAATCGCCAGCCACGAGCACGGGTGAAGGGTGAGCCTGTCGCACGAGCGTTCCCAGCTCCTCCAGGAGACGCTCGAACCAAGACAGGCTCCGATTCGGAGAGCAGTACACTCCGACCACCGTCACCGAACCCACGGCGGCCGCCACACAACAGCGCCCCCTCCTGATCCTCAATAAAGGGGGCGCACCGGCAGCCGCGCGCGAGACCAGAGCCACCAAGCCCTCCCGGTCAACCGCCCAATGCGAATCGGGCGGGATAGGTCGGTAGGGCTCGGTGATTATCCCTACTCCGGTCTGCCACTGCGCCATGCTCTGGATGTAAAGGTCCTGAGCGGCGGCGCAGTGGTTTAGGTTCGCCTGGAGCACGCCGATAGTCCCACTAATCGGTGACCATCGGCGCTACCTCTACAGGCCTTGGGGACGGTGGATCGGGCCTAGACGGGGCTATGACGCCGCCGCCAGCCTTCTGCCCCGACTCCACGGGCTTTGCCTTTAGAGGCTTCTTCTTCTTCTTCTTCTTTTTCTTCGGCTTGGGAGTGGTGCACGAACCTAACCTAACCTAACCTAACCTAACCTAACCTAACCTAACCTAACCTAACCTAACCTAACCCAGTCCCGTTTCGCTTTCCGTGGCGCTAACAGCTTTTTCTAAGTGCTCCGCAAAGTTAAAATCCTCTAAGTGGCAAAAGTGGTGAAAGTGTACCGTGTAAGGGTTCTATAGATTCGTAATCACGAGCCCTACCGAATCCAAAAAACCGCGAAAAGATCCGACCGGAATTCGCGGAGTTACAGCCCGAAAACCGGATTTTTCGCCGGCCGAAACCGTTTAAGTGCGTGCGCCGCGCGATTTGTCGCGGCGACCCAGTGTTTTTCGAGTGCAAAAAGGAAGACCATCGTCCGAAGCACGCCCCCACCGAGTCTGGGATTTTTCGGGTGAAAAACCCCGGAGTTACAGCAGTTTCAGTGAACTCCATACAAATACCGAGGTTCGCGGAAGGGGTTCTGGAGGGGGTTGTGGCACATCGCCAGAACCGGCCAGCCGTCGCCTTTCCAACCCAGCAAGTCCCGTGAGGCTACGACCTCCGGGACCGAAGTTATCCAGCATCAAAGGTGGGAAAAATTTTTTAGCCAGTCGGGATTTTTTATCTTTAAAAGGGAGTCGGCAACCCCATATTTTTAAGTGATAAAGTGAAAGTGCATAACCCCTGGACGACCACAAAAAAGTTTCGCGGAAAACTGTTGGCGTAAACCCCCCAAAAACCAACTAAAACCGTGGCGAACTACTCAATAACACCTACCCCGTAGCTTTCGGAGCTCACCCTCCCTCCGGGGGTTAACTTTTGGGGACAAGAGTACCATTGTTTGGAAGGGCTTTTTACACCCTTCCAATAGATATATCACAACCCCGGTTTTAAACAACAGGAAAATTGCAGCAGATCATAGCATCATTTGGGGGAAAAAAGGACGCCACGAGGGAAAAATCAGACTTTTAATTAGAAAATCCTAAAAATAAGACACAATCGTGTAAATTTTGTATATCTAGTCGTAAAATATCATAGAGTATTAACCTGTGTTTGTATATTTGGGGGTTTAAAATCAAAATATTGGGGGGAAATATTTTTTAAAGTTTTTTAAAGATTTTTAAAGTTCTTGTGCAACACGTGTCGACCGCTGGTATCAGCGTTAAAACGCTGCCACGGAAAAACCCTGTTTCTGGGGTGGAACGTGAGGGAAAGCGGCGGAAACCCAATTCTATAGTAGGTTTAAGACCCCTGTAAGGTACGTTAGGCAGTAGATCTCAGAAATACTGAACCGTTTAGTTACTATACGTTGGCAAACTTCTGACAATTTTTTCACAAAATTCTAAATTCTAAATTTTAAGGGGTTGTTTTTCGGAATTGGGGGGGGTTATCAAAAAAGTAATACCGCAGGGGTCATTTTTTGGGGCTAAATTATACCATATATTTTTTGCAGATTTTTATCGTCAAAATTGGGAGGGCACTTTTTCGGAATACTTTTACGAAACCGCGTTTTTCCTCACGACGTAATCAAGGGAGCTAAGCACGGGACTTGGCAAACTAAAAAATTTTTTCTTTTGTAATTTTTATTTTTGAATTTTTTGTTGTGGTCGGGGGTGAGTGGGGCAACTCCG
The DNA here is from genome assembly GCA_949126895.1 of Eilema caniola. Lineage (NCBI taxonomy): Eukaryota > Metazoa > Arthropoda > Insecta > Lepidoptera > Erebidae > Eilema > Eilema caniola. The sequence continues at coordinate 70,722 of OX421479.1, forward strand.
GGTATAAATTAAATAATACTTTCTTATTTTATTTATTTTATTTTATTTTATTTATTTTATTTTATTTTATTTTATTTTATTTTAATTTATTTTAATTGATCCTATTTCATCTATTCTATTTTACTTTTTATATTAATTAAATTTATTTTAATTTATTTATTTTATTTTATTTTATTTTATTTTATTTTATTTTATTTTATTTTATTTTATTTTATTTTATTTTATTTTAATTTATTTTATTTGATCCTACTTCATCTACTACTCTATTTTACTTATTTTATTTTATTTTATTTTATTTTATTTTATTTTATTTTATTTTATTTTATTTTATTCTATTTTATTTTATTTTATTTTTATTTTATTTTATTTCATCTTACTTTACCTTATCTTATTTTATTTTAGTTTAATTTATCTTATTTTAATTTATTTTATTTTATTTTATTTTATTTTATTTATTTTATTTTATTATTATTTTATTCCACCCTATTTTATTTTATTCTACTCCACCTTAATTCACTTTACTGTGTGATATTTTAATTTATTTTAATTTATTTTATTTTACTTAAATTTATTTTATTTATTTTACATTGTGTCACCCTATTCTATTTTATTCTATTTCATCTTATCTCACTTTACTCTATATCATTTTAATATATTTTATTCTATTTTATTTTATTTTATTTTATTTTATTTTATCTTATTTTATTCTATTTTATTTTTATTTTTATTTTGTATTATCCTATTTTATTCCATTTTATCTTATTTTATCCTATTTTATTTTAGCACTTTATTTTACCTATTTTATTTTATTTCATTTTATCCTATTTTATTTTATTTAAATTCTTAAAAAATAACTGCTGTACCGGGATAGGGCGTCCTTGGGCTCATTTGGACGGGGCTCGCAAGGGCTATCCGCCGGTCGCCCCGGACGGACCCTACGGGGGGCTTTATATTTTATTTTTTGGGTACTGTCCACCCACCACCCTTCCCCACATTGACAAGAAATTTTTTCTTTTTCTTATAATTTTATTTTTGTGTTTGTGTCGACTGCCTATTGGCTCATTTAATTGTTTTTAACTTGTATTGACTATTTACTGTGTATTTTTGTGGGGTTTTGTGGGTACTGTCCACCCACCACCCTACCCCAATTTTGACTTAATTTTAAATTTTTTGTGTTTATACGTGTACATTGACTGCCTATTGGCCCTACGTATATTTTTATTAAATTTAATTTATTTTTGACAATTATTTGACCGCCTATTGGCCCATTTTTATTGCTTATTTGACTTTTATATTATATTTTTTGTGTGTTCTATTACTTTGTGTGTGACCGCCTATTGGCCTATTGCCCTATTGGGTAATTTTTAACTAGATTAAGTGTATTTTTATTCTTGTGTGTGACCGCCTATTGGCCTATTGCCCTATTGGGCAATTTTTAACCTAGCTTAAGTTCATTATTATTAATTTTAATTTTAATTTAGATAGGTTTTTAACTTTTAATTATTGACTAGCCGTATTCGGCAAAACTTTTTATTTCATTTTAAATCAAGAATCAGCGGTATCAATTAATAATTTGTGTGGGCTCTTTACACCCACACAAGGTTAGAGGTTAGGAGTAGGGCCTTTTACACCCACCCTAACCGGCGCAGGTCCGAAGATGGTTTTAAGTCGCTCACCCGGAACGTCGAAGCGCCCACCCACCATCTCACAAGCCACAGTTGTAAAAGAAAAGAAGGAGAGGAAGATAGGCAGGATGTTGCTGGACGCTGACGCGAGCACCAGCACCAGCAAAGTTGGGGCTGGGGCTGGCGCCAGCGCCCCGGAGAAGAGGCGTAGCGTGGGTGAGATGGTGGGAAAATTGGAGGGCCAGGGGCCAGAGCCTGAGCGACCCATAGGCGTGCGGAGGAGTCCGCAGGGGACCCCCAAGAGCGTGGGGTCGGAATGGGTCGCTCAGGCTAGGGCCCTCAAACATAGAGTTGGTACAATCCTCAAGGGTACCAAGCTGAAGGAGACCACGAAGGTGGAGGTGGAGGAGGTCGTCGACGAGCTATGCCAGCTGGTGATAGAGGCATCTGAGGGCACGTCGGCGACCCCCCCCACCTCGGTTGTGATGGGAAAGGAATGCAAGGAAGCAAAGCGGGTGAGCGAAGGACCTGCGCCCAGCCTAGTGGGCCTAAACGAAATCATTAAGGAGCATAGGGACTTGCTGGCGGCTCACAAAGCCGAGATGGCCACCCTGTCGGCCAAAATGGAAGGGGCAAGGGCGGCGCTGGAGGGGCACCACAGCGAGGTGGGACAAATTAAAGAACTGGTGAAAGAAACCAGGCAGACGGTCGCGGCGTCGGTGGGGCAAACCCCCACCTACGCCGCGGTCCTTGCAAGGCCCAAAACAGCTGGGCCGTCCTACTCCGTTGTGGTGTCCGCCGAAAAGAACACCAGCGCCCAAGTAGTGGAGCATATAAAGAAAGCACTCGACGCCACTAAAACAGGCATAAGGGTCGACAGGGTGAGGACCGTCAGAGACGGAAAGGTGGTCCTGAGTTGTGCTTCGGAGGCGGACCTGCGAAAGGCGAAGGAGCGGATGGAGAAGGCTGAAAGTAGGATGCAAGTAAGGGAGGCCCCAGCGCGGCACCCGTTGGTGGTGCTGCGCAACCTCCTAAAGTACAACTCGGACCAGGATATCGTGTCTGCTCTTCGGGTCCAAAACCGACACCTGCTGGAGGGCCTATCGGCCACCGAGACCGCCGCCGTGGTGAGATTTAGGAGGTCAGCGCGGAACGCGTTAGAGTGCCACGCTGTCCTCCAGGTCCACCCAAAGTTGTGGCGGCGCCTTATCGAGGCTGGTAGGGTCCATGTGGACATCCAGCAGGTGCGGGTTGAGGACCACTCCCCACTTATACAGTGCACGAGGTGCCTCGCGTTCGGCCACGGTAGGGCCCGATGCACGGAGGTCGCGGACCTCTGTGCCTTTTGCGGGGGGCCGCACCGAAGGGCGGAATGCCCTGCGGTGGCCGGGGGGGATGGCCCCTCGTGTATTAATTGCGCCAAGGCAAAGTGTGGACCTGGCGTTCACACGGCGTTCAGTGCGGACTGTCCGGTCAGGCAGAAGTGGGACGCCATAAGTCGGCAAGGGGTAGCATATTGCTAAGGTGGCCGCGGGCGTCCCAACTACTGCTGACAGTACCGCACTGTACACCGTGGTGCAAGTGAACCTCCAACGTAAAAAGTTAGCCACTAAGGAGCTCATGATGGAGGCCCAGCGCAGAGGAGTGGACGTAGCTCTGATCCAAGAGCCATACGTCGGGGCCATCAAGAAGATGAAGAAGTACGGTAGGGTGAGGATATTCCAGTGCACGAATCGCGGTGAGGGAACTGTGAAGGCTGCTGTCGCGGTCTTCAACCGCGACATCACCGTTGAACAGTTCCCTCACATGACCACCACCAACGTTGTGGTGGTCCGGCTACGCACCTGTGCCTGGGATGTCCTCGCCGTATCGTACTATCTCAACAAGAAGGAGAGGATGGCCCCTAATCTGGAGCGCTTGGCCTCCATCAAGAGGACCCTCGGTGGATCCAGGATGGTTGTTGGAGGGGATGCAAACGCCAGGAACGTATGGTGGGGAGATACCAAAACGAACAAAAGAGGAAGAAGATTTTCCGCATTCGTGGAGGAGGTTGGCCTCCACATACTTAATCAAGGGTCTACCCCAACGTTCGACACCGTGCGAAGGGGTAGACGCTTCACGAGCTTTATCGACGTGACCTGTTGCAGCGCGGACCTGCTCTCCTTGGTCGAGGACTGGAGGGTAGTCGAGGACCTGACTTCGTCGGACCACAACGGAATCATGTTCAAAATTAAATTGCGTAGAGCAAAGGGTATCGCAGTGGAGCGCACGACCCGTGTCTATAACACCCGCAAAGCCAACTGGGAACACTTCTGCAGTAAGTTCAGCGAGGAGTGTGGGCTGAACCGACTAACTGCAGAAGATATCCGGTCAGTTGGCGATGCGGGTGAGTTAAACGACCTAATACGCAGGCACACCGGGTCAGTTGCGAAGGCGTGCGACACTGCGATGCCCAAGCTCAAACCTTCAGGCCAATACAGAGTTCCGTGGTGGTCCGCCGAGTTGGAGCAGATGAAGCGCTCGGTCGCGACCAAGAAGCGCAGAGTCCATTGGGCTTCACAGTCGCGTCGGCAAAGTGTCGTCGATGAGTATGTGGCGGCCAAAACCCTCTACGAAGCAGAGGTGAAGGCAGCACAGATAAAATCTTGGAAGTCCTTTTGTGAGCGCCAGACAAAAGAAGGGGTCTGGGAGGGGATATACAGAGTGATTCGCAGGGCAGGCGAGTGGGAGGAAGAGCTGCCGCTCTCGCTAAATGGAGTTCCGGTCGGCCAGAGTGACTCCGCGCGTGTGTTAGCGGAGACCTTCTTCCCCAGTGACCATCAGGACAATGAAACAGAGGAGCACCGCAGCATCAGGGCCGAAGCCGAAATCCCGGTAAAGGCTCTGGTGCATGATGATCATGAACCGGCCTTTACCGAGGAGGAGCTTCGGTCGGCGGTGCTCAGTTTCAATCCGAAAAAGGCCCCTGGGGCAGAGGGTTTCACGGCGGATATATGCGCGCGGGCCATTCTGTCCAACATGGAGCTCCACTTATCATTGTTTAACAGGTGCTTCGCACTCGGGTACTTCCCGAAGGACTGGAAGGAGGCGACCGTGGTAGCGTTCCGCAAACCTGGGAAGTCGGACTACCAGGATCCACGGTCGTACAGACCCATAGGGCTGCTTCCGGTCATGGGGAAGATACTCGAGAAGATGGTGGTGCGACGTCTCGGCCACCATCTGGCGCCGGCACTTTGCCCTCGCCAGTACGGGTTCACCGCACAGCGCAGCACCGAGGACGCCCTCTATGATCTGGTGAGCCACGTGCGAGCAGAGATCCGAAAGGGGAAGCTCGTCACGATGGTCTCCCTAGACATAGAGGGCGCCTTCGATAGCGCTTGGTGGCCCGCGGTGAAGGTCGCGCTGGCGAGGGCCAAGTGCCCACCACGACTCGACGCCATATTGCGGAGTTACCTGAGCGAGAGACAGGTCACGGTCCGGTACGCGGGTGCTGAACACACCAGGGAGTGCAGCAAAGGCTGCGTGCAGGGCTCCATAGGGGGACCCCTGCTTTGGAATCTCCTCATCGACCCGCTGCTTGTTGGCCTGACCCGGAGAGGCGAGTACTGCCAGGCTTTTGCCGATGACGTAGTACTCGTCTTCTCCGGTGCCACCGCAGCGGAGATCGAACACCGCGGCAACTCCGCGCTCGATTACGTGCGGGAGTGGGGTGTCATAAATAAGTTGAGGTTTGCACCGCACAAAACCAGTGCAATGGTGCTTACCAACAAACTTAAGTATGACACCCCACGCCTGAGCATGGGGGGAGTCGCCATTGCCGCGGTGGAGGAGATCAAGATCCTGGGGCTGCTGATAGACAGCAAGTTGACGTTCAACGCCCATGTCAGAAGCGTTTGTGAAAGGGCGTTGAACGTCTACAAGCGTGTATCGGCAGCCGCCAGGTCCAGCTGGGGGCTCCACCCGGAGGTGGTACGTATAATATATACGGCCACCGTGGAGCCCATTATCACGTATGCCGCCGCCGTTTGGGCGCCGTCCACTAACAAGGTCGGAACGCGGAAGAGGTTGGAGGCCGTGCAACGCGGGTTCGCGCAGAAGCTCTGCCGGGCTTACCGGACAGTGTCTCTAAACGCCGCCCTAGCTCTGGCCGGGCTGCTCCCCCTCGACATTCGTATTAGGGAGAATGCCGCCCTGTACGAGTGCCGACGGGGGGCTGACCTGCCAGATCTAGCGGATCGGCAAATAGAGACACCGACACCGTTCCGGGACAGGCCCCATCCGGCTGACCATATGAGCCTGCAGTTCCATTGCCTCTCGACCGCTGAAGAGGTCGAGCAGGTAGACAGTGCAGTGCGGTACTATACTGACGGGAGCAAGATTGACGGCAAGGTGGGTGCCGCCATTTCTATATGGAATGGCGACACCGAAACCAAAGCCGTCAAGCTTGCCCTGTCGCCGTACTGCACTGTCTACCAGGCGGAACTGTTGGCCATATGCAAGGCCACGGGGCTTGCAGTTAAGCACCGAGGAGCTTCTGCCATTTTAAGCGACTCTCGTTCGGCCCTCGAGACTGTTGTCAACAGCCATTCCCCGCATCCCCTGGCGATTGAAGCCAGGGTGAACCTGCGTGAAGCACTGACCCAAGGCAGAGAGGTTTCTCTGTACTGGGTCAAGGCTCACGCAGGCCTAGCGGGGAACGAGAGGGCCGACGAGCTGGCGAAAGTCGCGGCGCTCCGATCCAAGGTCCGACCTGTCTACGACAGGGTGCCGGTCTCATTCGTCAAGCGCATGATCCGTAACCGGGCGCTTGACGAGTGGAACCGGCGCTACCAGTCCGGGACGGTAGCCAGCGGCACGAAAATGTTCTTCCCTGATGTGTTCACCGCGTACAAGTTTGCCCTGAAAAGGCAGCTCACCTATGAGACCACGCAGGTCCTCACGGGGCACGGTGCGTTCGCCTCGTACTTGTACAGATTCAAGTGCAGGGCGAACCCATCGTGCATCTGTAGTCCGACTGAGGACGAAACGGTCTCGCACCTCCTGTTCGACTGCCCTGCGAACGGGGTGCATAGGTTCAATCTAGAGATGGAAATGGGAAGAGAGTTAAAAAGGGAAGCACTATTAGAAATTTTTAAGGAAAATAACACGAGGGAACTATTTCTGGAGTACTGCACCCACATAGTTAAAGAATGCATGTTAAGGAACAAAGACGGGTGACGTGTTGGACGCCGTATGATAAGCGCGCTGCGCTGTCAGCATACGGCGGTTCCAGCACGTCACCGACAAATACGTCGTTCGGAGAGGAGTGCAGTACTCCAGGCAGAGTACAGTTTTTAATAATAACAATTTTAGTTTTTGAATTTTAATTTAATTATTGTGGATTTTAATAATTTGTTATGAATTTTAGCGGCACTATATTAATTTTACATTGAATTTTTACTGTTTTTAATTATTTCAAATGTGATATTAATTTAAGTTTTAACTGTATTTTAGCATAATTGTATTTTTAACTGTATTTTCATCCTATATTCTAATTTTAATGATGTTCAATTGTATATTTTAATTTTATTTCCGTTTTAATTTTATTTGTACTTAATTTTATTTTTATTTTAATCTTAATCTAATTGTTCTTGAATTGTATTATAATTGTATTTATACCGTATGTCGACATAATTTTAAATTTTTGTAACTCACCATGTAAGACAAAGACTGTAATCCACAAATTTGTATTTTGAAATAAATAAATTAACCCCAAAAGGGGAACTGTACAATTATTACACGACACAATAGAATAGTATCCAAATGACCTTTACTCTGTAAGGGAGACATTAGTATAGGTCGCAGCTTCGCGGGCCACCCCACTGCGGGTGGACGGTAGGCCCACTAGGCACACAAAAAAAAAAAAAAAAAAAAAAAAAACCTAACCTAACCTAACCTAACCTAACCTAACCTAACCTAACCTAACCTAACCTGGGGCACGCCCCAAGAGCTCACCAGTACGTCCCCGTCGTGTGCCCTGGACCCCAACGTGACCACCGTAACGGAGTGGCACGTTGGGTGACCAAATCTGGTAGAGCAAATCTTGCGGCAAGCAGTTTTACTGTGTGTGTGTTTTGTATGTCCTCTGACCGCATCGGCACTGTCCTTTTAAGGACGATGTCTGTTGCTGGCGAAGAAGTTGCGTCGTGCCGGGACCAAGCTCCCGAGCGACAAGCGCGTGAGCGCGAAGAGGAGACAGGGGTGTCTAGCCGGGACCAAGTTCCCGAAGGACAGACCCGTCGGTGCTCGTTGAGGCTGTCGAAGCTGACGAGTGCAGATATGGAGATCGAGACGGAGGTCGCGAGACCTCATGGCTCTCTCGCCAATGCGAAGGTGGTGTTGGATCGCTTGGATCCAACCATCATTCCGAGCACAAGCCCAGGGAGCTCGCGTTCGTCTTCGCCAGTGTCGGGAAGACTATGGCGGAAACGGTTCCCAGAGGCAGAGGCCGAGGAGGCCACTAAGAAGCCCCGCGGACGCCCAACCACTACGGGCGAATACGCCGGCCTGGCGCAAGCCAAGGCCGAGCTAAACGCGGCCATGGAGCGGGAGCTCGAGCTGCGAGCCGAAAAGGAGATGGCTGATGACCTGCAGCGGCAACGACAGAGGACTCTCTTCTTAAGGGAGACCCCTAGCCCGCAGCCAGAGCCCAGCCGACAGCCCCAAGCGGGAGAAACATCCGCAGAGTCCCTCAGTGCGGAGCAGCTGACGGGTGCCATTGAGGCAGCGGTGGGGATGGTGCAAACCATCGCCACCAAGAGCTCACACCTGAAGGGGCAATACGTGCGGGACCTGAGACTCGCGTGCTCCACCATCTTGGTGCACGCCCGCGTGCTGCGGTCCCGCACGGAATCCGAAGAGGTGGCCCAGCTCCAGTCCCAGCTGGCCGCTGTGCGGGCAGAAATGCGTGCCTGGCAACAGCAGGCGCAATCTGCGCCGCCCCCCATGAGCCGCGATGAGATCGCATTTCTTATCGACGCGCGACTCGCGGGGATTGCGGACCGTCTGCTGCCCGAGACCCGTATTCGTCCACCTCTCGCGGCGGACAAGCGAGCCGCGGCTCGGTCACGGGAGCAGACTGCATCCGAGCTCCCACCTCTTTCTCCTTCGCCTCCCCCCGTCTCAGCCCATGTGCCGGGCGTATCGGATGGGACGGAACCCTGCCCTAATGGGTCTGGAGGGGAGAAAAAGAGGAAGATTAAGAAGGCGAAGAAGAAGTCGGCCGCGGCCAAAGAGGCCGAAGCTGCCCGCCAGACCCGGGCGTCGCCTGAAGCGACGTCCTCATCAGCGCCGCCGCCTGCCCCTGCCACATGGAGTAAGGTGGCAGCGCGGCCAAAAGTGGCGAAGCGGGTCCCAGCTCAGCCAGCAGCTGCTCCGACCGCTGCCGTTCCAGCGGCGCAGGCCGCGAAGCGCAAGCGTGGTGGCCGGAAGCCCCGAAAGCTGCGCGCCCCACAAACGGCGGCGATCACCATCACGCTGCTGCCGGGTGCGCAGGAGAGGGGCGTTACCTACGGGGACGTTCTGTCCAGGGCTGAAGGGGTCATTGACCTGAAGGCCCTGGGGATAGACGGCCTCCGGATGCGCCCTGCCACCACTGGGGCTCGGATCCTGGAGGTGGTTGGTGAGGATCGAGCCCGGAAGGCTGACCTCCTAGCCACCAAACTAAGGGAGGTGCTGGACGAGGCTCGTGTCGCTAGGCCAGAGAGGTGCGTGGAGCTACGCATCTCTGGCTTGAGCGACACGGCCTCCAAACAAACGGTAGCGGCATCGCTGGCGGCTGAGGGGGGCTGCTCTCCTGACGCCATAAAGGTGGGCGACATCCAACGCCCACCTGGCCGCCAGGGCACTGCTTGGCTGCGGTGCCCTATCGAAGCGGCCAGAAAGCTGACGGATGGCCGTCAGATACTCGTCGGGTGGTCAGTGGTCAGGCTGACCACACTGGAGCCGAGACCGGCGCGGTGCTTCCGCTGCCTGGAGCCTGGGCACGTCGGGGCCAATTGCACTGCGGGTGTCGACCGCAGTGCGCTCTGCTTCCGCTGTGGGCAGGCGGGCCACAAGTCGGCCACCTGCTCCGCGGAGCCCAGATGCCCCGTCTGTGCGGCGGAAGGAGTGGCGTCCGGTCACCGGCTCGGATCCGGCGAGTGCAAGGCCGCCTCTCGAAAGAAGGCTGCCCCGAGAAAAGGCGGAGCTGCGGGTGGGAAACCAACAACATCCCCCACCCAGCCGCAACACGTGGAGGAGATGGACACCGCCCAACCATAATGGCACATCGTATCTCCATCCTGCAGGCCAACGTCAACCACTGCGTCGCGGCCCAGGACCTTCTGGCCCAATCCATGGCGCAGTGGCAGACGACAGTGGCAATAGTCGCCGAGCCGTACTACGTTCGCGACAGCCCAAATTGGGCTGGCGACTTGAACGGCTTGGTGGCTATCGTCGCCCAGCGACCTGCCCCACCCTTCGACAGAGTGCGGAGGGGCCGCGGGTGCGTACTCGTCGCGCTGGGCGGCGCTGCAGTGATTGGGGTGTACTGTCCCCCCAGCAGAAGCCTCGCCGAATTTGAGCAGTTGCTCTCGGAGGTCGGGGCTCTGCTGGCAGAAGTGCACCCCACCCCGGCTGTGGTGGCCGGGGATTTCAACGCTCACTCTCGGGCGTGGGGATCTCCGGCGACCGATGATCGGGGGGAGCTGTTGGATGAGTGGGCGGTGTCCCAAGGCTTGGTGCTGCTGAACCAAGGGGCGGTTCAAACCTGTGTGCGGCCCCAGGGGAGCTCGATCGTTGATGTGTCGTTCGCCAGTTCTGACCTGGCCCGACGCATCAGCGACTGGCGGGTCGTCAGGGGGGTGGGGACCGCGTCGGACCATCGTTACATACGGTTCGACATCGTCCCCGCTGCCTCGTCGGCTCGTGTGGAGCTGGACCGCCCCTTGGTAGGGGAGGGTCCGCGGTGGCGACTCGGTTCTCTGGACCGGGAGCTGGCCAAAGAGGCGGCTGTCGTCGAGCGATGGGCTGCTGTTGATAGCGGCCTCGACGTGGACGCGAGGTGCGAGCGGCTCGCAGGAGCGCTGACTCGCGTCTGCGACGCGGCGATGCAGAGGGCGAGGCCTATTCCGCCCCGGAAGCAGGTGTACTGGTGGCGTCCCCACCTAGCCGGACTGCGTATCGCAAGCTACGCAGCCCAGAGGCAGTACACCCGCAGTCGAAGGCGGGCCGTTAGAGACCTCGCCCGAGAAGAACAACTGCACGCCGCGTACAGGGCCGCCCGTGAGGCCCTCAGCTCGGCGATAAAAGCCGCCAAGGAAGAGTCCTGGAGGGAGTGGCTCGAGAGCCTCGACCGAGACCCGTGGGGGCGCCCGTACAAGGTCGTGAGTCAGAAACTCCGGCCCTGGGCGCCTCCCCTCACCAGAACTCTCGAGTCCAACCTCCTGGACCGAGTGGTCAGCTCCCTCTTCCCTGCGAGGGAAGAGTGGGTCCCACCGCGAATGGCAGCACCAAGCCAGGTGCCGGCTGACGAAGGGGCAATACCTCCCGTGTCCGAGGCCGAGTTAGGGGTTGCGATCCTGGCACTCAAGTCCAGGAATCGTGCCCCGGGCCCGGACGGCATTCCTGGGAAGGTTATTGCCACCGTCATGCCGGCACTAGAAGAAGAGACGCTGTCCCTCATGTCGGAGTGTGTGGCGTCGGGGAGAGTCCCGCGACGATGGAAGACCGGCAAGCTCGTGCTTCTAAAGAAGCACGGGCGCCCAGCCGAGTCGCCGTCGGCCTACCGCCCCATCGTTCTGCTTGACGAGATGTGCAAGCTGTTTGAGCGGGTACTAGCTGCGCGTCTCGTCGGGCACCTTGAGGGGGCGGGGCCCAATCTAAGTGATGGCCAGTTCGGCTTCCGTCGCGGGAGGTCGACTCTCGACGCCATATCCCGGCTGCGGGACAGCGTCGACGAAGCGGTCGCCGGGGGTGAGGTGTTGTTGGCTGTATCGCTGGATATAGCCAACGCATTCAACACCCTCCCCTGGGAGACCATTGCGGAGGCGCTGAGGTACCACAATGTCCCGTGGTACCTCAGGCGCGTTCTTGCGGACTACTTCGTGGACCGGGTCATCATCTACCCGGCCCAAAACGGAGTGGTCCGCCGAAGTATGTCGTGTGGCGTTCCACAGGGGTCGGTCCTTGGGCCGCTCCTGTGGAACGTGGGGTACGACTGGGTCCTGCGCGGGGCCAATCTTCGGGGGGTCGGTGTACTCTGCTACGCCGACGATACCCTGGTCACCGCGCGGGCCCCCACGTTCCGCGACGCCGCCGTACTCGCCACGGCGGGCGTCGCCCACGTCGTGCGTCGCATCGGGGCGCTGGGGCTAAAGGTGGCCCTAGAAAAGTCCGAGGCCCTGTTCTTCCATGGGCCTCGGCAGACGCCGCCTCGAGACCAAACAATAGTGGTGGGTGGCACCTCCATCGTTGTCGGGAGCAGCCTGAAATATCTCGGGCTCATTCTTGACAGTCGGTGGGGGTTCGCGGAGCATTTCCGGCAGCTGGCACCGAAGTTGCTGGCATTTGCTGGAATGCTCTCGCGCTTGCTGCCCAACAGCGGAGGACCGGGGTCTGCCTGCCGCCGTCTCTACGACGGAGTGGTGCGCTCCAAGGCGCTCTACGGGGCGCCCATCTGGGTGGAAGCCCTCTGCCCAGCTAATGTTGCGTTGCTGCGGCGTCCGCAGCGTGCCATCGCGCAGAGGGCTGCACGAGCGTACCACACCGTCTCTTACGAGGCGGCGTGTTTGATCGCGGGCAGTATCCCCTGGGATCTCGAGGCCGGCGTCCTTAAAAAGGTGTACGAGGAGGGCGCCCTGATGCGGCGTGTTGCCGGAGGTCGACCGGCTCCGGAGGAGATCGATCGCTGGAGACAGGAGGCGCGCGACGATCTCTTCCGGAAATGGGCCGAAAGGTTGAGGTCAACTAGGAGTGGCTCACTGCTTGTGGGGGCCGTTCGGCCCGTCCTGCGAGAGTGGGTTGAGAGGGGTCATGGGGCTCCATCGTACCACCTCACTCAACTTCTCACAGGTCATGGCTGCTTCGCCAAGTACCTGTGGGAAGTGGTGGGCGTGGAATCGGAGCCCCGGTGCCGAAGCTGCACCAGCGGCGACCCCGACACGGCACACCACACTTTGGCCGTGTGTGAGGCGTGGGACGGACAAAGGACGGCCCTCACAAGCACAATTGGTGCAAACCTCTCGCTGTCGGCCGTAGTTCCAGCCATGGCCGGCAGCGAACAGTGTTGGGTCGCCGTCGCCTCGTTTGCTAGCGAGGTGATGGCGGCCAAGAGAGAGGCGCTGCGGGAACGGGAGCGAGCTGGGCTCACTCTCCCGCCCCGCAGGCCACCGGCGAGGGGACGTCGGCGAGCACAATTCGCCCGCGTCCCTGATTGAGAGTAGCCACGGGCGGCGGGTCGGGGGACCCGCTGCCCTTATGCTGATGTGGCGGAATGCGCCCCTCTGTGTTCCTGGGGCGCATTCTTAAGAGGAGGATGGGCCCCACCACCCGGCATGATGGCCGGGATGGTGGGGCCTCGAGAGGAGGGCCCGCTAAATAGGGCGGGCGTCCCTAGCCGAGTCGCGGTGAGCATTCTATCCCGCGGCTCGGATTGGGCGAAGGAGGAACACCGTGGTGGTTTAGTGGGTAGTCTGGCCTCGGCCAGGAGTCCCACACGAAGCGAGCCCCCTGCCCCCGCGGGGGGTGAGCGAAGTGCGTAAATGCATTCCACCACGTAAAAAAAAAAAAAAAAAAAAAAAAAAAAAAAAAAACCTAACCTAACCTAACCTGGGGCACGCCCCAAGAGCTCACCAGTACGTCCCCGTCGTGTGCCCTGGACCCCAACGTGACCACCGTAACGGAGTGGCACGTTGGGTGACCAAATCTGGTAGAGCAAATCTTGCGGCAAGCAGTGTACTACTGTGTTTTCATGTCCTCTGACCGCATCGGCACTGTCCTTTTAAGGACGATGTCTGTTGCTGGCGAAGAAGTTGCGTCGTGCCGGGACCAAGCTCCCGAGCGACATGCGCGTGAGCGCGAAGAGGAGACAGGGTCGTCGAGCCGGGACCAAGTTCCCGAAGGACAGACCCGTCGGTGCTCTTTGAGGCTGTCGAAGCTGACGAGTGCCGATAATATGGAGATCGAGACGGAGGTTGCGAGACCTCATGGCTCTCTCGCCAAGGCGAAGGTGGTGTTGGATCGCTTGGATCCAACCATCATTATGAGCACAAGCCCTGGGAGCTCGCGTTCGTCTTCGCCAGTGTCGGGAAGACTATGGCGAAAACGGGACGCAGAGGCAGAGGCCGAGGAGGCCACTAAGAAGCCCCGCGGTCGCCCAACGACTACGGGCGAATACGCCGGCCTGGCGCAAGCCAAGGCCGAGCTAAACGCGGCCATGGAGCGGGAGCTCGAGCTGCGAGCCGAAAAGGAGATGGCCGATGACCTGCAGCGGCAGCGGCAGAGGACTCTCTACTTAAGGGAGACCCCCAGCCCGCAGCCAGAGCCCAGCCGACAGCCCCAAGCGGGACAGGAATCGGCAGAGTCCCTCAGTGCGGAGCAGTTGACGGGTGCCATTGAGGCAGCGGTGGGGATGGTGCAAACCATCGCCACCAAAAGCTCCCACTTGAAGGGGCAATACGTGCGGGACCTGAGGCTCGCGTGCTCCACCATCTTGGAGCACGCCCGCGTGCTTCGGTCCCGCACGGAATCGGAAGAGGTGGCTAAGCTCCAGGCCGAGCTAGCAGCTGTGCGGGCCGAAATGCGTGCCTGGCAGCAGCAGGCGCAGTCCGCACCGCCCCCCATGAGCCGCGATGAGATCGCCTTTCTCATCGACGCGCGGCTCGCGGGGATTGCGGATCGGTTGCTGCCGGAAACTCGTCTCCGTCCACCTCTCGAGGCGGACAAGCGAGCCGCGGCTCGGTCACGGGAGCAGACCGCATCCGAGCTCCCGCCTCTTTCTCCTTCGCCTCCCCCCGTCTCAGCCCATGTGCCGGGCTCGGATGGGACGGAACCCTGCCCTAATGGGTCTGGAGGGGAGAAAAAGAGGAAGATTAAGAAGGCAAAGAAGAAGTCGGCCGCGGCCAAAGAGGCCGAAGCTGCCCGCCAGACCCGGGCGTCGCCTGAAGCGACGTCCTCATCAGCGCCGCCGCCTGCCCCTGCCACATGGAGTAAGGTAGCGGCGCGGCCAAAAGTGGCGAAGCCGGTCCCAGCTCAGCCAGCAGCTGCTCCGACCGCTGCCGTTCCAGCGGCGCAGGCCGCGAAGCGCAAGCGTGGTGGCCGGAAGCCCCGAAAGCTGCGCGCCCCACAAACGGCGGCGATCACTATCACGCTGCTACCGGGTGCGCAGGAGAGGGGCGTTACCTACGGGGACGTTCTGTCCAGGGCTGAAGGGGTCATTGACCTGAAGGCCCTTGGGATAGACGGCCTCCGGATGCGCCCTGCCACCACTGGGGCTCGGATCCTGGAGGTGGCTGGTGAGGATCGAGCCCGGAAGGCTGACCTCCTAGCCACCAAACTAAGGGAGGTGCTGGACGAGGCTCGTGTCGCTAGGCCAGAGAGGTGCGTGGAGCTACGCATCTCTGGCTTGAGCGACACGGCCTCCAAACAAACGGTAGCGGCATCGCTGGCGGCTGAGGGGGGCTGCTCTCTTGACGCCATAAAGGTGGGCGACATCCAACGCCCACCTGGCCGCCAGGGCACTGCTTGGCTGCGGTGCCCTATCGAAGCGGCCAGAAAGTTGACGGATGGCCGTCAGATACTCGTCGGGTGGTCAGTGGTCAGGCTGACCACACTGGAGCCGAGACCGGCGCGGTGCTTCCGCTGCCTGGAGCCTGGGCACGTCGGGGCCAATTGCACTGCGGGTGTCGACCGCAGTGCGCTCTGCTTCCGCTGTGGGCAGGCGGGCCACAAGTCGGCCACCTGCTCCGCGGAGCCCAGATGCCCCGTCTGTGCGGCGGAAGGAGTGGCGTCCGGTCACCGGCTCGGATCCGGCGAGTGCAAGGCCGCCTCTCGAAAGAAGGCTGCCCCGAGAAAAGGCGGAGCTGCGGGTGGGAAACCAACAACATCCCCCACCCAGCCGCAACACGTGGAGGAGATGGACACCGCCCAACCATAATGGCACATCGTATCTCCATCCTGCAGGCCAACGTCAACCACTGCGTCGCGGCCCAGGACCTTCTGGCCCAATCCATGGCGCAGTGGCAGACGACAGTGGCAATAGTCGCCGAGCCGTACTACGTTCGCGACAGCCCAAATTGGGCTGGCGACTTGAACGGCTTGGTGGCTATCGTCGCCCAGCGATCTGCCCCACCCTTCGACAGAGTGCGGAGGGGCCGCGGGTGCGTACTCGTCGCGCTGGGCGGCGCTGCAGTGATTGGGGTGTACTGTCCCCCCAGCAGAAGCCTCGCCGAATTTGAGCAGTTGCTCTCGGAGGTCGGGGCTCTGCTGGCAGAAGTGCACCCCACCCCGGCTGTGGTGGCCGGGGATTTCAACGCTCACTCTCGGGCGTGGGGATCTCCGGCGACCGATGATCGGGGGGAGCTGTTGGATGAGTGGGCGGTGTCCCAAGGCTTGGTGCTGCTGAACCAAGGGGCGGTTCAAACCTGTGTGCGGCCCCAGGGGAGCTCGATCGTTGATGTGTCGTTCGCCAGTTCTGACCTGGCCCGACGCATCAGCGACTGGCGGGTCGTCAGGGGGGTGGGGACCGCGTCGGACCATCGTTACATACGGTTCGACATCGTCCCCGCTGCCTCGTCGGCTCGTGTGGAGCTGGACCGCCCCTTGGTAGGGGAGGGTCCGCGGTGGCGACTCGGTTCTCTGGACCGGGAGCTGGCCAAAGAGGCGGCTGTCGTCGAGCGATGGGCCGCTGTTGATAGCGGCCTCGACGTGGACGCGAGGTGCGAGCGGCTCGCAGGAGCGCTGACTCGCGTCTGCGACGCGGCGATGCAGAGGGCGAGGCCTATTCCGCCCCGGAAGCAGGTGTACTGGTGGCGTCCCCACCTAGCCGGGCTGCGTACCGCAAGCTACGCAGCCCAGAGGCAGTACACCCGCAGTCGAAGGCGGGCCGTTAGAGACCTCGCCCGAGAAGAACAACTGCACGCCGCGTACAGGGCCGCCCGTGAGGCCCTCAGCTCGGCGATAAAAGCCGCCAAGGAGGAGTCCTGGAGGGAGTGGCTCGAGAGCCTCGACCGAGACCCGTGGGGGCGCCCGTACAAGGTCGTGAGTCAGAAACTCCGGCCCTGGGCGCCTCCCCTCACCAGAACTCTCGAGTCCAACCTCCTGGACCGAGTGGTCAGCTCCCTCTTCCCTGCGAGGGAAGAGTGGGTCCCACCGCGGATGGCAGCACCAAGCCAGGTGCCGGCTGACGAAGGGGCAATACCTCCCGTGTCCGAGGCCGAGTTAGGGGTTGCGATCCTGGCACTCAAGTCCAGGAATCGTGCCCCGGGCCCGGACGGCATTCCTGGGAAGGTTATTGCCACCGTCATGCCGGCACTAGAAGAAGAGACGCTGTCCCTCATGTCGGAGTGTGTGGCGTCGGGGAGAGTCCCGCGACGATGGAAGACCGGCAAGCTCGTGCTTCTAAAGAAGCACGGGCGCCCAGCCGAGTCGCCGTCGGCCTACCGCCCCATCGTTCTGCTCGACGAGATGTGCAAGCTGTTTGAGCGGGTGCTAGCTGCGCGTCTCGTCGGGCACCTCGGGGGGGCGGGGCCCAACCTAAGTGATGGCCAGTTCGGCTTCCGTCGCGGGAGGTCGACTCTCGACGCCGTATCCCGGCTGCGGGACAGCGTCGACGAAGCGGTCGCCGGGGGTGAGGTGTTGTTGGCTGTATCGCTGGATATAGCCAACGCATTCAACACCCTCCCCTGGGAGACCATTGCGGAGGCGCTGAGGTACCACAATGTCCCGTGGTACCTCAGGCGCGTTCTTGCGGACTACTTCGTGGACCGGGTCATCATCTACCCGGCCCAAAACGGAGTAGTCCGCCGAAGTATGTCGTGTGGCGTTCCACAGGGGTCGGTCCTTGGGCCGCTCCTGTGGAACGTGGGGTACGACTGGGTCCTGCGCGGGGCCAATCTTCGGGGGGTCGGTGTACTCTGCTACGCCGACGATACCCTGGTCACCGCGCGGGCCCCCACGTTCCGCGACGCCGCCGTACTCGCCACGGCGGGCGTCGCCCACGTCGTGCGTCGCATCGGGGCGCTGGGGCTAAAGGTGGCCCTAGAAAAGTCCGAGGCCCTGTTCTTCCATGGGCCTCGGCAGACGCCGCCTCGAGACCAAACAATAGTGGTGGGTGGCACCTCCATCGCTGTCGGGAGCAGCCTGAAATATCTCGGGCTCATTCTCGACAGTCGGTGGGGGTTCGCGGAGCATTTCCGGCAGCTGGCACCGAAGTTGCTGGCATTTGCTGGAATGCTCTCGCGCTTGCTGCCCAACAGCGGAGGACCGGGGTCTGCCTGCCGCCGTCTCTACGACGGAGTGGTGCGCTCCAAGGCGCTCTACGGGGCGCCCATCTGGGCGGAAGCCCTCTGCCCAGCTAATGTTGCGTTGCTGCGGCGTCCGCAGCGCGCCATCGCGCAGAGGGCTGCACGAGCGTACCACACCGTCTCTTACGAGGCGGCGTGTTTGATCGCGGGCAGTATCCCCTGGGATCTCGAGGCTGGCGTCCTTAAAAAGGTGTACGAGGAGGGCGCCCTGATGCGGCGTGTTGCCGGAGGTCGACCGGCTCCGGAGGAGATCGATCGCTGGAGACAGGAGGCGCGCGACGATCTCTTCCGGAAATGGGCCGAAAGGCTGATCACGACAAGGAGTGGCTCACTGCTTGTGGGGGCCGTTAGGCCCGTCCTGCGCGAGTGGGTTGAGAGGGGTCATGGGGCTCCTACGTACCACCTCACTCAACTTCTCACAGGTCATGGCTGCTTCGCCAAGTACCTGTGGGAGGTGGTGGGTGTGGAATCGGAGCCCCGGTGCCGAAGCTGCACCAGCGGCGACCCCGACACGGCACACCACACTTTGGCCGTGTGTGAGGCGTGGGACGGACAAAGGACGGCCCTCACAAGCACAATCGGTGCTAATCTCTCGCTGTCGGCCATAGTTCCAGCTATGGCCGGCAGCGAACAGTGTTGGGCCGCCGTCGCCTCGTTTGCTAGCGAGGTGATGGCGGCCAAGAGAGAGGCGCTGCGGGAACGGGAGCGAGCTGGGCTCACTCTCCCGCCCCGCAGGCCACCGGCGAGGGGACGTCGGCGAACACAATTCGCCCGCGTCCCCGAATGAGAGTAGCCACGGGCGGCGGGTCGGGGGACCCGCTGCCCTTATGCTGATGTGGCGGAATGCGCCCCTCCGTGTTCCTGGGGCGCATTCTTAAGAGGAGGACGGGCCCCACCATCTCGACCTGATGGCCGGGATGGTGGGGCCTCGAGAGGAGGGCCCGCTAAATAGGGCGGGCGTCCCTAGCCGAGTCGCGGTGAGCATTCTATCCCGCGGCTCGGATTGGGCGAAGGAGGAACACCGTGGTGGTTTAGTGGGTAGTCTGGCCTCGGCCAGGAGTCCCACACGAAGCGAGCCCCCTGCCCCCGCGGGGGGTGAGCGAAGTGCGTAAATGCATTCCACCACGTAAAAAAAAAAAAAAAAAAAAAAAACCTAACCTAACCTAACCTAACCTTTTTTTTTTTTTTTTTTTTTTTTTTTTTTTTTTTTTTAACCCGGGGGAATCCGTTATGGATACCCGCGTGCCAGGACGCACGCGGGTTATGTCCGACTCGCACGGACTAAACCTAACCGGGGTGTCCTCTTTCTCCGCTTCTAGTGGGCGGGTGTCGTGGGAACAAGGTCACAACAACCACAACACCCGCAGCGGTCAGCCACACCTCCCGTGTAAAGAGCGGGAGGGGCTTCCTTCAGTGGTGTCGTCCTATGGGTAGGGGGGACGACATCCTACTAGGTACAGTGTGCAGACACGACACTACCGACCTGGGGGGGACCTGGCGTTGCACGGCCGGCGGTAGTCCTGGTACCGCGGGCCGTGAGTCCCCGTCAAGGAGGAAGGCCGCGATGGAGCGTCGCGGCCCGCCTTCGCCCGACTCGCCTGCGACGGATCGGATCAGCGAGAGGATCCAGTTCCCTGATCCGCTCCGCCTCCTCCTTGAGCGAGATCACGTCCTCGCTGAACGTGATCATCGCCGTCCACGCCGCCACGCTGTCGACCATCGCCTGGATGATGGTCGAGAGCGTTAGGTCGGCGCCGACTACGTCGACAAGAGCTGCGCGTTGACGGCTCCACCCCGGGCACTCCGCCAGCGTGTGCGTGGCTGTGTCCTCGGGGTGGCCGCAGCTGTGGCACACCGGAGACGGCTCCCTCTTGGCCACCCGGAACAGATACTCACCGAAACAACCGTGTCCGGTGAGCATCTGCGCCAGGCGAAAGGTGACCGCCCCGTGCCGCCTGTCGACCCACTCCTGCAGGATGGGTCGGATCGCGTCGATGGTCAGAACACCGGCGCGAGGCTCTTCCAACCGCTCGGACCACCGCCTAAGAAGATCGCCCCGGAGGTCCTCCCTCCAGCACGCGACCTCCTTCGGCGGCGGGCCGACTCCCCGGGCCCTGGCCTCAGAGGTCCGGCAGAAAACTTCCGCCAACACCTCGGCCTCCAGGTCCCATGGTGGAGTTCCTGCGAGCACGCACGCGGCCTCGAGCGAGACCGTGCCGTACCCTCTCACGACCCTCAACGCCATCGCCCGCTGCGCCCGTCGCAGCAGCGCGATATTTTCGGCGTCGAGGGCCTCTACCCATATGGGCGCCCCGTATAGTGCCATCGAGCGAACCACCGACGTGTAAAGGCGTCGGCAGCCGCCCGAGGGCCCACCGAGATTCGGGAGCAAACGACCAAGCGCCCTCGCAGCACCCACGAGTCGGGGCGCGAGTCCCTGGAAGTGCTCCCGGAAGCGCCATCGGCTATCGAGGACGATGCCCAAATAACGCATCGCCCCTCGTATGCCGATCGACACTCCGCCCACCACAATGTGCGCTCCAGCCGGCGGCGCCGACCGAGGGGAAGAAAAACAAACCGCCTCGGACTTCTGCAAGGCGACATCCAACCCAATAAGGCGGATTCGCCTCACGAAGTGGGCCACTCCGGCTGTTGCTCTGAGAGCCGCCTCCCTGTAGGTATCCCCCTGCGCGGTGACGAGGGTATCGTCAGCGTAACACGTTACGCTGACCCCCCGAAGAGTCGCACCGCGCAGCACCCAGTCATAGCCGACGTTCCACAGCAGGGGTCCTAAAACGGAGCCCTGCGGAACGCCGCACGACATTGCTCTCAGAGCGGCGCCACCATCCTGTGTCGGGTAGGTGACTGCCCGTTGGGAGAGGTAGGACAGAACTACCCTCCGCAGGCAGTCCGGCACACGATGGTAGCGCAGCGCCTCATGGATGCAGCTCCAGGGGAGGGTGTTAAAAGCATTGGCGATGTCTAAACTCACCGCCAATACCACCCCGGTCCCCGAAGCCGCGTCCTTCACTAGGGACTGCACCCGGCGGATCGCGTCCACCGTCGACCGGGCTCTGCGGAAACCATACTGGACATCGCAGAGACCCGGCCCGGGACCGTCCAGGTGCTCGACGATACGGTGGGCGAGCACACGCTCGAACACCTTCCCGATATCGTCGAGCAACACGATGGGCCGATAGGCCGAAGGCGAATCCGCCGGTCGTCCCTCCTTCTTGATGAGGACAAGTTTCCCCACCTTCCACCTGCGGGGAAACTTGCCCTGTTCCAGGCAGGAGGTAAACAGCCGTGCCACTCTCTCTTCTAAGGCATCGGGCAGAGCCAATGCCCAGGCCCGACCGGGAATACCGTCGGGCCCTGGGGCGGTGTTTTTGGCCTTGAGCCTTGCAACCGCCGCCCTCAGATGCCCGGGAGTGACCTCGGGCGATGCTGTTTCCTCCGCGTGCACAAGTCCTCTACTGCTCTCCGCGACATCGTCGCCGACCATGGGAGGGGGAGTGAACTCTCCCCGGTCGGGGAACAGAGCTGCTACTATCTGTTCCACGAGCGCAGGCTGGAGCGATTGCGTCACCGGGGGGGCCCAGGGACGGAGCTTTTGACGCACCGTCCTATACGGCCTCCCCCACGGGTCGCGGTCGATCGACTCCAGCATTGCCTCCCAAGCCCTTTTCTTGGACTCGGCGATTTCCGCGCGCAGGGCGGCTCTCGCCTCCCTGTACGCGTCGTACAGCCGAGTCTCCAGGGCTTCGTCGCGACGTCGTCTTCGCCGGCTTCGGGTGTACTTGCGGCGCGCCGCCACGCACGCAGCACGGAGCTGCGCTAGCTGGGGCGACCACCAGTACACCTTACGATGTGGAGAGGGGGGCCCGACGCGAGGCATGCTAGCGTCGCACACCTGCGTCATGGCCGCGTTGAGCCAATCGGCTTCCTCATCCACATCCACCGGACCCTCCGGCACTGGAATCCAACTTTGGACCAAGGCGGCCTCCGCGAGACGCTCGCGGTTCAGCCGCCTTAGGGCCCATCTCGGGTTGTCCTCCCCACGCGGAGGACCACCCAGGCTGTTCGGGGCAACCGGAAGGGGGGAGATTCGGAACCGAATGTATCGGTGGTCCGATAACGTCTCCGCCCCCTCCAGGACTTCCCAGCCTTGGACACGGGGCACCAGAGCGGGGGACGCGAACGTGAGGTCCACGATGGACCCGCTCTGTTGCCGCGCCCACGTGTCGACGGTCCCCCGGTTGAGCAGAATCAACCCGGACGAGACCAACCAATCTTCCAGTGCCTCCCCCCGCGGACAAGTAGCGGGGGATCCCCATGCCGTGGACTTGGCGTTGAAATCGCCAGCCACGAGCACGGGTGAAGGGTGAGCCTGTCGCACGAGCGTTCCCAGCTCCTCCAGGAGACGCTCGAACCAAGACAGGCTCCGATTCGGAGAGCAGTACACTCCGACCACCGTCACCGAACCCACGGCGGCCGCCACGCAACAGCGCCCCCTCCTGATCCTCAATAAAGGGGGCGCACCGGCAGCCGCGCGCGAGACCAGAGCCACCAAGCCCTCCCGGTCAACCGCCCAATGCGAATCGGGCGGGATAGGTCGGTAGGGCTCGGTGATTATCCCTACTCCGGTCTGCCACTGCGCCATGCTCTGGATGTAAAGGTCCTGAGCGGCGGCGCAGTGGTTTAGGTTCGCCTGGAGCACGCCGATAGTCCCACTAATCGGTGACCATCGGCGCTACCTCTACAGGCCTTGGGGACGGTGGATCGGGCCTAGACGGGGCTATGACGCCGCCGCCAGCCTTCTGCCCCGACTCCACGGGCTTTGCCTTTAGAGGCTTCTTCTTTCTCTTCTTCTTTTTCTTCGGCTTGGGAGTGGTGCACGCTGCACTCCCAAGCCGGTGATCCGCCGGCTTGTCTGCCGCCTCGCACAAAGATACGACGGGACTGCATGGCGGTGAGTCATCACACACCTGAGTGTGTGCTGACTCCCCGCCATGGAGGGATTCTCCGGTCGCGGGGCGACCGGTACCCTCCTGGTGTAAAGTTGGCAAGTTCACCTTTTTTTTCATGTTTGTTTTGTTGTTATTTGTTTTTTAACGTGGTTGTCTTCCACTTTGGTCCCGCACACTCGGCCAAACGCCGGCGGGACAGCACCGGACGGCTGAGCGAGCAAGCCCACTCAGCCGAACCCCACCATCGCGGCGCCACAGCTCCGATATAACGGAGCTGCGGGCCGACGCCGAACGACCGAACAGGCGCACCCATCCGGCCAACACGACTCACCACGGTGTCGGGAAGACACCGGGCCCGCCTCCTGGTTTCAGCGAAATGCCTACGCCAGAAGGCTCCAACCGAGTGGTTCTTTTATAGAGGTGTCCTTCCTCGCAGACACCGCCACGTGGCAGTGCCCACCGGTTCTGACTTGCGCCAGGGTTCCGGCTTCGGCAGCCTGAAGACTGCCTAATACAGCCCCCGTGAAGGGGGCCCCCGTACCGAGCGGGAGCTCAGGTACGGTATGCCCCAGGCCACTCCATAATGGGCTTCTATAAACGAGAAGTCCAAGGAGTGGCCGTCTCACGCCTGTCCACGCCGGGTCAGGACCGTGATTTCCCCCCCTGTGTGTCGGAGCATTAGCCACTGGTAAAGTCGTTCCCAGTGTTGCCCAGGGTGCACCGGCTCGCCCAGATGGAAGGGCGAGCACACGAGGAGGTTCTCCGACATTGGCACCCCAACCTAACCTTTTTTTTTTTTTTTTTTTTTTTTTTTTTTTTAACCCGGGGGAATCCGTTATGGATACCCGCGTGCCAGGACGCACGCGGGTTATGTCCGACTCGCACGGACTAAACCTAACCGGGGTGTCCTCTTTCTCCGCTTCTAGTGGGCGGGTGTCGTGGGAACAAGGTCACAACAACCACAACACCCGCAGCGGTCAGCCACACCTCCCGTGTAAAGAGCGGGAGGGGCTTCCTTCAGTGGTGTCGTCCTATGGGTAGGGGGGACGACATCCTACTAGGTACAGTGTGCAGACACGACACTACCGACCTGGGGGGACCTGGCGTTGCACAGCCGGCGGTAGTCCTGGTACCGCGGGCCGTGAGTCCCCGTCAAGGAGGAAGGCCGCGATGGAGCGTCGCGGCCCGCCTTCGCCCGACTCGCCTGCGACGGATCGGATCAGCGAGAGGATCCAGTTCCCTGATCCGCTCCGCCTCCTCCTTGAGCGAGATCACGTCCTCGCTGAACGTGATCATCGCCGTCCACGCCGCCTCACTGTCAACCATCGCCTGGATGATGGCCGAGAGCGTTAGGTCGGCGCCGACTACGTCGACAAGAGCTGCGCGTTGACGGCTCCACCCCGGGCACTCCGCCAGCGTGTGCGTGGCTGTGTCCACGGGGTGGCCGCAGCTGTGGCACACCGGAGACGGCTCCCTCTTGGCCACCCGGAACAGATACTCACCGAAACAACCGTGTCCGGTGAGCATCTGCGCCAGGCGAAAGGTGACCGCCCCGTGCCGCCTGTCGACCCACTCCTGCAGGATGGGTCGGATCGCGTCGATGGTCAGAACACCGGCGCGAGGCTCTTCCAACCGCTCGGACCACCGCCTAAGAAGATCGCCCCGGAGGTCCTCCCTCCAGCACGCGACCTCCCTCGGCGGCGGGCCGACTCCCCGGGCCCTGGCCTCAGAAGTCCGGCAGAAAACTTCCGCCAACACCTCGGCCTCCAGGTCCCATGGTGGAGTTCCTGCGAGCACGCACGCGGCCTCGAGCGAGACCGTGCCGTACCCTCTCACGACCTTCAACGCCATCGCCCGCTGCGCCCGTCGCAGCAGCGCGATATTTTCGGCGTCGAGGGCCTCTACCCATATGGGCGCCCCGTATAGTGCCATCGAGCGAACCACCGACGTGTAAAGGCGTCGGCAGCCGCCCGAGGGCCCACCGAGATTCGGGAGCAGACTTCCAAGCGCCCTCGCAGCACCCACGAGTCGGGGCGCGAGTCCCTGGAAGTGCTCCCGGAAGCACCATCGGCTATCGAGGACGATGCCCAAATAGCGCATCGTCTTTCGTATGCCGATCGATACTCCGCCCACCACAATGTGCGCTCCAGCCGGCGGCGCCGACCGAGGGGAAGAAAAACAAACCGCCTCGGACTTCTGTAAGGCGACATCCAACCCAATAAGGCGGATTCGCCTCACGAAGTGGGCCACTCCGGCTGTTGCTCTGAGAGCCGCCTCCCTATACGTATCCCCCTGCGCGGTGACGAGGGTATCGTCAGCGTAACACGTTACGCTGACCCCCCGAAGAGTCGCACCGCGCAGCACCCAGTCATAGCCGACGTTCCACAGCAGGGGTCCTAAAACGGAGCCCTGCGGAACGCCGCACGACATTGCTCTCAGAGCGGCGCCACCATCCTGTGTCGGATAGGTGACTGCCCGTTGGGAGAGGTAGGACAGAACTACCCTCCGCAGGCAGTCCGGCACACGATGGTAGCGCAGCGCCTCATGGATGCAGCTCCAGGGGAGGGTGTTAAAAGCATTGGCGATGTCTAAACTCACCGCCAATACCACCCCGTTCCCCGAAGCCGCGTCCTTCACTAGGGACTGCACCCGGCGGATCGCGTCCACCGTCGACCGGGCTCTGCGGAAACCGTACTGGACATCGCAGAGACCCGGCCCGGGACCGTCCAGGTGCTCGACGATACGGTGGGCGAGCACACGCTCGAACACCTTCCCGATATCGTCGAGCAACACGATGGGCCGATAGGCCGAAGGCGAATCCGCCGGTCGTCCCTCCTTCTTAATGAGGACAAGTTTCCCCACCTTCCACCTGCGGGGAAACTTGCCCTGTTCCAGGCAGGAGGTAAACAGCCGTGCCACTCTCTCTTCTAAGGCATCGGGCAGAGCCAATGCCCAGGCCCGACCAGGAATACCGTCGGGCCCTGGGGCGGTGTTCTTGGCCTTGAGCCTTGCAACCGCCGCCCTCAGATGCCCGGGAGTGACCTCGGGCGATGCTGCTTCCTCCGCGTGCACAAGTCCTCTACTGCTCTCCGCGACATCGTCGCCGACCATGGGAGGGGGAGCGAACTCTCCCCGGTCGGGGAACAGAGCTGCTACTATCTGTTCCACGAGCGCAGGCTGGAGCGATTGCGTCACCGGGGGGGCCCAGGGACGGAGCTTATGACGCACCATCCGATACGGCCTCCCCCACGGGTCGCGATCGATCGACTCCAGCATTGCCTCCCAGGCCCTTTTCTTGGACTCGGCGATTTCCACGCGCAGGGCGGCTCTCGCCTCCCTGTACGCGTCGTACAGCCGAGTCTCCAGGGCTCCGTCGCGACGTCGTCTTCGCCGGCTTCGGGTGTACCTGCGGCGCGCCGCCACGCACGCAGCACGGAGCTGCGCTAGCTGGGGCGACCACCAATACACCTTACGATGTGGAGAGGGGGGCCCGACGCGAGGCATGCTAGCGTCGCACACCTGCGTCATGGCCGCGTTGAGCCAATCGGCTTCCTCATCCACATCCACCGGACCCTCCGGCACTGGAATCCAACTTTGGACCAAGGCGGCCTCCGCGAGACGCTCGCGGTTCAGCCGCCTTAGGGCCCATCTCGGGTTGTCCTCCCCACGCGGAGGACCACCCAGGCTGTTCGGGGCAACCGGAAGGGGGGAGATTCGGAACCGAATGTATCGGTGGTCCGATAACGTCTCCGCCCCCTCCAGGACTTCCCAGCCTTGGACACGGGGCACCAGAGCGGGGGACGCGAACGTGAGGTCCACGATAGACCCGCTCTGTTGCCGCGCCCACGTGTCGACGGTCCCCCGGTTGAGCAGAATCAACCCGGACGAGACCAACCAATCTTCCAGTGCCTCCCCCCGCGGACAAGTAGCGGGGGATCCCCATGCCGTGGACTTGGCGTTGAAATCGCCAGCCACGAGCACGGGTGAAGGGTGAGCCTGTCGCACGAGCGTTCCCAGCTCCTCCAGGAGACGCTCGAACCAAGACAGGCTCCGATTCGGAGAGCAGTACACTCCGACCACCGTCACCGAACCCACGGCGGCCGCCACGCAACAGCGCCCCCTCCTGATCCTCAATAAAGGGGGCGCACCGGCAGCCGCGCGCGAGACCAGAGCCACCAAGCCCTCCCGGTCAACCGCCCAATGCGAATCGGGCGGGATAGGTCGGTAGGGCTCGGTGATTATCCCTACTCCGGTCTGCCACTGCGCCATGCTCTGGATGTAAAGGTCCTGGGCGGCGGCGCAGTGGTTTAGGTTCGCCTGGAGCACGCCGATAGTCCCACTAATCGGTGACCATCGGCGCTACCTCTACAGGCCTTGGGGACGGTGGATCGGGCCTAGACGGGGCTATGACGCCGCCGCCAGCCTTCTGCCCCGACTCCACGGGCTTTGCCTTTAGAGGCTTCTTCTTTCTCTTCTTCTTTTTCTTCGGCTTGGGAGTGGTGCACGCTGCACTCCCAAGCCGGTGATCCGCCGGCTTGTCTGCCGCCTCGCACAAAGCGCAGCGCAAGGCGGCAGAGCACTGGGCCATTAGATGCCCCGGCGCGCCGCAGCGGTAGCAGTAGTCGCTGCGGTCTACGTCCGAGGTGCACTTGGCCTTCGTGTGCCCGGTGTGGAGGCACCGGTAACACCGAAGGGGCTTGGGGTCAACGAACTTCACTTGAGCCGCCGACCACCCCACCAGTAGCCTCCCGGTCGCAGCCAATTTCTTGGCCGCGGCCACCGGGCACTTAACAAACACTACCCCGAGGCCTCGCCAGTCCCGGTGTAAAGAGCCGGGCCTGGCCGTACCCTCGGGGCACCCGCCGGCGGACTCCACGCTGGCCGCCACCTCTGCCGCGGAGACGGAGTCATCCAGCCCGGAGATGCGCAATTCTGCACACCTCACAGGCCTGGAGACCGTTACCGTCTCCGCAGGGAGGACCTCTCGCAGCCTTGCTGCTAGACGGTCCGCCCTCGCCTCTCGATCCTCGCCTCCGATCTCGAGGAGGCGGGCTCCGGTGGCGGCCGTCTTAATCCTCACGCCCTCCGTGATCCCCAGCTGGGCCAACTTGATGGATGCCTTGGCCGCCTTAATGAGCGCCTCGTAGCTAGCGCCCCCCTCGGCGGCAGCCGGCCGTAGCGTAAGAACTACAGCCGCCGTCGTCGGGGGACGCAGGTTTGCGCCGGGCTTGCTCTGGGGAGCAGCGGAGGGCTTTCCTCGGCGTGGAGCAGGAGGAGGAGGAGGCCGGGTGGAAGCTGGGGTCGCCTTGGCGGCCTTCTCCTTCCTCTTTTCCTTCTTCTTCTTAGGCTTTGCCGCCACCACATTCCACGGTTCCTCCGTGGGGACTGGTGGTGGCGGGAAAGGTTGGGACTCAGGTGCCGCAGGCACGGCTGCAGGAGCAGCTGCAGGAGCGGCTGCAGGAGCGGCTGCGGGAACAGCAGCGGCCTTCCCCTTCTTGCCTCTGCCCGGCTTCTTCTTCCCCCTGGATTTGGGGACATCCAAGCCGGGCAGAGGCGTAGGCGACGTCGACGCCGGTGGTGGAGCCACCGCTGCCTCCATGGACTGGCCTGGAGCCGTCCG
This sequence comes from Eilema caniola, assembly GCA_949126895.1. Taxonomy (NCBI): domain Eukaryota; kingdom Metazoa; phylum Arthropoda; class Insecta; order Lepidoptera; family Erebidae; genus Eilema; species Eilema caniola. The sequence continues at coordinate 99,478 of OX421479.1, forward strand.
CGGAGGAAACAAGACAGGGTTGGAGGGGGCGACGTTGGATGCGGTTTCCCGGCCGAGTCTGGCCTCGATTGGGGCGATCCGCTCGGCCACCAAATCGCCGACGACCAGCCTCACCGCTCGCATCACCTCCTCCTTGAGCGACGTCGCATCACCTGCTTCCATGGAGGGAGTTGTGGCAGCTTGGGCCAGCGGCGCCGGCCGGCTCAGGGCCGCAATCTCCGCCCTCAACTCCATCAGCTGGAGGGCTTGCTGCTTGATCTCCGCAGCCTGCTCCTCCAGCTTCCGGGTCTGCAGCTCCAGCTGAGTCGCTTGCCTGGAAACCTCCCTCTCCAGCAGCTGCGTCTCCTCCGTCGCCGTTCTCCGCCTGAGCTCGTCGAAGACTGCCTGAAGGGTATACGACGCGTCGTTGATGACGCGTACATATGTCCCCTTCAGGTTCTTCGACCTCGCCCCGACCATGCCGAGGGCGTCCAGCCCCTCCCTAGCCCACTGGCATAGGGTCGCGCTAGGCGCTGTCCGCGCTGACTCCACCGGGCAGGAGTAACCCTCCGCCCTCGGCTTGCCCTCCGACGGAGGACGGCGGCGGATGGCCGCTGTCTTGGCCGCAACCTCCTCCTCCGCGTCGAGGTCCAGGGCCAGGCGCCTCTGCGCGTTGAGCTCCGCCTGCGCCGCCGCAAGGCCGACGTACCGGCCCGTGGTAGGGGGGCGACCCCTGCCCCTTTTGCTCACGGGCTTTCTGTTGAGTTCCGGCTTCCCACCACCACTTTCCGCAGCAGACCCTGCGGAACTGGTGGTATCTGGAGGCGACGTCGAAGCCTGCCGCTTCCGCTGGAACACCGGAGGAGTGGCGACGTTCTCCCCGGTCGGGGTGCCGAGACTCGCTCGGAAGAACGTCTGGTTCCCCCGGTCCTCCTGCACCATGACGTCCTCCTCGGCCTCCGAAGACTCCCGGGTGGAGCTGGGGTACATCGAGTGTACGAAGAGCCTCTTCAGCACCACCACGGGTCTCCTGCCACGAGGTGTGGTTGTGGCGCTAACTGCGGCATCCCCCTTCTTGGTTGTCCTCGTGAGGGACGGCGACCTCGACGGCGGGAGACCGGCACTCGTCGCCGGAGGCGACGCCTCGGTCTCCTTTTCATTCGTAGGCTGCGATGGCATGCCCGCACAAACTGGGCTCGTCCTTGTCGGGGACGGCGACCTCGACTGGGAACGACCGGCTCTCGTCGCCAAAGGCGACGCCTCGGTGTTCTCCTGGGCACCTGATGAGCCCGGCGAACGATAGAACGTCCGCGAGCGCCGGCTCCGCGTACCGGTGTACGCACTCGACGCTGTTGATTTGGGAGCGCTGGGTCTGCTCCCCGGTTCCGTCACGTTAAGGTGGCCTTTGTCCCCACCAGATACGACGGGACAGCATGGCGGTGAGTCATCACACACCTGGGTGTGTGCTGACTCCCCGCCATGGAGGGATTCTCCGATCGCGGAGCGACCGGTACCCTCCTGGTGTACAGTTTTCGAGTTCACCTTTTTCATGATTGTTTTGTTTTGTTTTGTTGTTATTTTTGTTTTTTAACGTGGTTGTCTCCACATTGGTCCCGCACACTCGGCCAAACGCCGGCGGGACTGCACGGACGGCCGAGCGAGCAAAGCCCACTCAGCCGAACCCCACCATCACGGCACCACAGCTCCGATGCAGCGGAGCTGCGGGCCGACGCCGAACGACCGAACAGGCGCACCCATCCGGCCAACACGACTCACCACGGTGTCGGGAAGACACCGGGCCCGCCTCCTGGTTTCAGCGAAATGCCTACGCCAGGAGGCTCCAACCGAGTGGTTCTTTTATAGAGGTGTCCTTCCTCGCAGACACCGCCACGTGGCAGTGCCCACCGGTTCTGACTTGCGCCAGGGTTCCGGCTTCGGCAGCCTGAAGACTGCCTAATACAGCCCCCGTGAAGGGGGCCCCCGTACCGAGCGGGAGCTCAGGTACGGTATGCCCCAGGCCACTCCATAATGGGCTTCTATAAACGAGAAGTCCAAGGAGTGGCCGTCTCACGCCTGTCCACGCCGGGTCAGGACCGTGATTTCCCCCCCTGTGTCGGAGCATTAGCCACTGGTAAAGTCGTTCCCAGTGTTGCCCAGGGTGCACCGGCTCGCCCAGATGGAAGGGCGAGCACACGAGGAGGTTCTCCGACATTGGCACCCCACCCCAACCTAACCTTTTTTTTTTTTTTTTTTTTTTTTTTTTTTTTTTTTTTTTTTTTTTTTTTTTTTTTTAACCCGGGGGAATCCGTTATGGATACCCGCGTGCCAGGACGCACGCGGGTTATGTCCGACTCGCACGGACTAAACCTAACCGGGGTGTCCTCTTTCTCCGCTTCTAGTGGGCGGGTGTCGTGGGAACAAGGTCACAACAACCACAACACCCGCAGCGGTCAGCCACACCTCCCGTGTAAAGAGCGGGAGGGGCTTCCTTCAGTGGTGTCGTCCTATGGGTAGGGGGGACGACATCCTACTAGGTACAGTGTGCAGACACGACACTACCGACCTGGGGGGACCTGGCGTTGCACAGCCGGCGGTAGTCCTGGTACCGCGGGCCGTGAGTCCCCGTCAAGGAGGAAGGCCGCGATGGAGCGTCGCGGCCCGCCTTCGCCCGACTCGCCTGCGGCGGATCGGATCAGCGAGAGGATCCAGTTCCCTGATCCGCTCCGCCTCCTCCTTGAGCGAGATCACGTCCTCGCTGAACGTGATCATCGCCGTCCACGCCGCCTCGCTGTCGACCATCGCCTGGATGATGGTCGAGAGCGTTAGGTCGGCGCCGACTACGTCGACAAGAGCTGCGCGTTGGCGACTCCACCCCGGGCACTCCGCCAGCGTGTGCGTGGCTGTGTCCTCGGGGTGGCCGCAGCTGTGGCACACCGGAGACGGCTCCCTCTTGGCCACCCGGAACAGATACTCACCGAAACAACCGTGTCCGGTGAGCATCTGCGCCAGGCGAAAGGTGACCGCCCCGTGCCGCCTGTCGACCCACTCCTGCAGGATGGGTCGGATCGCGTCGATGGTCAGAACACCGGCGCGAGGCTCTTCCAACCGCTCGGACCACCGCCTAAGAAGATCGCCCCGGAGGTCCTCCCTCCAGCACGCGACCTCCCTCGGCGGCGGGCCGACTCCCCGGGCCCTGGCCTCAGAGGTCCGGCAGAAAACTTCCGCCAACACCTCGGCCTCCAGGTCCCATGGTGGAGTTCCTGCGAGCACGCACGCGGCCTCGAGCGAGACCGTGCCGTACCCTCTCACGACCCTCAACGCCATCGTCCGCTGCGCCCGTCGCAGCAGCGCGATATTTTCGGCGTCGAGGGCCTCTACCCATATGGGCGCCCCGTATAGTGCCATCGAGCGAACCACCGACGTGTAAAGGCGTCGGCAGCCGCCCGAGGGCCCACCGAGATTCGGGAGCAGACTTCCAAGCGCCCTCGCAGCACCCACGAGTCGGGGCGCGAGTCCCTGGAAGTGCTCCCGGAAGCGCCATCGGCTATCGAGGACGATGCCCAAATAACGCATCGCTCCTCGTATGCCGATCGACACTCCGCCCACCACAATGTGCGCTCCAGCCGGCGGCGCCGACCGAGGGGAAGAAAAGCAAACCGCCTCGGACTTCTGCAAGGCGACATCCAACCCAATAAGGCGGATTCGCCTCACGAAGTGGGCCACTCCGGCTGTTGCTCTGAGAGCCGCCTCCCTGTAAGTATCCCCCTGCGCGGTGACGAGGGTATCGTCAGCGTAACACGTTACGCTGACCCCCCGAAGAGTCGCACCGCGCAGCACCCAGTCATAGCCGACGTTCCACAGCAGGGGTCCTAAAACGGAGCCCTGCGGAACGCCGCACGACATTGCTCTCAGAGCGGCGCCACCATCCTGTGTCGGATAGGTGACTGCCCGTTGGGAGAGGTAGGACAGAACTACCCTCCGCAGGCAGTCCGGCACACGATGGTAGCGCAGCGCCTCATGGATGCAGCTCCAGGGGAGGGTGTTAAAAGCATTGGCGATGTCTAAACTCACCGCCAATACCACCCCGGTCCCCGAAGCCGCGTCCTTCACTAGGGACTGCACCCGGCGGATCGCGTCCACCGTCGACCGGGCTCTGCGGAAACCATACTGGACATCGCAGAGACCCGGCCCGGGACCGTCCAGGTGCTCGACGATACGGTGGGCGAGCACACGCTCGAACACCTTCCCGATATCGTCGAGCAACACGATGGGCCGATAGGCCGAAGGCGAATCCGCCGGTCGTCCCTCCTTCTTGATGAGGACAAGTTTCCCCACCTTCCACCTGCAGGGAAACTTGCCCTGTTCCAGGCAGGAGGTCAACAGCCGTGCCACTCTCTCTTCTAAGGCATCGGGCAGAGCCAATGCCCAGGCCCGACCGGGAATACCGTCGGGCCCTGGGGCGGTGTTCTTGGCCTTGAGCCTTGAAACCGCCGCCCTCAGATGCCCGGGAGTGACCTCGGGCGATGCTGTTTCCTCCGCGTGCACAAGTCCTCTACTGCTCTCCGCGACGTCGCCGACCATGGGAGGGGGAGCGAACTCTCCCCGGTCGGGGAACAGAGCTGCTACTATCTGTTCCACGAGCGCAGGCTGGAGCGATTGCGTCACCGGGGGGGCCCAGGGACGGAGCTTATGACGCACCATCCGATACGGCCTCCCCCACGGGTCGCGGTCGATCGACTCCAGCATTGCCTCCCAAGCCCTTTTCTTGGACTCGGCGATTTCCGCGCGCAGGGCGGCTCTCGCCTCCCTGTACGCGTCGTACAGCCGAGTCTCCAGGGCTTCGTCGCGACGTCGTCTTCGCCGGCTTCGGGTGTACCTGCGGCGCGCCGCCACGCACGCAGCACGGAGCTGCGCTAGCTGGGGCGACCACCAATACACCTTACGATGTGGAGAGGGGGGCCCGACGCGAGGCATGCTGGCGTCGCACACCTGCGTCATGGCCGCGTTGAGCCAATCGGCTTCCTCATCCACATCCACCGGACCCTCCGGCACTGGAATCCAACTCTGGACCAAGGCGGCCTCCGCGAGACGCTCGCGGTTCAGCCGCCTTAGGGCCCATCTCGGGTTGTCCTCCCCACGCGGAGGACCACCCAGGCTGTTCGGGGCAACCGGGAGGGGGGAGATTCGGAACCGAATGTATCGGTGGTCCGATAACGTCTCGACCCCCTCCAGGACTTCCCAGCCTTGGACACGGGGCACCAGAGCGGGGGACGCGAACGTGAGGTCCACGATAGACCCGCTCTGTTGCCGCACCCGCGTGTCGACGGTCCCCCGGTTGAGCAGAATCAACCCGGACGAGACCAACCAATCTTCCAGTGCCTCCCCCCGCGGACAAGTAGCGGGGGATCCCCATGCCGTGGACTTGGCGTTGAAATCGCCAGCCACGAGCACGGGTGAAGGGTGAGCCTGTCGCACGAGCGTTCCCAGCTCCTCCAGGGTACGCTCGAAACAAGACAGGCTCCGATTCGGAGAGCAGTACGCTCCGACCACCGTCACCGAACCCACGGCGGCCGCCACGCAACAGCGCCCCCTCCTGATCCTCAATAAGGGGGGCGCACCGGCAGCCGCGCGCGAGACCAGAGCCACCAAGCCCTCCCGGTCAACCGCCCAATGCGAGTCGGGCGGGATAGGTCGGTAGGGCTCGGTGATTATCCCTACTCCGGTCTGCCACTGCGCCATGCTCTGGATGTAAAGGTCCTGAGCGGCGGCGCAGTGGTTTAGGTTCGCCTGGAGCACGCCGATAGTCCCACTAATCTGTGACCATCGGCGCTACCTCTACAGGCCTTGGGGACGGTGGATCGGGCCTAGACGGGGCTATGACGCCACCGCCAGCCTTCTGCCCCGACTCCACGGGCTTTGCCTTTTGAGGCTTCTTCTTTCTTTTCTTCTTCTTCGGCTTGGGAGTGGTGCACGCTGCACTCCCAAGCCGGTGATCCGCCGGCTTGTCTGCCGCCTCGCACAAAGCGCAGCGCAAGGCGGCAGTGCACTGGGCCATTAGGTGCCCCGGCGCGCCGCAGCGGTAGCAGTAGTCGCTGCGGTCTACGTCCGAGGTGCACTTGGCCTTCGTGTGCCCGGTGTGGAGGCACCGGTAGCACCGAAGGGGCTTGGGGTCGACGAGCTTCACTTGAGCCGCCGACCACCCCACCAGTAGCCTCCCGGTCGCAGCCAATTTCTTGGCCGCGGCCACCGGGCACTTGACAAACACAACCCCGAGGCCTCGCCAGTCCCGGTGTAAAGAGCCGGGTCTGGCCGTACCCTCGGGGCACCCGCCGGCGGACTCCACGCTGGCCGCCACCTCAGCCGCGGAGACGGAGTCATCCAGCCCGGAGATGCGCAGTTCTGCACACCTCACAGGCCTGGAGACCGTTACCGTCTCCGCAGGGAGGACCTCTCGCAGCTTTGCCGCTAGGCGGTCCGCCCTCGCCTCTCTATCCTCGCCTCCGATCTCGAAGAGGCGGGCTCCGGTGGCGGCCGTCTTAATTTTGACGCCCTCCGTTATCCCCAGCTGGGCCAACTTAATGGAGGCCTTGGCAGCTTTAATGAGCGCCTCGTAGCTAGCGCCCCCCTCGGCGGCAGCTGGCCGTAGCGTGAGAACTACAGCCGCCGTCGACGGGGGACGCAGGTTGGCGCCGGGCTTGCTCTGGGGAGCAGCGGAGGGCTTTCTCCGGCGTGGAGTAGGAGGAGGAGGAGGAGGCCGCCGGGTGGAAGCCGGGGTCGCCTTGGCGGCCTTCCCCTTCCTCTTCTCCTTCTTCTTGGCCGCCACCACGCTCCACGGTTCCTCCGTGGGGACTGGTGGTGGCGGGACTGGTCGGGGCTCCGGGGCTGCTGGAGCGGCCGCAGGAGCAGCTGCAGGAACGGCAGCGGCCTTCCCCTTCTTACCTCTGCCCGGCTTCTTCTTCCCCCTAGATTTGGGGACATCCAAGCCGGGCAGAGGCGCAGGCGACGTTGAGACCGGTGGTGGAGCCACCGCTGCCTCCGTGGACTGGCCTGGGGCCATCCGCGGAGGAGGCAACGCAGGATCGGAGTGGGCGACATTGGAGTCGGTCTCCCGGCCAAGTCTGGCCTCAATTGGGGCAATCCGGTCGGCCACCAATTGGCCGACGACCAACCTCACCGCACGCATTACCTCCTCTTGGAGCGATGACCCTCCTGCTTCCACGGGGAAAGTTGGAGCAGGCGGCGCCACTGCCGCCGGCCGGCTCAAGGCCGCAATCTCCGTTCGCAGCTCCGTTAGCTGGAGAGCTTGCTGCTTGATCTCCGCAGCCTGCTCCTCCAGCTTCCGGGTCTGCAGCTCCAGCTGAGCCGCTTGCCTGGAGACCTCCCGCTCCAGCAGCTGCGTCTCCTCCGACGCCGTTCTCCGCCTGAGCTCGTCGAACACTGCCTGAAGGGTACACGACGCGTCCTTGATGACGCGTACATATGTACCCTTCAGGTTTTTCGACCTCGCCCCAACCATGCCGAGGGCGTCCAGCCCCTCCCTAGCCCACTGGCATAGGGTCGCGCCCGGGGCTGTCCGGGCTGACTCCGCCGGACAGGAGTAGCCCTCGGCCCTCGGCTTGCCCTCCGACGGAGGACGGCGACGGATGGCCGCTGTCTTGGCCGCGACCTCTTCCTCCGCGTCGAGGTCCAGCGCCAGGCGCCTCTGCGCGTTGAGCTCGGCCTGCGCCGCCGCAAGGCCGACGTACCGGCCCGTGGTAGGGGGGCGACCCCTGCCCCTTTTACTCCCGGGCTTTCTGGCGGGTTTCGGCTTCTCACCACTTTCCGCCGCGGAGTCCGCGGAACTTGTGGTGTCCGGGGGCGACGTCGATGCCTGCCGCTTCCGCTGGAACACCGGGGGCGTGGCGACGTTCTCTCCGGTCGGGGTGCCGAGACTCGCCCGGAAGAACGTCTGGTTCCCCCGGTCCTCCTGCACCATGACGTCGTCCCCAGCCTCCAATGGATCCCGGGTGGAGCTGGCGTTCGTCGGGCGTATGAATAGCCGCTTCAGGACCACCACGGGTCTCCTGCCACAGGGTGTGGTAGCGGGCGTCACATCCCCCTTCTTGGCCGTCCTTGTGAGGGACGGCGACCTCGACGGCGGGAGACCGGCACTCGTCGCCAAAGGCGACGCCTCGGTCTCCTCTGCCTTCGTTCCCACACTGACCTTGCTCGTCCTTGTCGGGGACGGCGACCTCGACTGAGAGCGACCGGCTCTCGTCGCCAAAGGCGACGCCTCGGTCGTCTCTTGGGCACCTGCTGAGCCCGGCGAACGATAGAACGTTCGCGAGCGCCGGCTCCGCGTACTGCTATACGCACTCGACGCTGTTCTGGGAGCGGAACTGCTCCCCGGTTCTGATGCATTTCGGTGGCCTTTGTCCCCACCAGATACGTCGGGACTGCATGGCGTTGAGTCATCACACACCTGAGTGTGTGCTGACTCCTCGCCATGGAGGGATTCTCCGATCGCGGAGCGACCGGTACCCTCCTGGTGTGTTGTTTTACGGTTCACCTTTTTCATGATGTTTCTTTGTTTTTTAACGTGGTTGTCTTCCACTTTGGTCCCGCACACTCGGCCAAACGCCGGCGGGATAACACCGGACGGCTGAGCGAGCAAGCCCACTCAGCCGAACACCACCATCGCGGCGCCACAGCTCCGATACAACGGAGCTGCGGGCCGACGCCGAACGACCGAACAGGCGCACCCATCCGGCCAACACGACTCACCACGGTGTCGGGAAGACACCGGGCCCGCCTCCTGGTTTCAGCAAAATGCCTGCGCCAGGAGGCTCCAACCGAGTGGTTCTTTTATAGAGGTGTCCTTCCTCGCAGACACCGCCACGTGGCAGTGCCCACCGGTTCTGACTTGCGCCAGGGTTCCGGCTTCGGCAGCCAGAAGACTGCCTAATACAGCCCCCAGGAAGGGGGCCCCCGTACCGAGCGGGAGCTCAGGTACGGTATGCCCCAGGCCACTCCATAATGGGCTTCTATAAACGAGAAGTCCAAGGAGTGGCCGTCTCACGCCTGTCCACGCCGGGTCAGGACCGTGATTTCCCCCCCTGTGTCGGAGCATTAGCCACTGGTAAAGTCGTTCCCAGTGTTGCCCAGGGTGCACCGGCTCGCCCAGATGGAAGGGCGAGCACACGAGGAGGTTCTCCGACATTGGCACCCCACCCCAACCTAACCTAACCTAACCTAACCTAACCTAACCTTTTTTTTTTTTTTTTTTTTTTTTTTTTTTTTTTTTTTTTTTTTTTTTTTTTAACCCGGGGGAATCCGTTATGGATACCCGCGTGCCAGGACGCACGCGGGTTATGTCCGACTCTCACGGACTAAACCTAACCGGGGTGTCCTCTTTCTCCGCTTCTAGTGGGCGGGTGTCGTGGGAACAAGGTCACAACAACCACAACACCCGCAGCGGTCAGCCACACCTCCCGTGTAAAGAGCGGGAGGGGCTTCCTTCAGTGGTGTCGCCCTATGGGTAGGGGGGACGACATCCTACTAGGTACAGTGTGCAGACACGACACTACCGACCTGGGGGACCTGACGTTGCACAGCCGGCGGTAGTCCTGGTACCGCGGGCCGTGAGTCCCCGTCAAGGAGGAAGGCCGCGATGGAGCGTCGCGGCCCGCCTTCGCCCGACTCGCCTGCGACGGATCGGATCAGCGAGAGGATCCAGTTCCCTGATCCGCTCCGCCTCCTCCTTGAGCGAGATCACGTCCTCGCTGAACGTGATCATCGCCGTCCACGCCGCCTCGCTGTCGACCATCGCCTGGATGATGGTCGAGAGCGTTAGGTCGGCGCCGACTACGTCGACAAGAGCTGCGCGTTGACGGCTCCACCCCAGGCACTCCGCCAGCGTGTGCGTGGCTGTGTCCTCGGGGTGGCCGCAGCTGTGGCACACCGGAGACGGCTCCCTCTTGGCCACCCGGAACAGATACTCACCGAAACAACCGTGTCCGGTGAGCATCTGCGCCAGGCGAAAGGTGACCGCCCCGTGCCGCCTGTCGACCCACTCCTGCAGGATGGGTCGGATCGCGTCGATGGTCAGAACACCGGCGCGAGGCTCTTCCAACCGCTCGGACCACCGCCTAAGAAGATCGCCCCGGAGGTCCTCCCTCCAGCACGCGACCTCCCTCGGCGGCGGGCCGACTCCCCGGGCCCTGGCCTCAGAGGTCCGGCAGAAAACTTCCGCCAACACCTCGGCCTCCAGGTCCCATGGTGGAGTTCCTGCGAGCACGCACGCGGCCTCGAGCGAGACCGTGCCGTACCCTCTCACGACCCTCAACGCCATCGCCCGCTGCGCCCGTCGCAGCAGCGCGATATTTTCGGCGTCGAGGGCCTCTACCCATATGGGCGCCCCGTATAGTGCCATCGAGCGAACCACCGACGTGTAAAGGCGTCGGCAGCCGCCCGAGGGCCCACCGAGATTCGGGAGCAAACGACCAAGCGCCCTCGCAGCACCCACGAGTCGGGGCGCGAGTCCCTGGAAGTGCTCCCGGAAGCGCCATCGGCTATCGAGGACGATGCCCAAATAACGCATCGTCTTTCGTATGCCGATGGACACTCCGCCCACCACAATGTGCGCTCCAGCCGGCGGCGCCGACCGAGGGGAAGAAAAACAAACCGCCTCGGACTTCTGCAAGGCGACCTCCAACCCAATAAGGCGGATTCGCCTCACGAAGTGGGCCACTCCGGCTGTTGCTCTGAGAGCCGCCTCCCTATAGGTATCCCCCTGCGCGGTGACGAGGGTATCGTCAGCGTAACACGTTACGCTGACCCCCCGAAGAGTCGCACCGCGCAGCACCCAGTCATAGCCGACGTTCCACAGCAGGGGTCCTAGAACGGAGCCCTGCGGAACGCCGCACGACATTGCTCTCAGAGCGGCGCCACCATCCTGTGTCGGATAGGTGACTGCCCGTTGGGAGAGGTAGGACAGAACTACCCTCCGCAGGCAGTCCGGCACACGATGGTAGCGCAGCGCCTCATGGATGCAGCTCCAGGGGAGGGTGTTAAAAGCATTGGCGATGTCTAAGCTCACCGCCAATACCACCCCGTTCCCCGAAGCCGCGTCCTTCACTAGGGACTGCACCCGGCGGATCGCGTCCACCGTCGACCGGGCTCTGCGGAAACCATACTGGACATCGCAGAGACCCGGCCCGGGACCGTCCAGGTGCTCGACGATACGGTGGGCGAGCACACGCTCGAACACCTTCCCGATATCGTCGAGCAACACGATGGGCCGATAGGCCGAAGGCGAATCCGCCGGTCGTCCCTCCTTCTTGATGAGGACAAGTTTCCCCACCTTCCACCTGCGGGGAAACTTGCCCTGTTCCAGGCAGGAGGTAAGCAGCCGTGCCACTCTCTCTTCTAAGGCATCGGGCAGAGCCAATGCCCAGGCCCGACCGGGAATACCGTCGGGCCCTGGGGCGGTGTTCTTGGCCTTGAGCCTTGCGACCGCCGCCCTCAGATGCCCGGGAGTGACCTCGGGCGATGCTGCTTCCTCCGCGTGCACAAGTCCTCTACTGCTCTCCGCGACATCGTCGCCGACCATGGGAGGGGGAGCGAACTCTCCCCGGTCGGGGAACAGAGCTGCTACTATCTGTTCCACGAGCGCAGGCTGGAGCGATTGCGTCACCGGGGGGGCCCAGGGACGGAGCTTTTGACGCACCGTCCTATACGGCCTCCCCCACGGGTCGCGGTCGATCGACTCCAGCATTGCCTCCCAAGCCCTTTTCTTGGACTCGGCGATTTCCACGCGCAGGGCGGCTCTCGCCTCCCTGTACGCGACGTACAGCCGAGTCTCCAGGGCTTCGTCGCGACGTCGTCTTCGCCGGCTTCGGGTGTACCTGCGGCGCGCCGCCACGCACGCAGCACGGAGCTGCGCTAGCTGGGGCGACCACCAATACACCTTACGATGTGGAGAGGGGGGCCCGACGCGAGGCATGCTGGCGTCGCACACCTGCCTCATGGCCGCGTTGAGCCAACCGGCTTCCTCATCCACATCCACCGGACCCTCCGGCACTGGAATCCAACTTTGGACCAAGGCGGCCTCCGCGAGACGCTCGCGGTTCAGCCGCCTTAGGGCCCATCTCGGGTTGTCCTCCCCACGCGGAGGACCACCCAGGCTGTTCGGGGCAACCGGAAGGGGGGAGATTCGGAACCGAATGTATCGGTGGTCCGATAACGTCTCCGCCCCCTCCAGGACTTCCCAGCCTTGGACACGGGGCACCAGAGCGGGGGACGCGAACGTGAGGTCCACGATAGACCCGCTCTGTTGCCGCGCCCACGTGTCGACGGTCCCCCGGTTGAGCAGAGTCAACCCGGACGAGACCAACCAATCTTCCAGTGCCTCCCCCCGCGGACAAGTAGCGGGGGATCCCCATGCCGTGGACTTGGCGTTGAAATCGCCAGCCACGAGCACGGGTGAAGGGTGAGCCTGTCGCACGAGCGTTCCCAGCTCCTCCAGGAGACGCTCGAACCAAGACAGGCTCCGATTCGGAGAGCAGTACGCTCCGACCACCGTCACCGAACCCACGGCGGCCGCCACGCAACAGCGCCCCCTCCTGATCCTCAATAAAGGGGGCGCACCGGCAGCCGCGCGCGAGACCAGAGCCACCAAGCCCTCCCGGTCAACCGCCCAATGCGAATCGGGCGGGATAGGTCGGTAGGGCTCGGTGATTATCCCTACTCCGGTCTGCCACTGCGCCATGCTCTGGATGTAAAGGTCCTGAGCGGCGGCGCAGTGGTTTAGGTTCGCCTGGAGCACGCCGATAGTCCCACTAATCGGTGACCATCGGCGTTACCTCTACAGGCCTTGGGGACGGTGGATCGGGCCTAGACGGGGCTATGACGCCACCGCCAGCCTTCTGCCCCGACTCCACGGGCTTTGCCTTTTGAGGCTTCTTCTTCTTCTTCTTCTTTTTCTTCTTCAGCTTGGGAGTGGTGCACGCTGCACTCCCAAGCCGGTGATCCGCCGGCTTGTCCGCCGCCTCGCACAAAGCGCAGCGCAAGGCGGCGGTACATTGGGCCATTAGGTGCCCCGGCGCGCCGCAGCGGTAGCAGTAGTCGCTGCGGTCGACGTCCGAGGTGCACTTGGCCTTCGTGTGCCCGGTGTGGAGGCACCGGTAACACCGAAGGGGCTTGGGGTCGACGAGCTTCACTTGAGCCGCCGACCACCCCACCAGAAGCCTCCCGGTCGCAGCCAATTTCTTGGCCGCGGCCACCGGGCACTTCACAAACACTACCCCGAGGCCTCGCCAGTCCCGGTGTAAAGAGCCGGGTCTGGCGGTACCCTCGGGGCACCCGCCGGCGGACTCCACGCTGGCCGCCACCTCTGCCGCGGAGACGGAGTCATCCAGCCCGGAGATGCGCAGTTCTGCACACCTCACAGGCCTGGAGACCGTTACCGTCTCCGCAGGGAGGACCTCTCGCAGCTTCGCTGCTAGGCGGTCCGCCCTCGCCTCTCTATCCTCGCCTCCGATCTCGAGGAGGCGGGCTCCGGTGGCGGCCGTCTTGATCTTCACGCCCTCCGTGATCCCCAGCTGGGCCAGCTTTATGGAGGCCTTGGCTGCCTTGATGAGCGCCTCGTAGCTAGCGCCCCCTTCGGCGGCCGCTGGCCGTAGCGTAAGAACTACAGCCGCCGTCGTCGGGGGACGCAGGTTGGCGCCGGGCTTGCTCTGGGGAGCAGCGGAGGGCTTCCCTCTGCGTGGAGTAGGAGGAGGAGGAGGAGGCCGCCGGGTGGAAGCCGGGGTCGCCTTGGCGGCCTTCTCCTTCTTCTTTCCCTTCTTCCTCGCCGCCACCACACTCCACGGTTCCTCCGTGGGGACTGGTGGCGACGGAACTGGTCGGGACTCAGGGGCTGCACGGACGGCTGCAGGAGCGGCTGCAGGAGCGGCTGCAGGGACGGCAGCGGCCTTCCCCTTCTTGCTTCTGCCCGGCTTCTTCTTCCCCTTGGATTTGGGGACATCCAAGCCGGGCAGAGGCGCATGCGACGTCGAAGCAGTTGGTGGTGGAACTACGGACAGGCCTGGATCCGTCCGCGGAGGAGGCGACACAGGATCGGAGGGGGCGACGCTGGACGCGGTTTCCCGGCCGAGTCTGGCCTCGATTGGGGCGATCCGGTCGGCCACCAATTCGCCGACGACCAACCTCACCGCCCGCATCACCTCCTCCTTGAGCGATGGTGCCTCCCTGGGGCAAGCTGGAGCAGCCTGCGCCACTGCCGCCGGCCTGCTCAAGGCCGCAATCTCCGCCCTCAGCTGTGTTAATTCCAGGGCCTGCTGCTTAATCTCGGCAGCCTGCTCCTCCAGCTGGCGAGTCTGCCGCTCCAGCAGAGCCGCTTGCCTGCCGACCTCCTTCTCCAGCAGCAGCGTCTCCTCCGAGGCCGTCCGCCGTCTCAGCTCGTCGAAGACTGCCTGAAGGGTACACGACGCGTCATTGATGACGCGTACATATGTACCCTTCAGGTTCTTCGACCTTGCCCCGACCATGCCGAGGGCGTCCAGGCCCTCCTTAGCCCACTGGCACAGGATCGCGCTCGGTGCTGTGCGCGTTGACTCCGCCGGGCAGGAGTAGTTCTCCGCCCTCGGCTTGCCCTCCGACGGAGGACGGCGGCGGATGGCCGCTGCCTTGGCCGCAAGCTCCTCCTCCGCGTCGAGGTCCAGGGCCAGGCGCCTCTGCGCGTTCAGCTCGGCCTGCGCAGCTGCGAGGCCGACGTACCGGCCCGTGGTAGGGGGGCGACCCCTGCCCCTTTTGCTCACGGGCTTCCTGGCGGGTACCGGCTTCCCACCACTTTCTTTCGCAGACTCTGCGGAGCTTGTGGTCTCTGGGGGCGACGGCGACGCCTGCCGCTTCCTCTGAAACACCGGAGGTGTGGCGACGTTCTCCCCGGTGGGGGTGCCAAGGCTCTCTCGGAAGAATGTTTGATTCCCCCGGTCCTCCTGCACCATCACGTCGTCCTCAGCCTCCGATGAATCCCGGGTGGAGCTGGGGTTCATCGAGCGTATAAATAAACGCTTCAGGACCACCACGGGTCTCCTGCCCCGGGGTGTGGTGGCGGGCGTCACATCCCCCTTCTTCTTGGCCGTCCTCGTGAGGGACGGTGACCTCGAGGGCGGCAGACCGGCACTCGTCGCCAAAGGCGACGCCTCGGTCTCCTCTGCCTTCGCTGTGCTCGTCCTTGTCGGGGACGGCGACCTCGACTGAGAGCGACCGGCTCTCGTCGCCAAAGGCGACGCCTCGGTCGTCTCCTGGGCACCTGCTGAGCCCGGCGAACGAAAAAACGTTCGCGAGCGCCGGCTCCGCGTACCGGTGTACGCACTCGGCGCTGTTTTGGGAGCGCTGGGTCTGCTCCCCGGTCCTGTCGCGTTGAGGTGTCCTGTGTCCCCACCAGATACGATGGGACTGCATGGCGGTGAGTCATCACACACCTGAGTGTGTGCTGACTCCCCGCCATGGAGGGATTCTCCGGTCGCGGGGCGACCGGTACCCTCCTGGTGTGTTGTTGGAAGGTTCACCTTTTTCATTTTTGTAGTTTATTTTTTGTTTTTTTAACGTGGTTGTCTCCACATTGGTCCCGCACACTCGGCCAAACGCCGGCGGGACTGCACGGACGGCCGAGCGAGCAAAGCCCACTCAGCCGAACCCCACCATCACGGCACCACAGCTCCGATGCAGCGGAGCTGCGGGCCGACGCCGAACGACCGAACAGGCGCACCCATCCGGCCAACACGACTCACCACGGTGTCGGGAAGACACCGGGCCCGCCTCCTGGTTTCAGCGAAATGCCTACGCCAGGAGGCTCCAACCGAGTGGTTCTTTTATAGAGGTGTCCTTCCTCGCAGACACCGCCACGTGGCAGTGCCCACCGGTTCTGACTTGCGCCAGGGTTCCGGCTTCGGCAGCCTGAAGACTGCCTAATACAGCCCCCGTGAAGGGGGCCCCCGTACCGAGCGGGAGCTCAGGTACGGTATGCCCCAGGCCACTCCATAATGGGCTTCTATAAACGAGAAGTCCAAGGAGTGGCCGTCTCACGCCTGTCCACGCCGGGTCAGGACCGTGATTTCCCCCCCTGTGTCGGAGCATTAGCCACTGGTAAAGTCGTTCCCAGTGTTGCCCAGGGTGCACCGGCTCGCCCAGATGGAAGGGCGAGCACTCGAGGAGGTTCTCCGACATTGGCACCCCAACCTAACCTAACCTAACCTAACCTAACCTAACCTAACCTAACCTGGGGCACGCCCCAAGAGCTCACCAGTACGTCCCCGTCGTGTGCCCTGGACCCCAACGTGACCACCGTAACGGAGTGGCACGTTGGGTGACCAAATCTGGTAGAGCAAATCTTGCGGCAAGCAGTTTTACTGTGTGTGTGTTTTTTGATGTCCTCTGACCGCATCGGCACTGTCCTTTTAAGGACGATGTCTGTTGCTGGCGAAGAAGTTGCGTCGTGCCGGGACCAAGCTCCCGAGCGACAAGCGCGTGAGCGCGAAGAGGAGACAGGGGTGTCTAGCCGGGACCAAGTTCCCGAAGGACAGATCCGTCGG
Source organism: Eilema caniola (assembly GCA_949126895.1). Taxonomy (NCBI): domain Eukaryota; kingdom Metazoa; phylum Arthropoda; class Insecta; order Lepidoptera; family Erebidae; genus Eilema; species Eilema caniola. The sequence continues at coordinate 116,034 of OX421479.1, forward strand.
TGCTCGTTGAGGCTGTCGAAGCTGACGAGTGCAGATAATATGGAGATCGAGACGGAGGTCGCGAGACCTCATGGCTCTCTCACCAAGGCAAAGGTGGTGTTGGATCGCTTGGATCCAACCATCATTATGAGCACAAGCCCAGGGAGCTCGCGTTCGTCTTCGCCAGTGTCGGGAAGACTATGGCGGAAACGGTTCCCAGAGGAAGAGGCCGAGGAGGCCACTAAGAAGCCCCGCGGTCGCCCAACTACTACGGGCGAATACGCCGGCCTGGCGCAAGCCAAGGCCGAGCTGAACGCGGCTATGGAGCGGGAGCTCGAGCTCCGTGCTGAGAGAGAGTTGGCCGACAAACTGCAGCGGCAGCGGCAGAGGGCTCTCTACGTTAGAGAGACCCCTAGCCCGCAGCCAGAGCCCAGACGACAACCCCAAGCGGGACAGGAATCGGCAGAGTCCCTCAGTGCGGAGCAGCTCACGGGAGCCATTGAGGCAGCGGTGGGGATGGTGCAAACCATCGCCACCAAGAGCTCCCACTTGAAAGGGCAATACGTGCGGGACCTGAGGCTCGCGTGCTCCACCATCTTGGAGCACGCCCGCGTGCTTCGGTCCCGCACGGAATCCGAAGAGGTGGCTAAGCTCCAGACCGAGCTAGTAGCTGTGCGGGCCGAAATGCGTGCATGGCAGCAGCAGGCGCAATCTGCGCCGCCCCCCATGAGCCGCGATGAGATCGCCTTTCTGATCGACGCGCGTCTCGCGGGGATTGCGGACCGTCTGCTGCCTGAGACCCGTATCCGTCCTCCTCTCGAGGTGGACAAGCGAGCTGCAGCTCGGTCACAGGAGCAGCTCACATGTGAGCTCCCGCCTCTTCCTCCATCGCCTCCCTCTGTCTCTGCCCAGGTGCCGGGCGGATCGGATGAGACGGAACCCTGTCCTAATGGGTCTGGAGGGGAGAAGAAGAGGAAGGTTAAGAAGGCGAAGAAGAAGTCGGCCGCAGCCAAAGAGGCCGAAGCTGCCCGCCGGACCCGAGCGTCGCCTGAAGCGACGTCCTCATCTGCCCCCCCGCCTGCCCCTGCCACATGGAGCAAGGTGGCGGCGCGGCCAAAAGTGGCGAAGCCGGTCTCGGCTCAGCCAGCAGCTGCTCCGACCGCTGCCGTTCCAGCGGCCCAGGCCGCGAAGCGCAAGCGTGGTGGCCGGAAGCCTCGAAAGCTGCGCGCCCCACAAACGGCGGCGATCACCATCACGCTGCTTCCGGTTGCGCAGGAGAGGGGCGTTACCTACGGGGACGTTCTATCCAGGGCTGAAGGGGTCATTGACCTGAAGGCCCTGGGGATAGACGGCCTCCGGATGCGCCCTGCCACCACTGGGGCTCGGATCCTGGAGGTGGCTGGTGAGGATCGAGCCCGGAAGGCTGACCTCCTAGCCACCAAACTAAGGGAGGTGCTGGACGAGGCTCGTGTCGCTAGGCCAGAGAGGTGCGTGGAGCTACGCATCTCTGGCTTGAGCGACACGGCCTCCAAACAAACGGTAGCGGCATCGCTGGCGGCTGAGGGGGGCTGCTCTCCTGACGCCATAAAGGTGGGCGACATCCAACGCCCACCTGGCCGCCAGGGCACTGCTTGGCTGCGGTGCCCTATCGAAGCGGCCAGAAAGTTGACGGATGGCCGTCAGATACTCGTCGGGTGGTCAGTGGTCAGGCTGACCACACTGGAGCCGAGACCGGCGCGGTGCTTCCGCTGCCTGGAGCCTGGGCACGTCGGGGCCAATTGCACTGCGGGTGTCGACCGCAGTGCGCTCTGCTTCCGCTGTGGGCAGGCGGGCCACAAGTCGGCCACCTGCTCCGCGGAGCCCAGATGCCCCGTCTGTGCGGCGGAGGGAGTGACGTCCGGTCACCGGCTCGGATCCGGCGAGTGCAAGGCCGCTTCTCGGAAGAAGGCTGCCCCGAGAAAAGGCGGAGCTGCGGGTGGGACGAAACACAATACATCCCCCACCCAGCCGCAACACGAGGAGGAGATGGACACCGCCCAACAATAATGGCACATCGTATCTCCATCCTGCAGGCCAACGTCAACCACTGCGTCGCGGCCCAGGACCTTCTGGCCCAATCCATGGCGCAGTGGCAGACGACAGTGGCAATAGTCGCCGACCCGTACCACGTTCGTGACAGCCCAAATTGGGCTGGCGACCTGTGCGGCTTGGTGGCTATCGTCGCCCAGCGATCTGCCCCACCCTTCGACAGAGTGCGGAGGGGCCGCGAGTGCGTACGCGTCGTGCTGGGCGGCGCTGCAGTGATTGGGGTGTACTGTCCCCCTAGCAGAAGTCTCGCCCAATTTGAGCAGTTGCTCTTGGAGGTCGGGGCTCTGCTGGCGGAAGTGCGCCCCACCCCGGCTGTGGTGGCCGGGGATTTCAACGCTCACTCTCGGGCGTGGGGATCTCCGGCGACCGACACTCGGGGGGAGCTGTTGGTTGAGTGGGCGGTGTCCCAAGGCTTGGTGCTGCTGAACCAAGGGGCGGTTCAAACCTGTGTGCGGCCACAGGGGAGCTCGATTGTCGATTTGTCGTTCGCCAGTTCTGACCTGGCGCGACGAATCAACAACTGGCGGGTCGCCGGGGGGGTGGAGACCGCGTCGGATCATCGGTACATCCGGTTCGACGTCGTCCCCGCCGCCTCGTCGGCTCGTGTGGAGCTGGACCGCCCCTTGGTAGGGGAGGGTCCGCGGTGGCGACTCAGTTCTCTGGACCGGGAGCTGGCCAAAGAGGCGGCTGTCGTCGAGCGATGGGCCGCTGTTGATAGCGGCCTCGACGTGGACGCGAGGTGCGAGCGGCTCGCAGGAGCGCTGACTCGCGTCTGCGACGCAGCGATGCAGAGGGCGAGGCCTATTCCGCCCCGGAAGCAGGTGTACTGGTGGCGTCCCCACCTAGCCGGGCTGCGTACCGCAAGCTACGCAGCCCAGAGGCGGTACACCCGCAGTCGAAGGCGGGCCGTTAGAGACCTCGCCCGAGAAGAACAACTGCACGCTGCGTACAGGGCCGCCCGTGAGGCCCTTAGCTCGGCGATAAAGGCCGCCAAGGAGGAGTCCTGGAGGGAGTGGCTCGAGAGTCTCGACCGAGACCCGTGGGGGCGCCCGTATAAGGTCGTGAGTCAGAAACTCCGGCCCTGGGCGCTTCCCCTCACCAGAACTCTCGAGTCCAACCTCCTGGACCGAGTGGTCAGCTCCCTCTTCCCTGCGAGGGAAGAGTGGGTCCCACCGCGGATGGCAGCACCAAGCCAGGTGCCGGCTGACGAAGGGGCAATACCTCCCGTGTCCGAGGCCGAGTTAGGGGTTGCGATCCTGGCACTCAAGTTCAGGAATCGTGCCCCGGGCCCGGACGGCATTCCTGGGAAGGTTATTGCCACCGTCATGCCGGCACTAGAGGAAGAGACGCTGTCCCTCATGTCGGAGTGTGTGGCGTCGGGGAGAGTCCCGCGACGATGGAAGACCGGCAAGCTCGTGCTTCTAAAGAAGCACGGGCGCCCAGCCGAGTCGCCGTCGGCCTACCGCCCCATCGTTCTGCTCGACGAGATGTGCAAGCTGTTTGAGCGGGTGCTAGCTGCGCGTCTCGTCGGGCACCTTGGGGGGGCGGGGCCCAATCTAAGCGATGGCCAGTTCGGCTTCCGTCGCGGGAGGTCGACTCTCGACGCCATATCCCGGCTGCGGGACAGCGTCGACGAAGCGGTCGCCGGGGGTGAGGTGTTGTTGGCTGTATCGTTGGATATAGCCAACGCTTTCAACACCCTCCCCTGGGAGACCATTGCGGAGGCGCTGAGGTACCACAATGTCCCGTGGTACCTCAGGCGCGTTCTTGCGGACTACTTCGTGGACCGGGTCATCATCTACCCGGCCCAAAACGGAGTAGTCCGCCGAAGTATGTCGTGTGGCGTTCCACAGGGGTCGGTCCTTGGGCCGCTCCTGTGGAACATAGGGTACGACTGGGTCCTGCGCGGGGCCAATCTTCGGGGGGTCGGTGTACTCTGCTACGCCGACGATACCCTGGTCACCGCGCGGGCCCCCACGTTCCGCGACGCCGCCGTACTTGCCACGGCGGGCGTCGCCCACGTTGTGCGTCGCATCGGGGCGCTGGGGCTAAAGGTGGCCCTCGAAAAGTCCGAGGCCCTGTTCTTCCATGGGCCTCGGCAGACGCCGCCTCGAGACCAAACAATAGTGGTGGGTGGCACCTCCATCGCTGTCGGGAGCAGCCTGAAATACCTCGGGCTCATTCTCGACAGTCGGTGGAGGTTCGCGGAGCATTTCCGGCAGCTGGCACCGAAGTTGCTGGCATTTGCTGGAATGCTCTCGCGCTTGCTGCCCAACAGCGGAGGACCGGGATCTGCCTGCCGCCGTCTCTACGACGGAGTGGTGCGCTCCAAGGCGCTCTACGGGGCGCCCATTTGGGCGGAAGCCCTCTGCCCAGCTAATGTAGCGTTGCTGCGGCGTCCGCAACGCGCCATCGCGCAGAGGGCTGCACGGGCGTACCACACCGTCTCCTACGAGGCGGCGTGTTTGATCGCGGGCAGTATCCCCTGGGATCTCGAGGCTGGCGTCCTCAAGCGGGTGTATGAGGAGGGCGCCCTGATGCGGCGTGTTGCCGGAGGTCGACCGGCTCCGGAGGAGATCGATCGCTGGAGACAGGAGGCGCGCGACGATCTCTTCCGGAAATGGGCGGAAAGGTTGGGCACGACACGCAGCAGTGCGCTGCTCGTGGGGGCCGTTCGGCCCGTCCTGCGCGAGTGGGTTGAGAGGGGTCATGGGGCTCCAACGTATCACCTCACTCAACTTCTCACAGGTCATGGCTGCTTCGCCAAGTACCTGTGGGAGGTGGTGGGAGTAGAATCGGAGCCCCGGTGCCGAAACTGCACCAGCGGCGACCCCGACACGGCACACCACACTTTGGCCGTGTGTGAGGCGTGGGACGGACAACGGACGGCCCTCACGAGCACAATCGGTGCTAACCTCTCGCTGTCGGCCATAGTTCCAGCTATGGCCGGCAGCGAACAGTGTTGGGCTGCCGTCGCTTCGTTTGCTAGCGAGGTGATGGCGGCCAAGAGAGAGGCACTGCGGGAACGGGAGCGAGCAGGGCTCACTCTCCCGCCCCGCAGGCCACCGGCGAGGGGACGTCGGCGAGCACAATTCGCCCGCGTCCCTGAATGAGAGTAGCCACGGGCGGCGGGTCGGGGGACCTGCTGCCCTTATGCTGATGTGGCGGAATGCGCCCCTCCGTGTTCCTGGGGCGCATTCTTAAGAGGAGGACGGGCCCCACCATTTCGGCCCGATGGCCGGGATGGTGGGGCCTCGAGAGGAGGGCCCGCTAAATAGGGCGGGCGTCCCTAGCCGAGTCGCGGTGAGCATTCTATCCCGCGGCTCGGATTGGGCGAAGGAGGAACACCGTGGTGGTTTAGTGGGTAGTCTGGCCTCGGCCAGGAGTCCCACACGAAGCGAGCCCCCTGCCCCCGCAGGGGGTGAGCGAAGTGCGTAAATGCATTCCACCACGTAAAAAAAAAAAAAAAAAAAAAAAAAACCTAACCTAACCTAACCTAACCTTTTTTTTTTTTTTTTTTTTTTTTTTTTTTTTTTTTTTTAACCCGGGGGAATCCGTTATGGATACCCGCGTGCCAGGACGCACGCGGGTTATGTCCGACTCGCACGGACTAAACCTAACCGGGGTGCCCTCTTTCTCCGCTTCTAGTGGGCGGGTGTCGTGGGAACAAGGTCACAACAACCACAACACCCGCAGCGGTCAGCCACACCTCCCGTGTAAAGAGCGGGAGGTGCGGCTTCCTTCAGTGGTGTCGTCCTATGGGTAGGGGGGACGACATCCTACTAGGTACAGTGTGCAGACACGACACTACCGACCTGGGGGACCTGGCGTTGCACAGCCGGCGGTAGTCCTGGTACCGCGGGCCGTGAGTCCCCGTCAAGGAGGAAGGCCGCGATGGAGCGTCGCGGCCCGCCTTCGCCCGACTCGCCTGCGGCGGATCGGATCAGCGAGAGGATCCAGTTCCCTGATCCGCTCCGCCTCCTCCTTGAGCGAGATCACGTCCTCGCTGAACGTGATCATCGCCGTCCACGCCGCCTCACTGTCGACCATCGCCTGGATGATGGTCGAGAGCGTTAGGTCGGCGCCGACTACGTCGACAAGAGCTGCGCGTTGACGGCTCCACCCCGGGCACTCCGCCAGCGTGTGCGTGGCTGTGTCCTCGGGGTGGCCGCAGCTGTGGCACACCGGAGACGGCTCCCTCTTGGCCACCCGGAACAGATACTCACCGAAACAACCGTGTCCGGTGAGCATCTGCGCCAGGCGAAAGGTGACCGCCCCGTGCCGCCTGTCGACCCACTCCTGCAGGATGGGTCGGATCGCGTCGATGGTCAGAACACCGGCGCGAGGCTCTTCCAACCGCTCGGACCACCGCCTAAGAAGATCGCCCCGGAGGTCCTCCCTCCAGCACGCGACCTCCTTCGGCGGCGGGCCGACTCCCCGGGCCCTGGCCTCAGAGGTCCGGCAGAAAACTTCCGCCAACACCTCGGCCTCCAGGTCCCATGGTGGAGTTCCTGCGAGCACGCACGCGGCCTCGAGCGAGACCGTGCCGTACCCTCTCACGACCCTCAACGCCATCGCCCGCTGCGCCCGTCGCAGCAGCGCGATATTTTCGGCGTCGAGGGCCTCTACCCATATGGGCGCCCCGTATAGTGCCATCGAGCGAACCACCGACGTGTAAAGGCGTCGGCAGCCGCCCGAGGGCCCACCGAGATTCGGGAGCAAACGACCAAGCGCCCTCGCAGCACCCACGAGTCGGGGCGCGAGTCCCTGGAAGTGCTCCCGGAAGCGCCATCGGCTATCGAGGACGATGCCCAAATAACGCATCGCCCCTCGTATGCCGATCGACACTCCGCCCACCACAATGTGCGCTCCAGCCGGCGGCGCCGACCGAGGGGAAGAAAAACAAACCGCCTCGGACTTCTGCAAGGCGACATCCAACCCAATAAGGCGGATTCGCCTCACGAAGTGGGCCACTCCGGCTGTTGCTCTGAGAGCCGCCTCCCTGTAGGTATCCCCCTGCGCGGTGACGAGGGTATCGTCAGCGTAACACGTTACGCTGACCCCCCGAAGAGTCGCACCGCGCAGCACCCAGTCATAGCCGACGTTCCACAGCAGGGGTCCTAAAACGGAGCCCTGCGGAACGCCGCACGACATTGCTCTCAGAGCGGCGCCACCATCCTGTGTCGGATAGGTGACTGCCCGTTGGGAGAGGTAGGACAGAACTACCCTCCGCAGGCAGTCCGGCACACGATGGTAGCGCAGCGCCTCATGGATGCAGCTCCAGGGGAGGGTGTTAAAAGCATTGGCGATGTCTATACTCACCGCCAATACCACCCCGTTCCCCGAAGCCGCGTCCTTCACTAGGGACTGCACCCGGCGGATCGCGTCCACCGTCGACCGGGCTCTGCGGAAACCATACTGGACATCGCAGAGACCCGGCCCGGGACCGTCCAGGTGCTCGACGATACGGTGGGCGAGCACACGCTCGAACACCTTCCCGATATCGTCGAGCAACACGATGGGCCGATAGGCCGAAGGCGAATCCGCCGGTCGTCCCTCCTTCTTGATGAGGACAAGTTTCCCCACCTTCCACCTGCGGGGAAACTTGCCCTGTTCCAGGCAGGAGGTAAACAGCCGTGCCACTCTCTCTTCTAAGGCATCGGGCAGAGCCAATGCCCAGGCCCGACCGGGAATACCGTCGGGCCCTGGGGCGGTGTTTTTGGCCTTGAGCCTTGCAACCGCCGCCCTCAGATGCCCGGGAGTGACCTCGGGCGATGCTGTTTCCTCCGCGTGCACAAGCCCTCTACTGCTCTCCGCGACATCGTCGCCGACCATGGGAGGGGGAGCGAACTCTCCCCGGTCGGGGAACAGAGCTGCTACTATCTGTTCCACGAGCGCAGGCTGGAGCGATTGCGTCACCGGGGGGGCCCAGGGACGGAGCTTTTGACGCACCGTCCTATACGGCCTCCCCCACGGGTCGCGGTCGATCGACTCCAGCATTGCCTCCCAAGCCCTTTTCTTGGACTCGGCGATTTCCGCGCGCAGGGCGGCTCTCGCCTCCCTGTACGCGTCGTACAGCCGAGTCTCCAGGGCTTCGTCGCGACGTCGTCTTCGCCGGCTTCGGGTGTACCTGCGGCGCGCCGCCACGCACGCAGCGCGGAGCTGCGCTAGCTGGGGCGACCACCAATACACCCTACGATGTGGAGAGGGGGGCCCGACGCGAGGCATGCTGGCGTCGCACACCTGCGTCATGGCCGCGTTGAGCCAACCGGCTTCCTCATCCACATCCACCGGACCCTCCGGCACTGGAATCCAACTTTGGACCAAGGCGGCCTCCGCGAGACGCTCGCGGTTCAGCCGCCTTAGGGCCCATCTCGGGTTGTCCTCCCCACGCGGAGGACCACCCAGGCTGTTCGGGGCAACCGGGAGGGGGGAGATTCGGAACCGAATGTATCGGTGGTCCGATAACGTCTCGACCCCCTCCAGGACTTCCCAGCCTTGGACACGGGGCACCAGAGCGGGGGACGCGAACGTGAGGTCCACGATAGACCCGCTCTGTTGCCGCACCCGCGTGTCGACGGTCCCCCGGTTGAGCAGAATCAACCCGGACGAGACCAACCAATCTTCCAGTGCCTCCCCCCGCGGACAAGTAGCGGGGGATCCCCATGCCGTGGACTTGGCGTTGAAATCGCCAGCCACGAGCACGGGTGAAGGGTGAGCCTGTCGCACGAGCGTTCCCAGCTCCTCCAGGGTACGCTCGAAACAAGACAGGCTCCGATTCGGAGAGCAGTACGCTCCGACCACCGTCACCGAACCCACGGCGGCTGCCACGCAGCAGCGCCCCCTCCTGATCCTCAATAAGGGGGGCGCACCAGCAGCCGCGCGCGAGACCAGAGCCACCAAGCCCTCCCGGTCAACCGCCCAATGCGAATCGGGCGGGATAGGTCGGTAGGGCTCGGTGATTATCCCTACTCCGGTCTGCCACTGCGCCATGCTCTGGATGTAAAGGTCCTGAGCGGCGGCGCAGTGGTTTAGGTTCGCCTGGAGCACGCCGATAGTCCCACTAATCGGTGACCATCGGCGCTACCTCTACAGGCCTTGGGGACGGTGGATCGGGCCTAGACGGGGCTATGACGCCACCGCCAGCCTTCTGCCCCGACTCCACGGGCTTTGCCTTTTGAGGCTTCTTCTTCTTCTTCTTCTTTTTCTTCGGCTTGGGAGTGGTGCACGCTGCACTCCCAAGCCGGTGATCCGCCGGCTTGTCTGCCGCCTCGCACAAAGCGCAGCGCAAGGCGGCAGAGCACTGGGCCATTAGGTGCCCCGGCGCGCCGCAGCGGTAGCAGTAGTCGCTGCGGTCTACGTCCGAGGTACACTTGGCCTTCGTGTGCCCGGTGTGGAGGCACCGGTAACACCGAAGGGGCTTGGGGTCGACGAGCTTCACTTGAGCCGCCGACCACCCCACCAGTAGCCTCCCGGTCGCAGCCAATTTCTTGGCCGCGGCCACCGGGCACTTAACAAACACTACCCCGAGGCCTCGCCAGTCCCGGTGTAAAGAGCCGGGTCTGGCAGTACCCTCGGGGCACCCGCCGGCGGACTCCACGCTGGCCGCCACCTCTGCCGCGGAGACGGAGTCATCCAGCCCGGAGATGCGCAGTTCTGCACACCTCACAGGCCTGGAGACCGTTACCGTCTCCGCAGGGAGGACCTCTCGCAGCCTTGCCGCTAGGCGGTCCGCCCTCGCCTCTCTATCCTCGCCTCCGATCTCGAGGAGGCGGGCTCCGGTGGCGGCCGTCTTGATTTTGACGCCCTCCGTGATCCCCAGCTGGGCCAACTTAATAGAGGCCTTTGCGGCCTTTATTAGCGCCTCGTAGCTAGCGCCCCCTTCAACGGCCGCTGGCCGTAGCGTGAGAACTACAGCCGCCGTCGTCGGGGGACGCAGGTTGGCGCCGGGCTTGCTCTGGGGAGCAGCGGAGGGCTTCCCTCGGCGTGAAGTAGGAGGAGGAGGAGGAGGCCGCCGGGTGGAAGCCGGGGTCGCCTTGGCGGCCTTCTCCTTCTTCTTCTCCTTCTTCTTCTTTGCCGCCACCACATTCCACGGTTCCTCCGTGGGGACTGGTGGTGGCGGGGCTGGTCGGGGCTCCGGGGCCGCAAGAGCGGCCGCAGGGGCAGCTGCGGGAACAGCAGCGGCCTTCCCCTTCTTGCCTCTGCCCGACTTCTTCTTCCCCTTGGATTTGGGGACATCCAAGCCGGGCAGAGGCGCAGGCGACGTAGAAACCGGTGGTGGTGGAGCCACCACTGCCTCCATGGACTGGCCGGGGGCCGTCCGCGGAGAAAACAAGACAGGTTCGGAGGAGGCGACACTAGGTCGGGTCTCTCGGCCAAGTCTGGCCTCGATCGGTGCGATTCGGTCGGACACCAACTCGCCGACGACCAGCCTCACCGCCCGCATAACCTCCTCCTTAAGCGAGGACCCCCCTGCTTCCATGGGGCATGTTGGAGCAGGCGGCGCCACTGCCGCCGGCCGGCTCAAGGCCGCAATCTCGGCTCTCAGCTCCGTTAGCTGGAGAGCTTGCTGCTTGATCTCCGCAGCCTGCTCCTCCAGCTTCCGGGTCTGCAGCTCCAGCCGGGCCGCCTGCCTGCCAACCTCCTTTTCAAGTAGCAGCGTCTCCTCCGAGGCCGTCCTCCGCCTGAGCTCGTCAAAGACCGCCTGAAGGGTATACGACGCGTCATTAATGACGCGTACATAAGTTCCCTTCAGGTTCTTCGACCTTTTCCCGACCATGCCGAGGGCGTCCAGCCCCTCCCTAGCCCACTGGCAGAGAGTCGCGCTCGGCGCTGTCCGCGCTGACTCCGCCGGGCAGGAGTAGCCCTCGGCCCTCGGCTTGCTCTCCGACGGAGGACGGCGGCGGATGGCCGCTGTCTTGGCCGCAACCTCTTCTTCCGCGTCGAGGTCCAGGGCCAGGCGCCTCTGCGCGTTTAACTCGGCCTGCGCCGCTGCAAGGCCGACGTACCGACCCGTAGTAGGGGGGCGACCCCTGCCCCTTTTACTTACGGGCTTTCTGGCGGGTTCAGGCTTGCCACAGCTTTCCGCCGCAGACCCCGCGGAGCTCGTGGTGTCTGGGGGCGACGTGGACGCCTGCCTCTTCCTCTGGAACACCGGGGGAGTGGCGACGTTCTCCCCGGTCGGGGTACCCAGACTCGCTCGGAAGAACGTCTGGTTCCCCCGGTCCTCCTGCACCATGACGTCCTCCTCGGCCTCCGAAGACTCCCGGGTGGAGCTGGGGTACATCGAGTGTACGAAGAGCCTCTTCAGCACCACCACGGGTCTCCTACCACGGGGTGTGGTTGTGGCGCTAACTGCGGCATCCCCCTTCTTGGTTGTCCTCGTGAGGGACGGCGACCTCGACGGCGGAAGACCGGCACTCGTCGCCAGAGGCGACGCCTCGGTCTCCTTTTCGTTCGTAGGCTGCGATGGCATGCCCACACTGCCTGTGCTCGTCCTTGTCGGGGACGGCGACCTCGACGGAGAGCGACCGGCTCTCGTCGCCAAAGGCGACGCCTCGGTCTCCTCCTGGGCACCTGATGAGCCCGGCGAACGATAAAACGTTCGCGAGCGCCGGCTCCGCGTACCGCTGTACGCACTCGACGCTCTGGGAGCGCTGGGTCTGCTCCCAAGTTCTTGGACGCTTAGGTGGCCTGTGTCCCCACCAGATACGATGGGACAGCATGGCGGTGAGTCATCACACACCTGAGTGTGTGCTGACTCCCCGCCATGGAGGGATTCTCCGATCGCGGGGCGACCGGTACCCTCCTGGTGTGTAGTTTTCGGGTTCACCTTTTTCATTGTCTTGTTTGCTATTTTTGTTTTTTAACGTGGTTGTCTTCCACTTTGGTCCCGCGCACTCGGCCAAACGCCGGCGGGACTACACCGGACGGCTGAGCGAGCAAGCCCACTCAGCCGAACAACACCACCATCACGGCGCCACAGCTCCGATACAACGGAGCTGCGGGCCGACGCCGAACGACCGAACAGGCGCACCCATCCGGCCAACACGACTCACCACGGTGTCGGGAAGACACCGGGCCCGCCTCCTGGTTTCAGCGAAATGCCTACGCCAGGAGGCTCCAACCGAGTGGTTCTTTTATAGAGGTGTCCTTCCTCGCAGACACCGCCACGTGGCAGTGCCCACCGGTTCTGACTTGCGCCAGGGTTCCGGCTTCGGCAGCCTGAAGACTGCCTAATACAGCCCCCGTGAAGGGGGCCCCCGTACCGAGCGGGAGCTCAGGTACGGTATGCCCCAGGCCACTCCATAATGGGCTTCTATAAACGAGAAGTCCAAGGAGTGGCCGTCTCACGCCTGTCCACGCCGGGTCAGGACCGTGATTTCCCCCCCTGTGTCGGAGCATTAGCCACTGGTAAAGTCGTTCCCAGTGTTGCCCAGGGTGCACCGGCTCGCCCGGATGGAAGGGCGAGCACACGAGGAGGTTCTCCGACATTAGCACCCCAACCTTTTTTTTTTTTTTTTTTTTTTTTTTTTTTTAACCCGGGGGAATCCGTTATGGATACCCGCGTGCCAGGACGCACGCGGGTTATGTCCGACTCGCACGGACTAAACCTAACCGGGGTGTCCTCTTTCTCCGCTTCTAGTGGGCGGGTGTCGTGGGAACAAGGTCACAACAACCACAACACCCGCAGCGGTCAGCCACACCTCCCGTGTAAAGAGCGGGAGGGGCTTCCTTCAGTGGTGTCGCCCTATGGGTAGGGGGGACGACATCCTACTAGGTGCAGTGTGCAGACACGACACTACCGACCTGGGGGGGACCTGGCGTTGCACAGCCGGCGGTAGTCCTGGTACCGCGGGCCGTGAGTCCCCGTCAAGGAGGAAGGCCGCGATGGAGCGTCGCGGCCCGCCTTCGCCCGACTCGCCTGCGGCGGATCGGATCAGCGAGAGGATCCAGTTCCCTGATCCGCTCCGCCTCCTCCTTGAGCGAGATCACGTCCTCGCTGAACGTGATCATCGCCGTCCACGCCGCCTCACTGTCGACCATCGCCTGGGTGATGGTCGAGAGCGTTAGGTCGGCGCCGACTACGTCGACAAGAGCTGCGCGTTGACGGCTCCACCCCGGGCACTCCGCCAGCGTGTGCGTGGCTGTGTCCTCGGGGTGGCCGCAGCTGTGGCACACCGGAGACGGCTCCCTCTTGGCCACCCGGAACAGATACTCACCGAAACAACCGTGTCCGGTGAGCATCTGCGCCAGGCGAAAGGTGACCGCCCCGTGCCGCCTGTCGACCCACTCCTGCAGGATGGGTCGGATCGCGTCGATGGTCAGAACACCGGCGCGAGGCTCTTCCAACCGCTCGGACCACCGCCTAAGAAGATCGCCCCGGAGGTCCTCCCTCCAGCACGCGACCTCCCTCGGCGGCGGGCCGACTCCCCGGGCCCTGGCCTCAGAGGTCCGGCAGAAAACTTCCGCCAACACCTCGGCCTCCAGGTCCCATGGTGGAGTTCCTGCGAGCACGCACGCGGCCTCGAGCGAGACCGTGCCGTACCCTCTCACGACCCTCAACGCCATCGTCCGCTGCGCCCGTCGCAGCAGCGCGATATTTTCGGCGTCGAGGGCCTCTACCCATATGGGCGCCCCGTATAGTGCCATCGAGCGAACCACCGACGTGTAAAGGCGTCGGCAGCTGCCCGAGGGCCCACCGAGATTCGGGAGCAGACAACCAAGCGCCCTCGCAGCACCCACGAGTCGGGGCGCGAGTCCCTGGAAGTGCTCCCGGAAGCACCATCGGCTATCGAGGACGATGCCCAAATAACGCATCGTCTTTCGTATGCCGATCGATACTCCGCCCACCACAATGTGCGCTCCAGCCGGCGGCGCCGACCGAGGGGATGAAAAACAAACCGCCTCGGACTTCTGCAAGGCGACATCCAACCCAATAAGGCGGATTCGCCTCACGAAGTGGGCCACTCCGGCTGTTGCTCTGAGAGCCGCCTCCCTATAAGTATCCCCCTGCGCGGTGACGAGGGTATCGTCAGCGTAACACGTTACGCTGACCCCCCGAAGAGTCGCACCGCGCAGCACCCAGTCATAGCCGACGTTCCACAGCAGGGGTCCTAAAACGGAGCCCTGCGGAACGCCGCACGACATTGCTCTCAGAGCGGCGCCACCATCCTGTGTCGGATAGGTGACTGCCCGTTGGGAGAGGTAGGACAGAACTACCCTCCGCAGGCAGTCCGGCACACGATGGTAGCGCAGCGCCTCATGGATGCAGCTCCAGGGGAGGGTGTTAAAAGCATTGGCGATGTCTAAACTCACCGCCAATACCACCCCGGTCCCCGAAGCCGCGTCCTTCACTAGGGACTGCACCCGGCGGATCGCGTCCACCGTCGACCGGGCTCTGCGGAAACCATACTGGACATCGCAGAGACCCGGCCCTGGACCGTCCAGGTGCTCGACGATACGGTGGGCGAGCACACGCTCGAACACCTTCCCGATATCGTCGAGCAACACGATGGGCCGATAGGCCGAAGGCGAATCCGCCGGTCGTCCCTCCTTCTTGATGAGGACAAGTTTCCCCACCTTCCACCTGCGGGGAAACTTGCCCTGTTCCAGGCAGGAGGTAAACAGCCGTGCCACTCTCTCTTCTAAGGCATCGGGCAGAGCCAATGCCCAGGCCCGACCGGGAATACCGTCGGGCCCTGGGGCGGTGTTCTTGGCCTTGAGCCTTGCAACCGCCGCCCTCAGATGCCCGGGAGTGACCTCGGGCGATGCTGTTTCCTCCGCGTGCACAAATCCTCTACTGCTCTCCGCGACATCGTCGCCGACCATGGGAGGGGGAGCGAACTCTCCCCGGTCGGGGAACAGAGCTGCTACTATCTGTTCCACGAGCGCAGGCTGGAGCGATTGCGTCACCGGGGGGGCCCAGGGACGGAGCTTTTGACGCACCGTCCTATACGGCCTCCCCCACGGGTCGCGGTCGATCGACTCCAGCATTGCCTCCCAAGCCCTTTTCTTGGACTCGGCGATTTCCGCGCGCAGGGCGGCTCTCGCCTCCCTGTACGCGTCGTACAGCCGAGTCTCCAGGGCTTCGTCGCGACGTCGTCTTCGCCGGCTTCGGGTGTACCTGCGGCGCGCCGCCACGCACGCAGCACGGAGCTGCGCTAGCTGGGGCGACCACCAATACACCCTACGATGTGGAGAGGGGGGCCCGACGCGAGGCATGCTGGCGTCGCACACCTGCGTCATGGCCGCGTTGAGCCAACCGGCTTCCTCATCCACATCCACCGGACCCTCCGGCACTGGAATCCAACTTTGGACCAAGGCGGCCTCCGCGAGACGCTCGCGGTTCAGCCGCCTTAGGGCCCATCTCGGGTTGTCCTCCCCACGCGGAGGACCACCCAGGCTGTTCGGGGCAACCGGGAGGGGGGAGATTCGGAACCGAATGTATCGGTGGTCCGATAACGTCTCGACCCCCTCCAGGACTTCCCAGCCTTGGACACGGGGCACCAGAGCGGGGGACGCGAACGTGAGGTCCACGATAGACCCGCTCTGTTGCCGCACCCGCGTGTCGACGGTCCCCCGGTTGAGCAGAATCAACCCGGACGAGACCAACCAATCTTCCAGTGCCTCCCCCCGCGGACAAGTAGCGGGGGATCCCCATGCCGTGGACTTGGCGTTGAAATCGCCAGCCACGAGCACGGGTGAAGGGTGAGCCTGTCGCACGAGCGTTCCCAGCTCCTCCAGGGTACGCTCGAAACAAGACAGGCTCCGATTCGGAGAGCAGTACGCTCCGACCACCGTCACCGAACCCACGGCGGCTGCCACGCAACAGCGCCCCCTCCTGATCCTCAATAAGGGGGGCGCACCAGCAGCCGCGCGCGAGACCAGAGCCACCAAGCCCTCCCGGTCAACCGCCCAATGCGAATCGGGCGGGATAGGTCGGTAGGGCTCGGTGATTATCCCTACTCCGGTCTGCCACTGCGCCATGCTCTGGATGTAAAGGTCCTGAGCGGCGGCGCAGTGGTTTAGGTTCGCCTGGAGCACGCCGATAGTCCCACTAATCGGTGACCATCGGCGCTACCTCTACAGGCCTTGGGGACGGTGGATCGGGCCTAGACGGGGCTATGACGCCGCCGCCAGCCTTCTGCCCCGACACCACGGGCTTTGCCTTTTGAGGCTTCTTCTTTCTCTTCTTCTTCTTCTTCGGCTTGGGAGTAGTGCACGCTGCACTCCCAAGCCGGTGATCCGCCGGCTTGTCTGCCGCCTCGCACAGAGCGCAGCGCAAGGCGGCAGTGCAATGGGCCATAAGGTGCCCCGGCGCGCCGCAGCGGTAGCAGTAGTCGCTGCGGTCTACGTCCGAGGGGCACTTGGCCTTCGTGTGCCCGGTGTGGAGGCACCGGTAACACCGAAGGGGCTTGGGGTCGACGAGCTTCACTTGAGCCGCCGACCACCCCACCAGTAGCCTCCCGGCCGCAGCCAATTTCTTGGCCGCGGCCACCGGGCACTTAACAAATACTACCCCGAGGCCTCGCCAGTCCCGGTGTAAAGAGCCGGGTCTGGCAGTACCCTCGGGGCACCCGCCGGCGGACTCCACGCTGGCCGCCACCTCTGCCGCGGAGACGGAGTCATCCAGCCCGGAGATGCGCAGTTCTGCACACCTCACAGGCCTGGAGACCGTTACCGTCTCCGCAGGGAGGACCTCTCGCAGCCTTGCTGCTAGGCGGTCCGCCCTCGCCTCTCGATCCTCGCCTCCGATCTCGAGGAGGCGGGCTCCGGTGGCGGCCGTCTTGATCTTCACGCCCTCCGTGATCCCCAGCTGGGCCAACTTGATGGAGGCCTTGGCAGCTTTAATGAGCGCCTCGTAGCTAGCGCCCCCCTCGGCGGCAGCCGGCCGCAGCGTGAGAACTACAGCCGCCGTCGACGGGGGACGCAGATTGGCGCCGGGCTTGCTCTGGGGAGCAGCGGAGGGCTTTCTTCGGCGTGGAGTAGGAGGAGGAGGAGGAGGCCAGGTGGAAGCCGGGGTCGCCTTAGCGGCCTTCCCCTTCCTCGTTCCTTTCTTCTTGGCCGCCACCACACTCCACGGTACCTCCGTGGGGACTGGTGGTGGCGGAACTGGTCGAGACTCCGGGGCTGCTGGAGCGGCCGCAGGAGCGGCTGCAGGAGCGGCCGCAGCGACGGCAGCGGCCTTCCCCTTCTTGCTTCTGCCCGACTTCTTCTTCCCCTTGGATTTGGGGACATCCAAGCCGGGCAGAGGCGCAGGCGACGTCGAAACCGGTGGTGGAGCCACCACTACCTCCGTGGACTGGCCTGAAGCCATCCGCGGAGAAGGCAACGCAGGATCGGAGGGGGCGACATTGGGTCGGGTCTCCCGGCCAAGCCTGGCCTCAATTGGCGCGATCCGGTCGGCCACCAATTCGCCGACGACCAACCTCACCGCACGCATTACCTCCTCCTGGAGCGATGACCCTCCTGCTTCGATGGGGAAAGTTGGAGCAGGCGGCGCCACAGCCGCCGGCCGGCTCAAGGCCGCAATCTCCGCTCGCAGCTCCGTTAGCTGGAGAGCTTGCTGCTTGATCTCCGCAGCCTGCTCCTCCAGCTTCCGGGTCTGCAGCTCCAGCAGAGCCGCTTGCCTGGAAACCTCCTTTTCCAAAAGCAGCGTCTCCTCCGACGCCGTTCTCCGCCTGAGCTCGTCGAAGACTGCCTGAAGGGTATACGACGCGTCATTAATGACGCGTACGTATGTCCCCTTCAGGTTCTTCGACCTCGCCCCGACCATGCCGAGGGCGTCCAGCCCCTCCCTAGCCCACTGGCATAGGGTCGCGCTAGGCGCTGTCCGCGCTGACTCCGCCGGGCAGGAGTAACCCTCCGCCCTCGGCTTGCCCTCCGACGGAGGACGGCGGCGGATGGCCGCTGTCTTGGCCGCAACCTCCTCCTCCGCGTCGAGGTCAAGGGCCAGGCGCCTCTGCGCGTTGAGCTCGGCCTGCGCCGCCGCAAGGCCGACGTACCGGCCCGTGGTAGGGGGGCGACCCCTGCCCCTTTTGCTCACGGGCTTTCTGTTGGGTTCCGGCTTCCCACCACCACTTTCCGCAGCAGACCCTGCGGAACTGGTGGTATCTGGAGGCGACGTTGAAGCCTGCCGCTTCCGCTGGAACACCGGAGGAGTGGTGACGTTCTCCCCGATGGGGGTGCCGAGGCTCGCCCGGAAGAACGTCTGGTTCCCCCGGTCCTCCTGCACCATGACGTCGTCCCCAGCCTCCGATGAGTCCCGGGTGGAGCTGGCGTTCGTCGGGCGTATGAACAGCCGCTTCAGGACTACCACGGGTCTCCTGCCACGGGGTGTGGTTGCGGGCGTCACACTCTTCTTGGCCGTCCTAGTGAGGGACGGCGACCTCGACGGCGGGAGACCGGCACTCGTCGCCAGAGGCGACGCCTCGGTCTCCTCTGCCTTCGATCCCCCACTGACTATGCTCGTCCTTGTCGGGGACGGCGACCTCGACTGGGAACGACCGGCTCTCGTCGCCAAAGGCGACGCCTCGGTCGTCTCCTGGGCACCTGCTGAGCCCGGCGAACGATAGAACGTTCGCGAGCGCCGGCTCCGCGTACTGCTGTACGCACTCGACGTTCTGGGAGCGGAACTGCTCCCCGGTTCTGGTACATTTCGGTGGCCTGTGTCCCCACCAGATACGTCGGGACTGCATGGCGTTGAGTCATCACACACCTGAATGTGTGATGACTCCCCGCCATGGAGGGATTCTCCGGTCGCGGGGCGACCGGTACCCTCCTGGTGTGTTGTTGTAAGGTTCACCTTTTTCATGTTTTTTGTTGTTTTTTGTTGTTTTATTTTGTTTTTTAACGTGGTTGTCTTCCACTTTGGTCCCGCACACTCGGCCAAACGCCGGCGGGACGACACCGGACGGCCGAGCGGGCAAGCCCACTCAGCCGAACACCGCCATCACGGCGCCACAGCTCCGATGCAACGGAGCTGCGGGCCGACGCCGAACGACCGAACAGGCGCACCCATCCGGCCAACACGACTCACCACGGTGTCGGGAAGACACCGGGCCCGCCTCCTGGTTTCAGCGAAATGCCTACGCCAGGAGGCTCCAACCGAGTGGTTCTTTTATAGAGGTGTCCTTCCTCGCAGACACCGCCACGTGGCAGTGCCCACCGGTTCTGACTTGCGCCAGGGTTCCGGCTTCGGCAGCCTGAAGACTGCCTAATACAGCCCCCGTGAAGGGGGCCCCCGTACCGAGCGGGAGCTCAGGTACGGTATGCCCCAGGCCACTCCATAATGGGCTTCTATAAACGAGAAGTCCAAGGAGTGGCCGTCTCACGCCTGTCCACGCCGGGTCAGGACCGTGATTCCCCCCCCTGTGTGTCGGAGCATTAGCCACTGGTAAAGTCGTTCCCAGTGTTGCCCAGGGTGCACCGGCTCGCCCAGATGGAAGGGCGAGCACACGAGGAGGTTCTCCGACATTGGCACCCCATTAGCACCCCAACCTAACCTAACCTAACCTAACCTAACCTAACCTAACCTAACCTAACCTAACCTGGGGCACGCCCCAAGAGCTTACCGGTACGTCCCCGTCGTGTGCCCTGGACCCCAACGTGACCACCGTAACGGAGTGGCACGTTGGGTGACCAAATCCGGTTAAGCGAATCTTGCGGCAAGCAGTACTACTGTGTGTGTGTTTTGATGTCCTCTGACCGCATCGGCACTGTCCTTTTAAGGACGATGTCTGTTGCTGGTGAAGAAGTTGCGTCGTGCCGGGACCTAGCTCCCGAGCGACAAGCGCGTGAGCGCGAAGAGGAGACAGGGTCGTCGAGCCGGGACCAAGTTCCCGAAGGACAGACCCGTCGGTGCTCGTCGAGGCTGTCGAAGCTGACGAGTGCAGATATGGAGATCGAGACGGAGGTCGCGAGGCCTCTCGGCTCAGTAACCAACGCGAAAGTGGTGCTGGATCGTTTGGATCTCACCAACATTCCAATGACCAGCCCTGGGAGCTCGCGTTCGTCTTCGCCAGTGTCGGGAAGACTATGGCGGAAACGGTTCCCAGAGGCAGAGGCCGAGGAGGCCACTAAGAAGCCCCGCGGTCGCCCAACCACCACGGGCGAATACGCTGGCCTGGCGCAAGCCAAGGCCGAGCTGAACGCGGCTATGGAGCGGGAGCTCGAGCTCCGTGCTGAGAGAGAGCTGGCCGACGAACTGCAGCGGCAGCGGCAGAGGGCTCTCTACGTTAGAGAGACCCCTAGCCCGCAGCCAGAGCCCAGCCGACAGCCCCAAGCGGGACAGGAATCGGCAGAGTCCCTCAGTGCGGAGCGGCTGACGGGTGCCATTGAGGCAGCGGTGGGGATGGTGCAAACCATCGCCACCAAGAGCTCCCACCTGAAGGGGCAATACGTGCGGGACCTGAGGCTCGCGTGCTCCACCATCTTGGAGCACGCCCGCGTGCTTCGGTCCCGCACGGAATCCGAAGAGGTGGCTAAGCTCCAGACCGAGCTAGTAGCTGTGCGGGCCGAAATGCGTGCATGGCAGCAGCAGGCGCAATCTGCGCCGCCCCCCATGAGCCGCGATGAGATCGCCTTTCTGATCGACGCGCGTCTCGCGGGGATTGCGGACCGTCTGCTGCCTGAGACCCGTATCCGTCCTCCTCTCGAGGCGGACAAGCGAGCTGCAGCTCGGTCACAGGAGCAGCTCACATGTGAGCTCCCGCCTCTTCCTCCATCGCCTCCCTCTGTCTCTGCCCATGTGCCGGGCGGATCGGATGAGACGGAACCCTGTCCTAATGGGTCTGGAGGGGAGAAGAAGAGGAAGGTTAAGAAGGCGAAGAAGAAGTCGGCCGCAGCCAAAGAGGCCGAAGCTGCCCGCCGGACCCGAGCGTCGCCTGAAGCGACGTCCTCATCTGCCCCCCCGCCTGCCCCTGCCACATGGAGCAAGGTGGCGGCGCGGCCAAAAGTGGCGAAGCCGGTCTCAGCTCAGCCAGCAGCTGCTCCGACCGCTGCCGTTCCAGCGGCCCAGGCGGCGAAGCGCAAGCGTGGTGGCCGGAAGCCTCGAAAGCTGCGCGCCCCACAAACGGCGGCGATCACCATCACGCTGCTTCCGGGTGCGCAGGAGAGGGGCGTTACCTACGGGGACGTTCTATCCAGGGCTGAAGGGGTCATTGACCTGAAGGCCCTGGGGATAGACGGCCTCCGGATGCGCCCTGCCACCACTGGGGCTCGGATCCTGGAGGTGGCTGGTGAGGATCGAGCCCGGAAGGCTGACCTCCTAGCCACCAAACTAAGGGAGGTGCTGGACGAGGCTCGTGTCGCTAGGCCAGAGAGGTGCGTGGAGCTACGCATCTCTGGCTTGAGCGACACGGCCTCCAAACAAACGGTAGCGGCATCGCTGGCGGCTGAGGGGGGCTGCTCTCCTGACGCCATAAAGGTGGGCGACATCCAACGCCCACCTGGCCGCCAGGGCACTGCTTGGCTGCGGTGCCCTATCGAAGCGGCCAGAAAGTTGACGGATGGCCGTCAGATACTCGTCGGGTGGTCAGTGGTTAGGCTGACCACACTGGAGCCGAGACCGGCGCGGTGCTTCCGCTGCCTGGAGCCTGGGCACGTCGGGGCCAATTGCACTGCGGGTGTCGACCGCAGTGCGCTCTGCTTCCGCTGTGGGCAGGCGGGCCACAAGTCGGCCACCTGCTCCGCGGAGCCCAGATGCCCCGTCTGTGCGGCGGAAGGAGTGGCGTCCGGTCACCGGCTCGAATCCGGCGAGTGCAAGGCCGCTTCTCGGAAGAAGGCTGCCCCGAGAAAAGGCGGAGCTGCGGGTGGGACGAAACACAATACATCCCCCACCCAGCCGCAACACGAGGAGGAGATGGACACCGCCCAACAATAATGGCACATCGTATCTCCATCCTGCAGGCCAACGTCAACCACTGCGTCGCGGCCCAGGACCTTCTGGCCCAATCCATGGCGCAGTGGCAGACGACAGTGGCAATAGTCGCCGACCCGTACCACGTTCGTGACAGCCCAAATTGGGCTGGCGACCTGTGCGGCTTGGTGGCTATCGTCGCCCAGCGATCTGCCCCACCCTTCGACAGAGTGCGGAGGGGCCGCGAGTGCGTACGCGTCGTGCTGGGCGGCGCTGCAGTGATTGGGGTGTACTGTCCCCCTAGCAGAAGTCTCGCCCAATTTGAGCAGTTGCTCTTGGAGGTCGGGGCTCTGCTGGCGGAAGTGCGCCCCACCCCGGCTGTGGTGGCCGGGGATTTCAACGCTCACTCTCGGGCGTGGGGATCTCCGGCGACCGACACTCGGGGGGAGCTGTTGGTTGAGTGGGCGGTGTCCCAAGGCTTGGTGCTGCTGAACCAAGGGGCGGTTCAAACCTGTGTGCGGCCCCAGGGGAGCTCGATTGTCGATTTGTCGTTCGCCAGTTCTGACCTGGCGCGACGAATCGACAACTGGCGGGTCGCCGGGGGGGTGGAGACCGCGTCGGATCATCGATACATCCGGTTCGACGTCGTCCCCGCCGCCTCGTCGGCTCGTGTGGAGCTGGACCGCCCCTTGGTAGGGGAGGGTCCGCGGTGGCGACTCAGTTCTCTGGACCGGGAGCTGGCCAAAGAGGCGGCTGTCGTCGAGCGATGGGCCGCTGTTGATAGCGGCCTCGACGTGGACGCGAGGTGCGAGCGGCTCGCAGGAGCGCTGACTCGCGTCTGCGACGCGGCGATGCAGAGGGCGAGGCCTATTCCGCCCCGGAAGCAGGTGTACTGGTGGCGTCCCCACCTAGCCGGGCTGCGTACCGCAAGCTACGCAGCCCAGAGGCGGTACACCCGTAGTCGAAGGCGGGCCGTTAGAGACCTCGCCCGAGAAGAACAACTGCACGCTGCGTACAGGGCCGCCCGTGAGGCCCTTAGCTCGGCGATAAAAGCCGCCAAGGAGGAGTCCTGGAGGGAGTGGCTCGAGAGTCTCGACCGAGACCCGTGGGGGCGCCCGTATAAGGTCGTGAGTCAGAAACTCCGGCCCTGGGCGCTTCCCCTCACCAGAACTCTCGAGTCCAACCTCCTGGACCGAGTGGTCAGCTCCCTCTTCCCTGCGAGGGAAGAGTGGGTCCCACCGCGGATGGCAGCACCAAGCCAGGTGCCGGCTGACGAAGGGGCAATACCTCCCGTGTCCGAGGCCGAGTTAGGGGTTGCGATCCTGGCACTCAAGTCCAGGAATCGTGCCCCGGGCCCGGACGGCATTCCTGGGAAGGTTATTGCCACCGTCATGCCGGCACTAGAGGAAGAGACGCTGTCCCTCATGTCGGAGTGTGTGGCGTCGGGGAGAGTCCCGCGACGATGGAAGACCGGCAAGCTCGTGCTTCTAAAGAAGCACGGGCGCCCAGCCGAGTCGCCGTCGGCCTACCGCCCCATCGTTCTGCTCGACGAGATGTGCAAGCTGTTTGAGCGAGTGCTAGCTGCGCGTCTCGTCGGGCACCTTGGGGGGGCGGGGCCCAATCTAAGTGATGGCCAGTTCGGCTTCCGTCGCGGGAGGTCGACTCTCGACGCCATATCCCGGCTGCGGGACAGCGTCGACGAAGCGGTCGCCGGGGGTGAGGTGTTGTTGGCTGTATCGTTGGATATAGCCAACGCTTTCAACACCCTCCCCTGGGAGACCATTGCGGAGGCGCTGAGGTACCACAATGTCCCGTGGTACCTCAGGCGCGTTCTTGCGGACTACTTCGTGGACCGGGTCATCATCTACCCGGCCCAAAACGGAGTAGTCCGCCGAAGTATGTCGTGTGGCGTTCCACAGGGGTCGGTCCTTGGGCCGCTCCTGTGGAACATAGGGTACGACTGGGTCCTGCGCGGGGCCAATCTTCGGGGGGTCGGTGTACTCTGCTACGCCGACGATACCCTGGTCACCGCGCGGGCCCCCACGTTCCGCGACGCCGCCGTACTTGCCACGGCGGGCGTCGCCCACGTTGTGCGTCGCATCGGGGCGCTGGGGCTAAAGGTGGCCCTCGAAAAGTCCGAGGCCCTGTTCTTCCATGGGCCTCGGCAGACGCCGCCTCGAGACCAAACAATAGTGGTGGGTGGCACCTCCATCGCTGTCGGGAGCAGCCTGAAATACCTCGGGCTCATTCTCGACAGTCGGTGGAGGTTCGCGGAGCATTTCCGGCAGCTGGCACCGAAGTTGCTGGCATTTGCTGGAATGCTCTCGCGCTTGCTGCCCAACAGCGGAGGACCGGGATCTGCCTGCCGCCGTCTCTACGACGGAGTGGTGCGCTCCAAGGCGCTCTACGGGGCGCCCATTTGGGCGGAAGCCCTCTGCCCAGCTAATGTAGCGTTGCTGCGGCGTCCGCAACGCGCCATCGCGCAGAGGGCTGCACGGGCGTACCACACCGTCTCCTACGAGGCGGCGTGTTTGATCGCGGGCAGTATCCCCTGGGATCTCGAGGCTGGCGTCCTCAAGCGGGTGTATGAGGAGGGCGCCCTGATGCGGCGTGTTGCTGGAGGTCGACCGGCTCCGGAGGAGATCGATCGCTGGAGACAGGAGGCGCGCGACGATCTCTTCCGGAAATGGGCGGAAAGGTTGGGCACGACACGCAGCAGTGCGCTGCTCGTGGGGGCCGTTCGGCCCGTCCTGCGCGAGTGGGTTGAGAGGGGTCATGGGGCTCCAACGTATCACCTCACTCAACTTCTCACAGGTCATGGCTGCTTCGCCAAGTACCTGTGGGAGGTGGTGGGAGTAGAATCGGAGCCCCGGTGCCGAAACTGCACCAGCGGCGACCCCGACACGGCACACCACACTTTGGCCGTGTGTGAGGCGTGGGACGGACAACGGACGGCCCTCACGAGCACAATCGGTGCTAACCTCTCGCTGTCGGCCATAGTTCCAGCTATGGCCGGCAGCGAACAGTGTTGGGCTGCCGTCGCTTCGTTTGCTAGCGAGGTGATGGCGGCCAAGAGAGAGGCGCTGCGGGAACGGGAGCGAGCTGGGCTCACTCTCCCGCCCCGCAGGCCACCGGCGAGGGGACGTCGGCGAGCACAATTCGCCCGCGTCCCTGAATGAGAGTAGCCACGGGCGGCGGGTCGGGGGACCTGCTGCCCTTATGCTGATGTGGCGGAATGCGCCCCTCCGTGTTCCTGGGGCGCATTCTTAAGAGGAGGACGGGCCCCACCATTTCGGCCCGATGGCCGGGATGGTGGGGCCTCGAGAGGAGGGCCCGCTAAATAGGGCGGGCGTCCCTAGCCGAGTCGCGGTGAGCATTCTATCCCGCGGCTCGGATTGGGCGAAGGAGGAACACCGTGGTGGTTTAGTGGGTAGTCTGGCCTCGGCCAGGAGTCCCACACGAAGCGAGCCCCCTGCCCCCGCGGGGGGTGAGCGAAGTGCGTAAATGCATTCCACCACGTAAAAAAAAAAAAAAAAAAAAAACCTAACCTAACCTAACCTAACCTTTTTTTTTTTTTTTTTTTTTTTTTTAACCCGGGGGAATCCGTTATGGATACCCGCGTGCCAGGACGCACGCGGGTTATGTCCGACTCGCACGGACTAAACCTAACCGGGGTGTCCTCTTTCTCCGCTTCTAGTGGGCGGGTGTCGTGGGAACAAGGTCACAACAACCACAACACCCGCAGCGGTCAGCCACACCTCCCGTGTAAAGAGCGGGAGGGGCTTCCTTCAGTGGTGTCGTCCTATGGGTAGGGGGGACGACATCCTACTAGGTACAGTGTGCAGACACGACACTACCGACCTGGGGGGGGACCTGGCGTTGCACGGCCGGCGGTAGTCCTGGTACCGCGGGCCGTGAGTCCCCGTCAAGGAGGAAGGCCGCGATGGAGCGTCGCGGCCCGCCTTCGCCCGACTCGCCTGCGACGGATCGGATCAGCGAGAGGATCCAGTTCCCTGATCCACTCCGCCTCCTCCTTGAGCGAGATCACGTCCTCGCTGAACGTGATCATCGCCGTCCACGCCGCCTCACTGTCGACCATCGCCTGGATGATGGTCGAGAGCGTTAGGTCGGCGCCGACTACGTCGACAAGAGCTGCGCGTTGACGGCTCCACCCCGGGCACTCCGCCAGCGTGTGCGTGGCAGTGTCCTCGGGGTGGCCGCAGCTGTGGCACACCGGAGACGGCTCCCTCTTGGCCACCCGGAACAGATACTCACCGAAACAACCGTGTCCGGTGAGCATCTGCGCCAGGCGAAAGGTGACCGCCCCGTGCCGCCTGTCGACCCACTCCTGCAGGATGGGTCGGATCGCGTCGATGGTCAGAACACCGGCGCGAGGCTCTTCCAACCGCTCGGACCACCGCCTAAGAAGATCGCCCCGGAGGTCCTCCCTCCAGCACGCGACCTCCCTCGGCGGCGGGCCGACTCCCCGGGCCCTGGCCTCAGAGGTCCGGCAGAAAACTTCCGCCAACACCTCGGCCTCCAGGTCCCATGGTGGAGTTCCTGCGAGCACGCACGCGGCCTCGAGCGAGACCGTGCCGTACCCTCTCACGACCCTCAACGCCATCGCCCGCTGCGCCCGTCGCAGCAGCGCGATATTTTCGGCGTCGAGGGCCTCTACCCATATGGGCGCCCCGTATAGTGCCATCGAGCGAACCACCGACGTGTAAAGGCGTCGGCAGCCGCCCGAGGGCCCACCGAGATTCGGGAGCAGACGACCAAGCGCCCTCGCAGCACCCACGAGTCGGGGCGCGAGTCCCTGGAAGTGCTCCCGGAAGCACCATCGGCTATCGAGGACGATGCCCAAATAACGCATCGTCTTTCGTATGCCGATCGATACTCCGCCCACCACAATGTGCGCTCCAGCCGGCGGCGCCGACCGAGGGGAAGAAAAACAAACCGCCTCGGACTTCTGCAAGGCGACATCCAACCCAATAAGGCGGATTCGCCTCACGAAGTGGGCCACTCCGGCTGTTGCTCTGAGAGCCGCCTCCCTATAAGTGTCCCCCTGCGCGGTGACGAGGGTATCGTCAGCGTAACACGTTACGCTGACCCCCCGAAGAGTCGCACCGCGCAGCACCCAGTCATAGCCGACGTTCCACAGCAGGGGTCCTAAAACGGAGCCCTGCGGAACGCCGCACGACATTGCTCTCAGAGCGGCGCCACCATCCTGTGTCGGATAGGTGACTGCCCGTTGGGAGAGGTAGGACAGAACTACCCTCCGCAGGCAGTCCGGCACACGATGGTAGCGCAGCGCCTCATGGATGCAGCTCCAGGGGAGGGTGTTAAAAGCATTGGCGATGTCTAAACTCACCGCCAATACCACCCCGGTCCCCGAAGCCGCGTCCTTCACTAGGGACTGCACCCGGCGGATCGCGTCCACCGTCGACCGGGCTCTGCGGAAACCATACTGGACATCGCAGAGACCCGGCCCGGGACCGTCCAGGTGCTCGACGATACGGTGGGCGAGCACACGCTCGAACACCTTCCCGATATCGTCGAGCAACACGATGGGCCGATAGGCCGAAGGCGAATCCGCCGGTCGTCCCTCCTTCTTGATGAGGACAAGTTTCCCCACCTTCCACCTGCGGGGAAACTTGCCCTGTTCCAGGCAGGAGGTAAACAGCCGTGCCACTCTCTCTTCTAAGGCATCGGGCAGAGCCAATGCCCAGGCCCGACCGGGAATACCGTCGGGCCCTGGGGCGGTGTTCTTGGCCTTGAGCCTTGCAACCGCCGCCCTCAGATGCCCGGGAGTGACCTCGGGCGATGCTGTTTCCTCCGCGTGCACAAGTCCTCTACTGCTCTCCGCGACATCGTCGCCGACCATGGGAGGGGGAGCGAACTCTCCCCGGTCGGGGAACAGAGCTGCTACTATCTGTTCCACGAGCGCAGGCTGGAGCGATTGCGTCACCGGGGGGGCCCAGGGACGGAGCTTATGACGCACCATCCGATACGGCCTCCCCCACGGGTCGCGGTCGATCGACTCCAGCATTGCCTCCCAAGCCCTTTTCTTGGACTCGGCGATTTCCGCGCGCAGGGCGGCTCTCGCCTCCCTGTACGCGTCGTACAGCCGAGTCTCCAGGGCTCCGTCGCGACGTCGTCTTCGCCGGCTTCGGGTGTACCTGCGGCGCGCCGCCACGCACGCAGCACGGAGCTGCGCTAGCTGGGGCGACCACCAATACACCTTACGATGTGGAGAGGGGGGCCCGACGCGAGGCATGCTTGCGTCGCACACCTGCGTCATGGCCGCGTTGAGCCAATCGGCTTCCTCATCCACATCCACCGGACCCTCCGGCACTGGAATCCAACTTTGGACCAAGGCGGCCTCCGCGAGACGCTCGCGGTTCAGCCGCCTTAGGGCCCATCTCGGGTTGTCCTCCCCACGCGGAGGACCACCCAGGCTGTTCGGGGCAACCGGAAGGGGGGAGATTCGGAACCGAATGTATCGGTGGTCCGATAACGTCTCCGCCCCCTCCAGGACTTCCCAGCCTTGGACACGGGGCACCAGAGCGGGGGACGCGAACGTGAGGTCCACGATAGACCCGCTCTGTTGCCGCGCCCACGTGTCGACGGTCCCCCGGTTGAGCAGAATCAACCCGGACGAGACCAACCAATCTTCCAGTGCCTCCCCCCGCGGACAAGTAGCGGGGGATCCCCATGCCGTGGACTTAGCGTTGAAATCGCCAGCCACGAGCACGGGTGAAGGGTGAGCCTGTCGCACGAGCGTTCCCAGCTCCTCCAGGAGACGCTCGAACCAAGACAGGCTCCGATTCGGAGAGCAGTACACTCCGACCACCGTCACCGAACCCACGGCGGCCGCCACGCAACAGCGCCCCCTCCTGATCCTCAATAAAGGGGGCGCACCGGCAGCCGCGCGCGAGACCAGAGCCACCAAGCCCTCCCGGTCAACCGCCCAATGCGAATCGGGCGGGATAGGTCGGTAGGGCTCGGTGATTATCCCTACTCCGGTCTGCCACTGCGCCATGCTCTGGATGTAAAGGTCCTGAGCGGCGGCGCAGTGGTTTAGGTTCGCCTGGAGCACGCCGATAGTCCCACTAATCGGTGACCATCGGCGCTACCTCTACAGGCCTTGGGGACGGTGGATCGGGCCTAGACGGGGCTATGACGCCGCCGCCAGCCTTCTGCCCCGACTCCACGGGCTTTGCCTTTTGAGGCTTCTTCTTCTTCTTCTTCTTTTTCTTCGGCTTGGGAGTGGTGCACGCTGCACTCCCAAGCCGGTGATCCGCCGGCTTGTCTGCCGCCTCGCACAAAGCGCAGCGCAAGGCGGCAGAGCACTGGGCCATTAGGTGCCCCGGCGCGCCGCAGCGGTAGCAGTAGTCGCTGCGGTCTACGTCCGAGGTGCACTTGGCCTTCGTGTGCCCGGTGTGGAGGCACCGGTAACACCGAAGGGGCTTGGGGTCGACGAGCTTCACTTGAGCCGCCGACCACCCCACCAGTAGCCTCCCGGTCGCAGCCAATTTCTTGGCCGCGGCCACCGGGCACTTAACAAACACTACCCCGAGGCCTCGCCAGTCCCGGTGTAAAGAGCCGGGCCTGGCCGTACCCTCGGGGCACCCGCCGGCGGACTCCACGCTGGCCGCCACCTCTGCCGCGGAGACGGAGTCATCCAGCCCGGAGATGCGCAGTTCTGCACACCTCACAGGCCTGGAGACCGTTACCGTCTCCGCAGGGAGGACCTCTCGCAGCCTTGCTGCTAGACGGTCCGCCCTCGCCTCTCGATCCTCGCCTCCGATCTCGAGGAGGCGGGCTCCGGTGGCGGCCGTCTTAATCTTCACGCCCTCCGTGATCCCCAGCTGGGCCAACTTGATGGAGGCCTTGGCCGCCTTAATGAGCGCCTCGTAGCTAGCGCCCCCCTCGGCGGCAGCCGGCCGCAGCGTAAGAACTACAGCCGCCGTCGTCGGGGGACGCAGGTTGGCGCCGGGCTTGCTCTGGGGAGCAGCGGAGGGCTTTCCTCGGCGTGGAGCAGGAGGAGGAGGAGGCCGGGTGGAAGCTGGGGTCGCCTTGGCAGCCTTCTCCTTCCTCTTTTCCTTCTTCTTCTTTGGCTTTGCCGCCACCACATTCCACGGTTCCTCCGTGGGGACTGGTGGTGGCGGGAAAGGTTGGGACTCAGGTGCTGCAGGCACGGCTGCAGGAGCAGCTGCAGGAGCAGCTGCAGGAGCGGCTGCGGGAACAGCAGCGGCCTTCCCCTTCTTGCCTCTGCCCGACTTCTTCTTCCCCCTGGATTTGGGGACATCCAAGCCGGGCAGAGGCGTAGGCGACGTCGACGCCGGTGGTGGAGCCACCGCTGCCTCCATGGACTGGCCTGAAGCCATCCGCGGAGGAAACAAGACAGGGTTGGAGGGGGCGACGTTGGATGCGGTTTCCCGGCCGAGTCTGGCCTCGATTGGGGCGATCCGCTCGGCCACCAATCCGCCGACGACCAGCCTCACCGCTCGCATCACCTCCTCCTTGAGCGACGTCGCATCACCTGCTTCCATGGAGGGAGTTGTAGCAGCTTGGGCCAGCGGCGCCGGCCGGCTCAGAGCCGCAATCTCCGCCCTCAACTCCATCAGCTGGAGAGCTTGCTGCTTGATCTCCGCAGCCTGCTCCTCCAGCTTCCGGGTCTGCAGCTCCAGCTGAGTCGCTTGCCTGGAAACCTCCCTCTCCAGCAGCTGCGTCTCCTCCGATGCCGTTCTCCGTCTTAGCTCGTCGAAGACTGCCTGAAGGGTACACGACGCGTCATTGATGACGCGTACGTATGTACCCTTCAGGTTCTTCGACTTAGCCCCGACCATGCCGAGGGCGTCCAGCCCCTCCCTAGCCCACTGGCATAGGGTTGCGCTCGGTGCTGTCCGCGCTGACACCGCCGGGCAGGTGTAATCCTCCGCCCTCGGCTTGCCCTCCGACGGAGGACGGCGGCGGATGGCCGCTGTCTTGGCCGCAAGCTCCTCCTCAGCGTCGAGGTCCAGGGCCAGGCGCCTTTGCGCGTTCAGCTCGGCCTGCGCAGCTGCGAGGCCGACGTACCGGCCCGTGGTAGGGGGGCGACCCCTGCCCCTCTTACTCCCGGGCTTTCTGGCGGGTTCCGGCTTCCCACCACTTTCTGCCGCGGAGTCTGCGGAACTAGTGGTGTCCGGGGGCGACGTCGATGCCTGCCGCTTCCGCTGGAACACCGGAGGAGTGGTGACGTTCTCCCCGGTGGGGGTACCGAGGCTCGCTCGGAAGAACGTCTGGTTCCCCCGGTCCTCCTGCACCATGACGTCGTCCCCAGCCTCCGATGAGTCCCGGGTGGAGCTGGCGTTCGTCGGGCGTATGAATAGCCGCTTCAGCACCACCACGGGTCTCCTGCCACGGGGTGTGGTCGCGGGCGTCACATCCCCCTTCTTAGCCGTCCTAGTGAGGGACGGCGACCTCGACGGCGGACGACCGGCACTCGTCGCCAAAGGCGACGCCTCGGTCTCCTCTGCCTTCGCTGGCTGCGATGGCACGCCCACACTACATGTGCTCGTCCTTGTCGGGGACGGCGACCTCGACTGAGAACGACCGGCTCTCGTCGCCAAAGGCGACGCCTCGGTCTTCTCCTGGGCACCTGATGAGCCCGGCGAACGGAAAAACGTTCGCGAGCGCCGGCTCCGCGTACCGGTGTACGCACTCGACGCTTTTTTGGGAGCGCTGGGTCTGCTCCCCGGTTCACTCGCACTTAGGTGGCCTGTGTCCCCACCAGATACGACGGGACTGCATTGCGGTGAGTCATCACACACCTGAGTGTGTGCTGACTCCCCGCAATGGAGGGATTCTCCGGTCGCGGGGCGACCGGTACCCTCCTGGTGTAAAGTTTCAAGGTTCACCTTTTTCATTTTTTGTTGTTTTTATTATTTCGTTTTTTAACGTGGTTGTCTTCCACCTTGGTCCCGCACCCTCGGCCAAACGCCGGCGGGACTACACCGGACGGCTGAGCGGGCAAGCCCACTCAGCCGAACACCACCATCACGGCGCCACAGCTCCGTAACGGAGCTGCGGGCCGACGCCGAACGACCGAACAGGCGCACCCATCCGGCCAACACGACTCACCACGGTGTCGGGAAGACACCGGGCCCGCCTCCTGGTTTCAGCGAGATGCCTACGCCAGGAGGCTCCAACCGAGTGGTTCTTTTATAGAGGTGTCCTTCCTCGCAGACACCGCCACGTGGCAGTGCCCACCGGTTCTGACTTGCGCCAGGGTTCCGGCTTCGGCAGCCTGAAGACTGCCTAATACAGCCCCCGTGAAGGGGGCCCCCGTACCGAGCGGGAGCTCAGGTACGGTATGCCCCAGTGTTCGCGATAAATCAAACAAGATTTCCAGAAATTACATTTAATAGGGCTTTTACAAAAGTAATATAATTTTGAATGCGCAACGTAGGATGATATTGCAAGATGATTTTTGAATGGAATGAATGAATGCGTTAGAATGAATGTAAGTAGATTAATTATTAATGATGAGCGAATGTGTCGTAGACATCCTCGGGGGCATTGAAAGTTCTAGAGGAAGCTTTCAAGATCCTATGTCGGTGTAGTCATCCGGTGAAGGCAGCAAACACAATCTGTTGATGGCTCTGCGTACGGTGCCCTGTGAGGTGGATACATCAGCAACTCGAGGCACACCGTCAGTGCCGGGAAATAACTTCGAGACTCTTCCAAGGCGCCAGCATAGTGGAGGAGTCCTATCGTCCTTGACGAGTACTAGGTCGTCAACCTTCAGTTCTCGACACCGCACCTTCCACTTTGAGCGTTGCTGGAGCTCCGTGACGTACTCTGTCGACCACCGCTTCCAAAAGTGCTGACGAGCTTGCTCCAATCGCTGAAAACGGTCAAGACGGTTTGTGCTATAGTCCAGCAGGTACGACGATGGCAAAGACGTTAGTGGCCTACCAATTATAAAGTGGCCCGGAGTGAGCGGAGATAGGTCTTGTGGTGAAGGACTTAAGGGACATAAAGGACGGCTGTTAAGAATTGCCTCGATCTGAGCGAATAACGAACTCAATTCCTCGAAAGTCAAGTGAATATTTTTTAGGACTCTGTATAAATGGAATTTCGCTGACTTGACTCCGGCCTCCCATAGACCACCAAAGTGAGGAGCGTATGCTGGTGAGAAGCGGAATTCAATGCCTTCGCGAGATGCAGAGTCTTTAATGGAATCGCTATTAGACTCTAGGAAAGAATTTATTTCTTTTGCTGCTGCAACGAAATTTCTACCATTGTCGCAGTAGATGACCCTTGGTTTACCCCTACGAGCTATAAACCTTTTCAATGTGAGCAAAAACGCCTCCATTGATAAGTCACTGACTAACTCTAAATGTACGCATTTGTAGCGAAAGCAAATAAAAATGCAAAGGTAACTTTTAGTTACTTTACAGCCGCGTCCCTTGCGGTCTGTTATAAGAAATGGACCGGCAAAGTCGGTACCTATTGTGGAGAAGGGGAAGTCAGCTTCAACGCGATCTGCAGGTAAGTTTCCCATAATATTATCCATAGTGCGAGCATTAAAACGACGACAGGTTACGCATTCGCGTGCTGCACGTCTTGCTAGAGCCCTGCCTCCTACAGGCCAATAGCGTTCTCTGATAGATGCCAGGAGATGCTGAGGACCGGCGTGCAACAAGCGCAGGTGCTCTTGTGTGAAAATTAATTTGGTTAAAAAATTACTTGCATGCAACAAAATTGGATGACGTTTGTCATACTGATAAGCAGATGACTCAATGCGCCCGCCGACTCTTAGAATTCCGTTTTCATCTAAAAATGGATTAAGAGAAGAGAGTGCGGATTTAGAATTTAAAGATTTACCTTTTACTAGCTGTTCTAATTCTATAGGAAAGGAATCTTTCTGAGCTAACTTTATAGCGACGCTGTGGGCGTTTTCTAATTCGGAAACTTGAAGTGGACCTCGCAATCTGTTCGATTTGTTGTCTGACCTACAATTGTTGACGAATCTTAAAACTCTAGCTAGGACCCGAATAAGAGTAGTTAAATGAGAATATTTTGCTAAACCTACAGACAAGCTTGGCATGGAAGATGCGTTCTCCCCCGCTAAAGCATGATGGGTCTTAAGCTCTGGCAATTCTATAGAGTCCGCAGTATAGGTGGGCCAGGAATCTTCGGATTCTAAAAGGAACGATGGACCGTTCCACCATATAGACAGATCAACCTGGTCGGGATCGACGCCACGCGAGACTAGGTCGGCCGGGTTGACAGAAGTGGGAACATAACGCCAGTCTGTAGGATTTGTTAGCTCATTTATAGCAGCTACTCTATGGGCAACAAACGTTTTGGTTTTATTAGAGTTGAGCCAACCTAACACAACTTTGGAGTCTGTCCAATACACTTGACGCTCAATAGGGCAACGTAATGCGGCTAAAACCGTAGCAGTTAGTTGAGCTCCTAATAGGGCCGCGCAGAGTTCAAGCCGTGGTATTGTCGTGAGTTTAATAGGTGCAACCCGCGATTTTGCACATACTAGGCTGACCTGCACAGCGCCCCTAGCAGAAATAGACCTCAAATAAATACAGCTGCCGAAGGCCCGCTGCGAAGCGTCACAGAAACAATGTATTTGTACATAAGATGCGTTATCAATTAAAATGCACCTAGGAATCTTTAAAGAAGACAAACATGAGGATTTAGTAGAAAAGTTTAACCAGGAAGTTCTTACTTCTGGAGGCACAGGTTCATCCCAACCAATTTTATGATTCCATAATTCTTGAAGTATTATTTTAGGTTTTATTGTGAAAATAGACAGTAGACCAAGAGGATCAAAGATTTTAAATGTTGAGGAAAGTATAGTTCTCTTCGTGACATTTTCAGATGCCGAAACGTTATGCTGAAAGTGAAATTCATCAGAAGACGGCGTCCAACCTATACCTAGCGTGCTAGTTGCATTACTAATCATGAGATTACCACTTTCCAGGTCAACGGAGTCAGCGAGTAACTCGGGTAAGTTCGACCGATATTTCCGCAGATGAAAACATCCCTTTGCTAACTCGGAAGAGACTGAAAGAAGAATGTGACGTAACTCCTGGTCACTGCTTGCACCGGTAAGTAGATCATCACAATATAGGTCACTTTGAATTATAGTTTTGATCTTCTTGTCTGAACATTCCTCACCTATCTGCCAAAGAGAGCGAGTAGTAAGAAAGGAAGCACTAGCGAAACCATAAGTAACAGTGTTTAAACGAAGTATCCTTAAAGGCTTATCCTCACTATCACGCCACAGTATGAGTTGAAGATTGCGATCAGACTCTCTGAGAAGCACTGAGCGAAACATTTTCTCTATGTCTCCTGTTAGGACATACTTATGCTGTCTAAAACGGACTAATATATTAAACAATGGCTCTTGCACTACTGGTCCCACCATTTGTAAGTTGTTTACAGAAACACCAGAAGAAGTGCGAGCCGAGGCGTCAAACACAACGCGTAATTTAGTCGACTCGCTTTGTTCCCGTATCACTGGGTGGTGAGGCAAGAAATAGGCATTTAGCGGTCTAGACTCTGGCGATTCAGATAGGTGACCTAATGCTTCATATTCGTTTATGAATTGACAATATGTTTGTTTTAATTCTGGTTGTTTTCGGAAACGAGCCTCTAAATTGAAAAACCTCTTTTTGGCTAAATTAAAGGAATTGCCTAAGCAATCTATACTGTCACGAAGTGGCAACCCTACACAGAATTGACCATTACTAGTGCGAGTAGTGTTGGCGAGATAATGTTGCTCACACAATTTTTCTTCACTACTCGGGGGCCTTTTTTGAGGGAAATTCTCAAGTTCCCAGAACTTAGACAAGTCATCGTGTATGCCACTAGAAGCGTCCCTTGAGACAAAATTGCACATAACTGAATTAGTTTTGTTTTGATTAAAACAAGGCAATGGACCCGTAACGAGCCATCCCAACTTTGACGCTTGAAGCTTAGGAAACCCATGTCCTAACGAATGCTGCTGGGCACTAATAATATCCCAAAATAAGTCAGCACCGATCAAAATATTGATTGGGGATGGTTCATTAAAAGTGGGATCTGCTAACTGAAAGCCTTGAATATTTAATTGTTTTAAATCAAATTTCGATTTAGGTAAGTTGCCAGTGATTTGCGGCAAAACTAAACATGAAACTGTCACATTAAAGGAACTTGTCTCGGAATGAATGCGTAAAATACAGCGTTCTGTGTTAATATTTAATTTAGTGTTGCCAATACCTACTATGGTAGTGTCTGATGGCTGAGGAATCAGGTTCAGATGGCGCTTCACAGCCTGTGTAATAATTGTCGACTGACTCCCGCTGTCGAGCAAAGCTCGCACTACCATAGTTTTATTTGTGGCAGGGTTGGTAACCTTTACTCGAGCAGTACACAAAAGTACTTCAGAAGAACACGTTGAGGACATAACAGAATTAACTGAATTCGAATTCTCCTTTTCTTCCGATTTATGAAGAAGAGAATTATGCCGTAACTTACAATGACGACATGTAGCTGAGAGGCGACAACGTTTAACGACATGACCAGA
This sequence comes from Eilema caniola, assembly GCA_949126895.1. Lineage (NCBI taxonomy): Eukaryota > Metazoa > Arthropoda > Insecta > Lepidoptera > Erebidae > Eilema > Eilema caniola. Next base: position 152,540 of record OX421479.1, read on the forward strand.
TCTCAAACAATTCTCACATAATTTATTAGAAGAAACAAAGGCTATCTTCTCCTCTAATGAGGTAGACTTGAAAGATGGACACTCATATAGGCGATGGCCATTCTTACAAAATAAACATTCCGGTGTTTTAGGAGAAGAAGTATTGCCTTCGTTTGGCACAGCCACTAAAGACTTAGAACTGTTATTTTTGTTTTGATTACTAGATGATTGTTTTTGTTTACTATCTTGAGTGTCATGTTTATGGCGATAAACGGTCTCCAATACATCAGCACGACGTTTAAGGAAACTAAAGAAATCATTAAGTGAAGGTATGTCACTCAAACTATTTATATGTTCTTCCCATTTGAAATAAGTACTAGAACATAATTTACCAGCAATAATGTATATAATTAAAACATCCCATTTGTCCGTAGGCAGTCCTAGTGAATTAAGTGCGCGAAGGTTTTTAGTGACATGGTCAATCACGTATCTTAAAGACTTATCATTTTCTTGAACAGAATTAAAATTAAACAAAGATTTAAGGTGGTTATTTATCAATTGACGCTTGTTGTCGTAACGTTCGCATAAAAGTTTCCATGCTTCGGAATAATTATTATGAGAAACCTCCAAATTAGCAATCACCCGAGCGGCTTCTCCCTCTAAATAAGATTGCAAGTAGTGATATTTATGAATGCTTTCGATCTTATCATTATTGTGAACTAGCGAAACAAACGTTTCCTTAAATTCTAGCCACTTAAAATACGTACCGTCGAAGTTTGGAATTTTAATGACCGGTAATTTAAAACCCAACGCATTACAACTGTGATCGTTATGATGACATGTAGCCATAGAAGATTTATTTTGAGATTTATTCTCATTATCCTCAACTATAGAATGTTTCTTAATTAAGTTTTGGGCCATCGCAATACAATGGTAGAAATCGTTTTCTATTAAATCTCTAGTAACTAACTCGGTACCTAGGTTTTCTTCGTTATTAATTTCTATTAGATTCTGCACTTCGTCAAATTCAATGAATAATGTCTCAATTTTGGATAACTTCAATGCGAGCTTACTTACTTCTAGTTCTGAAATGGAATCTATTAAAGCTAAACCGTCGAGACTTAACTTAAATTTCGTAACGCGCCCTCTTATAGAACCGCGTTTGGCTATCAATTCCTTTAACTTTGAATTTTCAGACATTGTAATGAACTCGTAACGAGCTAACGCAAACAGATGTTAATAGATAACGAAATAGATATAGGTATGGCATACGATACGCTCCTCGCTTTGTTGATCAGCTGATGCTCGCGGCCCACGTAGATTGCAACGCAATGGTGAGATAGGCCGGTGGGATGCGCCGGCAGTCAGGTAACGGCGATGCGCAAGCGATGACGTGTTACAAATAATAACGCACGATCTCTGAAACAGGTTAATCCGTGTGTCTTAGTCGTATGACTATCAATCGTATGACGAAGCGACGATGGCTTATAAGTTTATTACTTCGAAATCTCGGCAGATATTTAATATGTAAGAGATGTGAAGATTCAATTTAGTGATAAACGGGATAAAGAATCGATAATAGTGGGATGGTTTAGTGAAAATTGCTTGATTTGAATAAACAAGGGAAGTATTAAGTAGTTTAAAGTGCATCAATTTGAAATGGCGGCGAGTATCTGATTAAGTGAAATTTATTAGGCGATTTTGTGCGTGGTTTGTCCTCGGGAAAGTTAGACCTCTGGAGGTTAATTAGGTAAGGCAAAAGGACACAAATCTAAACGAAGGAATTTCACCTGACCTGAGAAACTAAGTCCGCTAAATGCACAGATTAAAGGCTAACACAATGGGTAATTAGGTAGTAGGTATGGAACAAGCTCACTTTAAATAGGCGGCCACCTGATCCTTTGCAATCCAATAGCAGGCAGCGGCACGTAGCTAGGTGACTCGTTCTAAAGGTGGACTTTGCTCGATCGGGCTTCCACGGTCCCAGCAGTTCTTAGAATGGCTTGGCGAAGGCAACGTTCCTCGACCCAGGTAGTAGGACTTCAGGCACGGTGATCTTGGATTCTCAACACGGCCTGTTGCTGGTAGATTAGATTAGATCGACGACGCCCTTCAAATGTCCTCGATGCAGAACAAACTGAGTGGCTGCTAGCTCCGCTTCGATGCAGGTCCTGTCACGGTCGCCAGTTTTGTTCGCGATAAATCAAACAAGATTTCCAGAAATTACATTTAATAGGGCTTTTACAAAAGTAATATAATTTTGAATGCGCAACGTAGGATGATATTGCAAGATGATTTTTGAATGGAATGAATGAATGCGTTAGAATGAATGTAAGTAGATTAATTATTAATGATGAGCGAATGTGTCGTAGACACCCAGGCCACTCCATAATGGGCTTCTATAAACGAGAAGTCCAAGGAGTGGCCGTCTCACGCCTGTCCACGCCGGGTCAGGACCGTGATATCCCCCCCTGTGTCGGAGCATTAGCCACTGGTAAAGTCGTTCCCAGTGTTGCCCAGGGTGCACCGGCTCGCCCAGATGGAAGGGCGAGCACACGAGGAGGTTCTCCGACATTGGCACCCCAACCTAACCTAACCTTTTTTTTTTTTTTTTTTTTTTTTTTTTTTTTTTTTTTAACCCGGGGGAATCCGTTATGGATACCCGCGTGCCAGGACGCACGCGGGTTATGTCCGACTCGCACGGACTAAACCTAACCGGGGTGTCCTCTTTCTCCGCTTCCAGTGGGCGGGTGTCGTGGGAACAAGGTCACAACAACCACAACACCCGCAGCGGTCAGCCACACCTCCCGTGTAAAGAGCGGGAGGGGCTTCCTTCAGTGGTGTCGCCCTATGGGTAGGGGGGACGACATCCTACTAGGTACAGTGTGCAGACACGACACTACCGACCTGGGGGGACCTGGCGTTGCACGGCCGGCGGTAGTCCTGGTACCGCGGGCCGTGAGTCCCCGTCAAGGAGGAAGGCCGCGATGGAGCGTCGCGGCCCGCCTTCGCCCGACTCGCCTGCGGCGGATCGGATCAGCGAGAGGATCCAGTTCCCTGATCCGCTCCGCCTCCTCCTTGAGCGAGATCACGTCCTCGCTGAACGTGATCATCGCCGTCCACGCCGCCTCACTGTCGACCATCGCCTGGATGATGGTCGAGAGCGTTAGGTCGGCGCCGACTACGTCGACAAGAGCTGCGCGTTGACGGCTCCACCCCGGGCACTCCGCCAGCGTGTGCGTGGCTGTGTCCTCGGGGTGGCCGCAGCTGTGGCACACCGGAGACGGCTCCCTCTTGGCCACCCGGAACAGATACTCACCGAAACAACCGTGTCCGGTGAGCATCTGCGCCAGGCGAAAGGTGACCGCCCCGTGCCGCCTGTCGATCCACTCCTGCAGGATGGGTCGGATCGCGTCGATGGTCAGAACACCGGCGCGAGGCTCTTCCAACCGCTCGGACCACCGCCTAAGAAGATCGCCCCGGAGGTCCTCCCTCCAGCACGCGACCTCCCTCGGCGGCGGGCCGACTCCCCGGGCCCTGGCCTCAGAGGTCCGGCAGAAAACTTCCGCCAACACCTCGGCCTCCAGGTCCCATGGTGGAGTTCCTGCGAGCACGCACGCGGCCTCGAGCGAGACCGTGCCGTACCCTCTCACGACCCTCAACGCCATCGTCCGCTGCGCCCGTCGCAGCAGCACGATATTTTCGGCGTCGAGGGCCTCTACCCATATGGGCGCCCCGTATAGTGCCATCGAGCGAACCACCGACGTGTAAAGGCGTCGGCAGCTGCCCGAGGGCCCACCGAGATTCGGGAGCAGACAACCAAGCGCCCTCGCAGCACCCACGAGTCGGGGCGCGAGTCCCTGGAAGTGCTCCCGGAAGCACCATCGGCTATCGAGGACGATGCCCAAATAACGCATCGTCTTTCGTATGCCGATCGATACTCCGCCCACCACAATGTGCGCTCCAGCCGGCGGCACCGACCGAGGGGAAGAAAAACAAACCGCCTCGGACTTCTGCAAGGCGACATCCAACCCAATAAGGCGGATTCGCCTCACGAAGTGGGCCACTCCGGCTGTTGCTCTGAGAGCCGCCTCCCTGTAGGTATCCCCCTGCGCGGTGACGAGGGTATCGTCAGCGTAACACGTTACGCTGACCCCCCCCGGTTGAGCAGAATCAACCCGGACGAGACCAACCAATCTTCCAGTGCCTCCCCCCGCGGACAAGTAGCGGGGGATCCCCATGCCGTGGACTTGGCGTTGAAATCGCCAGCCACGAGCACGGGTGAAGGGTGAGCCTGTCGCACGAGCGTTCCCAGCTCCTCCAGGGTACGCTCGAAACAAGACAGGCTCCGATTCGGAGAGCAGTACGCTCCGACCACCGTCACCGAACCCACGGCGGCCGCCACGCAACAGCGCCCCCTCCTGATCCTCAATAAGGGGGGCGCACCGGCAGCCGCGCGCGAGACCAGAGCCACCAAGCCCTCCCGGTCAACCGCCCAATGCGAATCGGGCGGGATAGGTCGGTAGGGCTCGGTGATTATCCCTACTCCTCCTAACCTAACCGGGGTGCCCTCTTTCTCCGCTTCTAGTGGGCGGGTGTCGTGGGAACAAGGTCACAACAACCACAACACCCGCAGCGGTCAGCCACACCTTCCGTGTAAAGAGCGGGAGGTGTGGCTTCCTTCAGTGGTGTCGTCCTATGGGTAGGGGGGACAACATCCTACTAGGTACAGTGTGCAGACACGACACTACCGACCTGGGGGGACCTGGCGTTGCACAGCCGGCGGTGGTCCTGGTACCGCAGGCCGTGAGTCCCCGTCAAGGAGGAAGGCCGCGATGGAGCGTCGCGGCCCGCCTTCGCCCGACTCGCCTGCGACGGATCGGATCAGCGAGAGGATCCAGTTCCCTGATCCGCTCCGCCTCCTCCTTGAGCGAGATCACGTCCTCGCTGAACGTGATCATCGCCGTCCACGCCGCCTCGCTGTCGACCATCGCCTGGATGATGGTCGAGAGCGTTAGGTCGGCGCCGACTACGTCGACAAGAGCTGCGCGTTGACGGCTCCACCCCGGGCACTCCGCCAGCGTGTGCGTGGCTGTGTCCTCGGGGTGGCCGCAGCTGTGGCACACCGGAGACGGCTCCCTCTTGGCCACCCGGAACAGATACTCACCGAAACAACCGTGTCCGGTGAGCATCTGCGCCAGGCGAAAGGTGACCGCCCCGTGCCGCCTGTCGACCCACTCCTGCAGGATGGGTCGGATCGCGTCGATGGTCAGAACACCGGCGCGAGGCTCTTCCAACCGCTCGGACCACCGCCTAAGAAGATCGCCCCGGAGGTCCTCCCTCCAGCACGCGACCTCCCTCGGCGGCGGGCCGACTCCCCGGGCCCTGGCCTCAGAGGTCCGGCAGAAAACTTCCGCCAACACCTCGGCCTCCAGGTCCCATGGTGGAGTTCCTGCGAGCACGCACGCGGCCTCGAGCGAGACCGTGCCGTACCCTCTCACGACCCTCAACGCCATCGCCCGCTGCGCCCGTCGCAGCAGCGCGATATTTTCGGCGTCGAGGGCCTCTACCCATATGGGCGCCCCGTATAGTGCCATCGAGCGAACCACCGACGTGTAAAGGCGTCGGCAGCCGCCCGAGGGCCCACCGAGATTCGGGAGCAAACGACCAAGCGCCCTCGCAGCACCCACGAGTCGGGGCGCGAGTCCCTGGAAGTGCTCCCGGAAGCGCCATCGGCTATCGAGGACGATGCCCAAATAACGCATCGCCCCTCGTATGCCGATCGACACTCCGCCCACCACAATGTGCGCTCCAGCCGGCGGCGCCGACGGAGGGGAAGAAAAACAAACCGCCTCGGACTTCTGCAAGGCGACATCCAACCCAATAAGGCGGATTCGCCTCACGAAGTGGGCCACTCCGGCTGTTGCTCTGAGAGCCGCCTCCCTGTAGGTATCCCCCTGCGCGGTGACGAGGGTATCGTCAGCGTAACACGTTACGCTGACCCCCCGAAGAGTCGCACCGCGCAGCACCCAGTCGTAGCCGACGTTCCACAGCAGGGGTCCTAAAACGGAGCCCTGCGGAACGCCGCACGACATTGCTCTCAGAGCGGCGCCACCATCCTGTGTCGGATAGGTGACTGCCCGTTGGGAGAGGTAGGACAGAACTACCCTCCGCAGGCAGTCCGGCACACGATGGTAGCGCAGCGCCTCATGGATGCAGCTCCAGGGGAGGGTGTTAAAAGCATTGGCGATGTCTAAACTCACCGCCAATACCACCCCGGTCCCCGAAGCCGCGTCCTTCACTAGGGACTGCACCCGGCGGATCGCGTCCACCGTCGACCGGGCTCTGCGGAAACCATACTGGACATCGCAGAGACCCGGCCCGGGACCGTCCAGGTGCTCGACGATACGGTGGGCGAGCACACGCTCGAACACCTTCCCGATATCGTCGAGCAACACGATGGGCCGATAGGCCGAAGGCGAATCCGCCGGTCGTCCCTCCTTCTTGATGAGGACAAGTTTCCCCACCTTCCACCTGCGGGGAAACTTGCCCTGTTCCAGGCAGGAGGTAAACAGCCGTGCCACTCTCTCTTCTAAGGCATCGGGCAGAGCCAATGCCCAGGCCCGACCGGGAATACCGTCGGGCCCTGGGGCGGTGTTCTTGGCCTTGAGCCTTGCGACCGCCGCCCTCAGATGCCCGGGAGTGACCTCGGGCGATGCTGCTTCCTCCGCGTGCACAAGTCCTCTACTGCTCTCCGCGACATCGTCGCCGACCATGGGAGGGGGAGCGAACTCTCCCCGGTCGGGGAACAGAGCTGCTACTATCTGTTCCACGAGCGCAGGCTGGAGCGATTGCGTCACCGGAGGGGCCCAGGGACGGAGCTTTTGACGCACCGTCCTATACGGCCTCCCCCACGGGTCGCGGTCGATCGACTCCAGCATTGCCTCCCAAGCCCTTTTCTTGGACTCGGCGATTTCCACGCGCAGGGCGGCTCTCGCCTCCCTGTACGCGTCGTACAGCCGAGTCTCCAGGGCTTCGTCGCGACGTCGTCTTCGCCGGCTTCGGGTGTACCTGCGGCGCGCCGCCACGCACGCAGCACGGAGCTGCGCTAGCTGGGGCGACCACCAATACACCTTACGATGTGGAGAGGGGGGCCCGACGCGAGGCATGCTGGCGTCGCACACCTGCGTCATGGCCGCGTTGAGCCAACCGGCTTCCTCATCCACATCCACCGGACCCTCCGGCACTGGAATCCAACTTTGGACCAAGGCGGCCTCCGCGAGACGCTCGCGGTTCAGCCGCCTTAGGGCCCATCTCGGGTTGTCCTCCCCACGCGGAGGACCACCCAGGCTGTTCGGGGCAACCGGAAGGGGGGAGATTCGGAACCGAATGTATCGGTGGTCCGATAACGTCTCCGCCCCCTCCAGGACTTCCCAGCCTTGGACACGGGGCACCAGAGCGGGGGACGCGAACGTGAGGTCCACGATAGACCCGCTCTGTTGCCGCGCCCACGTGTCGACGGTCCCCCGGTTGAGCAGAATCAACCCGGACGAGACCAACCAATCTTCCAGTGCCTCCCCCCGCGGACAAGTAGCGGGGGATCCCCATGCCGTGGACTTGGCGTTGAAATCGCCAGCCACGAGCACGGGTGAAGGGTGAGCCTGTCGCACGAGCGTTCCCAGCTCCTCCAGGGTACGCTCGAAACAAGACAGGCTCCGATTCGGAGAGCAGTACGCTCCGACCACCGTCACCGAACCCACGGCGGCCGCCACGCAACAGCGCCCCCTCCTGATCCTCAATAAAGGGGGCGCACCGGCAGCCGCGCGCGAGACCAGAGCCACCAAGCCCTCCCGGTCAACCGCCCAATGCGAATCGGGCGGGATAGGTCGGTAGGGCTCGGTGATTATCCCTACTCCGGTCTGCCACTGCGCCATGCTCTGGATGTAAAGGTCCTGAGCGGCGGCGCAGTGGTTTAGGTTCGCCTGGAGCACGCCGATAGTCCCACTAATCTATGACCATCGGCGCTACCTCTACAGGCCTTGGTGACGGTGGATCGGGCCTAGGCGGGGCTATGACGCCACCGCCAGCCTTCTGAACCTTTTTTTTTTTTTTTTTTTTTTTTTTTACCCGGGGGAATCCGTTATGGATACCCGCGTGCCAGGACGCACGCGGGTTATGTCCGACTCGCACGGACTAAACGTAACCGGGGTGTCCTCTTTCTCCGCTTCTAGTGGGCGGGTGTCGTGGGAACAAGGTCACAACAACCACAACACCCGCAGCGGTCAGCCACACCTCCCGTGTAAAGAGCGGGAGGGGCTTCCTTCAGTGGTGTCGTCCTATGGGTAGGGGGGACGACATCCTACTAGGTACAGTGTGCAGACACGACACTACCGACCTGGGGGGACCTGGCGTTGCACAGCCGGCGGTAGTCCTGGTACCGCGGGCCGTGAGTCCCCGTCAAGGAGGAAGGCCGCGATGGAGCGTCGCGGCCCGCCTTCGCCCGACTCGCCTGCGACGGATCGGATCAGCGAGAGGATCCAGTTCCCTGATCCGCTCCGCCTCCTCCTTGAGCGAGATCACGTCCTCGCTAAACGTGATCATCGCCGTCCACGCCGCCTCGCTGTCGACCATCGCCTGGATGATGGTCGAGAGCGTTAGGTCGGCGCCGACTACGTCGACAAGAGCTGCGCGTTGACGGCTCCACCCCGGGCACTCCGCCAGCGTGTGCGTGGCTGTGTCCTCGGGGTGGCCGCAGCTGTGGCACACCGGAGACGGCTCCCTCTTGGCCACCCGGAACAGATACTCACCGAAACAACCGTGTCCGGTGAGCATCTGCGCCAGGCGAAAGGTGACCGCCCCGTGCCGCCTGTCGACCCACTCCTGCAGGATGGGTCGGATCGCGTCGATGGTCAGAACACCGGCGCGAGGCTCTTCCAACCGCTCGGACCACCGCCTAAGAAGATCGCCCCGGAGGTCCTCCCTCCAGCACGCGACCTCCCTCGGCGGCGGGCCGACTCCCCGGGCCCTGGCCTCAGAGGTCCGGCAGAATACTTCCGCCAACACCTCGGCCTCCAGGTCCCATGGTGGAGTTCCTGCGAGCACGCACGCGGCCTCGAGCGAGACCGTGCCGTACCCTCTCACGACCCTCAACGCCATCGCCCGCTGCGCCCGTCGCAGCAGCGCGATATTTTCGGCGTCGAGGGCCTCTACCCATATGGGCGCCCCGTATAGTGCCATCGAGCGAACCACCGACGTGTAAAGGCGTCGGCAGCTGCCCGAGGGCCCACCGAGATTCGGGAGCAAACGACCAAGCGCCCTCGCAGCACCCACGAGTCGGGGCGCGAGTCCCTGGAAGTGCTCCCGGAAGCACCATCGGCTATCGAGGACGATGCCCAAATAACGCATCGTCCGTCGTATGCCGATGGACACTCCGCCCACCACAATGTGCGCTCCAGCCGGCGGCGCCGACCGAGGGGAAGAAAAACAAACCGCCTCGGACTTCTGCAAGGCGACATCCAACCCAATAAGGCGGATTCGCCTCACGAAGTGGGCCACTCCGGCTGTTGCTCTGAGAGCCGCCTCCCTGTAGGTATCCCCCTGCGCGGTGACGAGGGTATCGTCAGCGTAACACGTTACGCTGACCCCCCGAAGAGTCGCACCGCGCAGCACCCAGTCATAGCCGACGTTCCACAGCAGGGGTCCTAAAACGGAGCCCTGCGGAACGCCGCACGACATTGCTCTCAGAGCGGCGCCACCATCCTGTGTCGGATAGGTGACTGCCCGTTGGGAGAGGTAGGACAGAACTACCCTCCGCAGGCAGTCCGGCACACGATGGTAGCGCAGCGCCTCATGGATGCAGCTCCAGGGGAGGGTGTTAAAAGCATTGGCGATGTCTAAACTCACCGCCAATACCACCCCGGTCCCCGAAGCCGCGTCCTTCACCAGGGACTGCACCCGGCGGATCGCGTCCACCGTCGACCGGGCTCTGCGGAAACCATACTGGACATCGCAGAGACCCGGCCCGGGACCGTCCAGGTGCTCGACGATACGGTGGGCGAGCACACGCTCGAACACCTTCCCGATATCGTCGAGCAACACGATGGGCCGATAGGCCGAAGGCGAATCCGCCGGTCGTCCCTCCTTCTTGATGAGGACAAGTTTCCCCACCTTCCACCTGCGGGGAAACTTGCCCTGTTCCAGGCAGGAGGTAAACAGCCGTGCCACTCTCTCTTCTAAGGCATCGGGCAGAGCCAATGCCCAGGCCCGACCGGGAATACCGTCGGGCCCTGGGGCGGTGTTCTTGGCCTTGAGCCTTGCGACCGCCGCCCTCAGATGCCCGGGAGTGACCTCGGGCGATGCTGCTTCCTCCGCGTGCACAAGTCCTCTACTGCTCTCCGCGACATCGTCGCCGACCATGGGAGGGGGAGCGAACTCTCCCCGGTCGGGGAACAGAGCTGCTACTATCTGTTCCACGAGCGCAGGCTGGAGCGATTGCGTCACCGGGGGGGCCCAGGGACGGAGCTTTTGACGCACCGTCCTATACGGCCTCCCCCACGGGTCGCGGTCGATCGACTCCAGCATTGCCTCCCAAGCCCTTTTCTTGGACTCGGCGATTTCCGCGCGCAGGGCGGCTCTCGCCTCCCTGTACGCGTCGTACAGCCGAGTCTCCAGGGCTTCGTCGCGACGTCGTCTTCGCCGGCTTCGGGTGTACTTGCGGCGCGCCGCCACGCACGCAGCACGGAGCTGCGCTAGCTGGGGCGACCACCAATACACCTTACGATGTGGAGAGGGGGGCCCGACGCGAGGCATGCTAGCGTCGCACACCTGCGTCATGGCCGCGTTGAGCCAATCGGCTTCCTCATCCACATCCGCCGGACCCTCCGGCACTGGAATCCAACTTTGGACCAAGGCGGCCTCCGCGAGACGCTCGCGGTTCAGCCGCCTTAGGGCCCATCTCGGGTTGTCCTCCCCACGCGGAGGACCACCCAGGCTGTTCGGGGCAACCGGGAGGGGGGAGATTCGGAACCGAATGTATCGGTGGTCCGATAACGTCTCGACCCCCTCCAGGACTTCCCAGCCTTGGACACGGGGCACCAGAGCGGGGGACGCGAACGTGAGGTCCACGATAGACCCGCTCTGTTGCCGCACCCGCGTGTCGACGGTCCCCCGGTTGAGCAGAATCAACCCGGACGAGACCAACCAATCTTCCAGTGCCTCCCCCCGCGGACAAGTAGCGGGGGATCCCCATGCCGTGGACTTGGCGTTGAAATCGCCAGCCACGAGCACGGGTGAAGGGTGAGCCTGTCGCACGAGCGTTCCCAGCTCCTCCAGGGTACGCTCGAAACAAGACAGGCTCCGATTCGGAGAGCAGTACGCTCCGACCACCGTCACCGAACCCACGGCGGCTGCCACGCAACAGCGCCCCCTCCTGATCCTCAATAAGGGGGGCGCACCAGCAGCCGCGCGCGAGACCAGAGCCACCAAGCCCTCCCGGTCAACCGCCCAATGCGAATCGGGCGGGATAGGTCGGTAGGGCTCGGTGATTATCCCTACTCCGGTCTGCCACTGCGCCATGCTCTGGATGTAAAGGTCCTGAGCGGCGGCGCAGTGGTTTAGGTTCGCCTGGAGCACGCCGATAGTCCCACTAATCGGTGACCATCGGCGCTACCTCTACAGGCCTTGGGGACGGTGGATCGGGCCTAGACGGGGCTATGACGCCGCCGCCAGCCTTCTGCCCCGACTCCGCGGGCTTTGCCTTTTGAGGCTTCTTCTTCCGCTGCTTCTTCTTCTTTTTCGGCTTGGGAGTGGTGCACGCTGCACTCCCAAGCCGGTGATCCGCCGGCTTGTCTGCCGCCTCGCACAAAGCGCAGCGCAAGGCGGCAGTGCACTGGGCCATTAAGTGCCCCGGCGCGCCGCAGCGGTAGCAGTAGTCGCTGCGGTCTACGTCCGAGGTGCACTTGGCCTTCGTGTGCCCGGTGTGGAGGCACCGGTAGCACCGAAGGGGCTTGGGGTCGACGAGCTTCACTTGAGCCGCCGACCACCCCACCAGTAGCCTCCCGGTCGCAGCCAATTTCTTGGCCGCGGCCACCGGGCACTTGACGAACACAACCCCGAGGCCTCGCCAGTCCCGGTGTAAAGAGCCGGGTCTGGCCGTACCCTCGGGGCACCCGCCGGCGGACTCCACGCTGGCCGCCACCTCTGCCGCGGAGACGGAGTCATCCAGCCCGGAGATGCGCAGTTCTGCACACCTCACAGGCCTGGAGACCGTTACCGTCTCCGCAGGGAGGACCTCTCGCAGCTTTGCCGCTAGGCGGTCCGCCCTCGCCTCTCGATCCTCGCCTCCGATCTCGAAGAGGCGGGCTCCGGTGGCGGCCGTCTTGATTTTGACGCCCTCCGTGATCCCCAGCTGGGCCAGCTTTATGGAGGCCTTGGCTGCCTTGATGAGCGCCTCGTAGCTAGCGCCCCCTTCGGCGGCCGCTGGCCGTAGCGTAAGAACTACAGCCGCCGTCGTCGGGGGACGCAGGTTGGCGCCAGGCTTGCTCTGGGGAGCAGCGGAGGGCTTTCCTCGGCGTGGAGCAGGAGGAGGAGGAGGCCGCCGGGTGGAAGCCGGGGTCGCCTTGGCGGCCTTCTCCTTCCTCTTTTCTTTCTTCTTCTTTGTCTTTGCCGCCACCACATTCCACGGTTCCTCCGTGGGGACTGGTGGCGGCGGGACAGGTTGGGACTCAGGGGCTGCAGGCACGGCTACAGGAGCGGCTGCAGGAGCGGCTGCAGGGACGGCAGTGGCCTTCCCCTTCTTGCCTCTGCCCGACTTCTTCTTCCCCCTGGATTTGGGGACATCCAAGCCGGGCAGAGGCGCAGGCGACGTCGGGGCCGGTGGTGGAGCCACCAATGCCTCCATGGGCTGGCCTGGGGCCATCTGCGGAGAAGACAAGACCGGGGCGGAGGGGGCGACGTTGGATCTGGTCTCCCGGCCAAGTCTGGCCTCAATTGGGGCAATCCGGTCGGCCACCAGTTCGCCGACGACCAGCCTCACCGCACGCATCACCTCCTCCTTCAGCGATGGTGCTTCCACGGGGCAAGCTGGAGCAGCCTGCGCCACTGCCGCCGGCCGGCTCAAGGCCGCAATCTCCGCCCTCAGCTCCGCAAGCTGGAGAGCTTGCTGCTTGATCTCCGCAGCCTGCTCCTCCAGCTTACGAGTCTGCAGCTCTAGCTGGGCCGCTTGCCTGCCAACCTCCTTTTCCAAAAGCAGCGTCTCCTCCGAGGCCGTCCTCCGCCTGAGCTCGTCGAAGACTGCCTGAAGGGTATACGACGCGTCATTAATGACGCGTACATAAGTTCCCTTCAGGTTCTTCGACCTTGCCCCGACCATGCCGAGGGCGTCCAGCCCCTCCCTAGCCCACTGGCAGAGAGTCGCGCTCGGCGCTGTCCGCGCTGACTCCGCCGGGCAGGAGTAGCCCTCGGCCCTCGGCTTGCTCTCCGACGGAGGACGGCGGCGGATGGCTGCTGTCTTGGCCGCAACCTCCTCCTCCGCGTCGAGGTCCAGGGCCAGACGCCTCTGCGCGTTGAGCTCGGCCTGCGCCGCCGCAAGGCCGACGTACCGGCCCGTGGTAGGGGGGCGACCCCTGCCCCTTTTACTCACGGGCTTTCTGGACAGCTCCGGCTTCCCACCACTTTCCACAGCAGACCCTCCGGAACTTGTGGTGACTGGGGGCGACGTTGACGCCTGCCGCTTCCTCTGGAACACCGGAGGAGTGGCGACGTTCTCCCCGGTCGGGGTGCCCAGACTCGCTCGGAAGAACGTCTGGTTCCCCCGGTCCTCCTGCACCATGACGTCCTCCTCGGCCTCCGAAGACTCCCGGGTGGAGCTGGGGTACATCGAGTGTACGAAGAGCCTCTTCAGCACCACCACGGGTCTCCTACCACGGGGTGTGGTTGTGGCGCTAACTGCGGCATCCCCCTTCTTGGTTGTCCTCGTGAGGGACGGCGACCTCGACGGCGGAAGACCGGCACTCGTCGCCAGAGGCGACGCCTCGGTCTCCTTTTCGTTCGTAGGCTGCGATGGCATGCCCACACTGCCTGTGCTCGTCCTTGTCGGGGACGGCGACCTCGACTGAGAACGACCGGCTCTCGTCGCCAAAGGCGACGCCTCGGTCTTCTCCTGGGCACCTGATGAGCCCGGCGAACGGAAAAACGTTCGCGAGCGCCGGCTCCGCGTACCGGTGTACGCACTCGACGCTTTGGGAGCGCTGGGTCTGCTCCCCAGTTCTGTCACGTTAAGGTGGCCTGTGTCCCCACCAGATACGTCGGGACTGCATGGCGTTGAGTCATCACACACCTGAGTGTGTGCTGACTCCCCGCCATGGAGGGATTCTCCGGTCGCGGGGCGACCGGTACCCTCCTGGTGTATAGTTTGCTGGTTCACCTTTTTCATGTTTTGTTTTGTTGTTATATTTTGTTTTTTAACGTGGTTGTCTTCCACTTTGGTCCCGCACACTCGGCCAATCGCCGGCGGGACTACACCGGACGGCTGAGCGAGCAAGCCCACTCAGCCGAACACCACCATCGCGGCGCCACAGCTCCGATACAACGGAGCTGCGGGCCGACGCCGAACGACCGAACAGGCGCACCCATCCGGCCAACCCGACTCACCACGGTGTCGGGAAGACACCGGGCCCGCCTCCTGGTTTCAGCGAGATGCCTACGCCAGGAGGCTCCAACCGAGTGGTTCTTTTATAGAGGTGTCCTTCCTCGCAGACACCGCCACGTGGCAGTGCCCACCGGTTCTGACTTGCGCCAGGGTTCCGGCTTCGGCAGCCTGAAGACTGCCTAATACAGCCCCCGTGAAGGGGGCCCCCGTACCGAGCGGGAGCTCAGGTACGGTATGCCCCAGGCCGCTCCATAATGGGCTTCTATAAACGAGAAGTCCAAGGAGTGGCCGTCTCACGCCTGTCCACGCCGGGTCAGGACCGTGATTTCCCCCCTGTGTCGGAGCATTAGCCACTGGTAAAGTCGTTCCCAGTGTTGCCCAGGGTGCACCGGCTCGCCCAGATGGAAGGGCGAGCACACGAGGAGGTTCTCCGACATTGGCACCCCAGCCTTCTGAACCTAACCTAACCTAACCTTTTTTTTTTTTTTTTTTTTTAACCCGGGGGAATCCGTTATGGATACCCGCGTGCCAGGACGCACGCGGGTTATGTCCGACTCGCACGGACTAAACCTAACCGGGGTGTCCTCTTTCTCCGCTTCCAGTGGGCGGGTGTCGTGGGAACAAGGTCACAACAACCACAACACCCGCAGCGGTCAGCCACACCTCCCGTGTAAAGAGCGGGGGGTGCGGCTTCCTTCAGTGGTGTCGTCCTATGGGTAGGGGGGACGACATCCTACTAGGTACAGTGTGCAGACACGACACTACCGACCTGGGGGGACCTGGCGTTGCACGGCCGGCGGTAGTCCTGGTACCGCGGGCCGTGAGTCCCCGTCAAGGAGGAAGGCCGCGATGGAGCGTCGCGGCCCGCCTTCGCCCGACTCGCCTGCGACGGATCGGATCAGCGAGAGGATCCAGTTCCCTGATCCGCTCCGCCTCCTCCTTGAGCGAGATCACGTCCTCGCTGAACGTGATCATCGCCGTCCACGCCGCCTCACTGTCGACCATCGCCTGGATGATGGTCGAGAGCGTTAGGTCGGCGCCGACTACGTCGACAAGAGCTGCGCGTTGACGGCTCCACCCCGGGCACTCCGCCAGCGTGTGCGTGGCTGTGTCCTCGGGGTGGCCGCAGCTGTGGCACACCGGAGACGGCTCCCTCTTGGCCACCCGGAACAGATACTCACCGAAACAACCGTGTCCGGTGAGCATCTGCGCCAGGCGAAAGGTGACCGCCCCGTGCCGCCTGTCGACCCACTCCTGCAGGATGGGTCGGATCGCGTCGATGGTCAGAACACCGGCGCGAGGCTCTTCCAACCGCTCGGACCACCGCCTAAGAAGATCGCCCCGGAGGTCCTCCCTCCAGCACGCGACCTCCCTCGGCGGCGGGCCGACTCCCCGGGCCCTGGCCTCAGAGGTCCGGCAGAAAACTTCCGCCAACACCTCGGCCTCCAGGTCCCATGGTGGAGTTCCTGCGAGCACGCACGCGGCCTCGAGCGAGACCGTGCCGTACCCTCTCACGACCCTCAACGCCATCGCCCGCTGCGCCCGTCGCAGCAGCGCGATATTTTCGGCGTCGAGGGCCTCTACCCATATGGGCGCCCCGTATAGTGCCATCGAGCGAACCACCGACGTGTAAAGGCGTCGGCAGCCGCCCGAGGGCCCACCGAGATTCGGGAGCAAACGACCAAGCGCCCTCGCAGCACCCACGAGTCGGGGCGCGAGTCCCTGGAAGTGCTCCCGGAAGCGCCATCGGCTATCGAGGACGATGCCCAAATAACGCATCGCCCCTCGTATGCCGATCGACACTCCGCCCACCACAATGTGCGCTCCAGCCGGCGGCGCCGACCGAGGGGAAGAAAAACAAACCGCCTCGGACTTCTGCAAGGCGACATCCAACCCAATAAGGCGGATTCGCCTCACGAAGTGGGCCACTCCGGCTGTTGCTCTGAGAGCCGCCTCCCTGTAGGTATCCCCCTGCGCGGTGACGAGGGTATCGTCAGCGTAACACGTTACGCTGACCCCCCGAAGAGTCGCACCGCGCAGCACCCAGTCATAGCCGACGTTCCACAGCAGGGGTCCTAGAACGGAGCCCTGCGGAACGCCGCACGACATTGCTCTCAGAGCGGCGCCACCATCCTGTGTCGGATAGGTGACTGCCCGTTGGGAGAGGTAGGACAGAACTACCCTCCGCAGGCAGTCCGGCACACGATGGTAGCGCAGCGCCTCATGGATGCAGCTCCAGGGGAGGGTGTTAAAAGCATTGGCGATGTCTAAACTCACCGCCAATACCACCCCGGTCCCCGAAGCCGCGTCCTTCACTAGGGACTGCACCCGGCGGATCGCGTCCACCGTCGACCGGGCTCTGCGGAAACCATACTGGACATCGCAGAGACCCGGCCCGGGACCGTCCAGGTGCTCGACGATACGGTGGGCGAGCACACGCTCGAACACCTTCCCGATATCGTCGAGCAACACGATGGGCCGATAGGCCGAAGGCGAATCCGCCGGTCGTCCCTCCTTCTTGATGAGGACAAGTTTCCCCACCTTCCACCTGCGGGGAAACTTGCCCTGTTCCAGGCAGGAGGTAAACAGCCGTGCCACTCTCTCTTCTAAGGCATCGGGCAGAGCCAATGCCCAGGCCCGACCGGGAATACCGTCGGGCCCTGGGGCGGTGTTTTTGGCCTTGAGCCTTGCAACCGCCGCCCTCAGATGCCCGGGAGTGACCTCGGGCGATGCTGTTTCCTCCGCGTGCACAAGCCCTCTACTGCTCTCCGCGACATCGTCGCCGACCATGGGAGGGGGAGCGAACTCTCCCCGGTCGGGGAACAGAGCTGCTACTATCTGTTCCACGAGCGCAGGCTGGAGCGATTGCGTCACCGGGGGGGCCCAGGGACGGAGCTTTTGACGCACCGTCCTATACGGCCTCCCCCACGGGTCGCGGTCGATCGACTCCAGCATTGCCTCCCAAGCCCTTTTCTTGGACTCGGCGATTTCCGCGCGCAGGGCGGCTCTCGCCTCCCTGTACGCGTCGTACAGCCGAGTCTCCAGGGCTTCGTCGCGACGTCGTCTTCGCCGGCTTCGGGTGTACTTGCGGCGCGCCGCCACGCACGCAGCACGGAGCTGCGCTAGCTGGGGCGACCACCAGTACACCTTACGATGTGGAGAGGGGGGCCCGACGCGAGGCATGCTAGCGTCGCACACCTGCGTCATGGCCGCGTTGAGCCAATCGGCTTCCTCATCCACATCCGCCGGACCCTCCGGCACTGGAATCCAACTTTGGACCAAGGCGGCCTCCGCGAGACGCTCGCGGTTCAGCCGCCTTAGGGCCCATCTCGGGTTGTCCTCCCCACGCGGAGGACCACCCAGGCTGTTCGGGGCAACCGGAAGGGGGGAGATTCGGAACCGAATATATCGGTGGTCCGCTAACGTCTCGACCCCCTCCAGGACTTCCCAGCCTTGGACACGGGGCACCAGAGCGGGGGACGCGAACGTGAGGTCCACGATAGACCCGCTCTGTTGCCGCGCCCACGTGTCGACGGTCCCCCGGTTGAGCAGAATCAACCCGGACGAGACCAACCAATCTTCCAGTACCTCCCCCCGCGGACAAGTAGCGGGGGATCCCCATGCCGTGGACTTGGCGTTGAAATCGCCAGCCACGAGCACGGGTGAAGGGTGAGCCTGTCGCACGAGCGTTCCCAGCTCCTCCAGGGTACGCTCGAAACAGGACAGGCTCCGATTCGGAGAGCAGTACGCTCCGACCACCGTCAACGAACCCACGGCGGCCGCCACGCAACAGCGCCCCCTCTTGATCCTCAATAAGGGGGGCGCACCGGCAGCCGCGCGCGAGACCAGAGCCACCAAGCCCTCCCGGTCAACCGCCCAATGCGAATCGGGCGGGATAGGTCGGTAGGGCTCGGTGATTATGCCTACCCCGGTCTGCCACTGCGCCATGCTCTGGATGTAAAGGTCCTGAGCGGCGGCGCAGTGGTTTAGGTTCGCCTGGAGGACGCCGATAGTCCCACTAATCTGTGACCATCGGCGCTACCTCTACAGGCCTCGGTGACGGTGGATCGGGCCTAGGCGGGGCTATGACGCCGCCGCCAGCCTTCTGCCCCGACTCCGAGGGCTTTGCCTTTTGAGGCTTCTTCCTTTTCTTCTTTTTCTTCTTCGGCTTGGGAGTGGTGCACGCTGCACTCCCAAGCCGGTGATCCGCCGGCTTGTCTGCCGCCTCGCACAAAGCGCAGCGCAAGGCGGCAGTGCACTGGGCCATTAGGTGCCCCGGCGCGCCGCAGCGGTAGCAGTAGTCGCTGCGGTCTACGTCCGAGGTGCACTTGGCCTTTATGTGCCCGGTGTGGAGGCACCGGTAGCACCGAAGGGGCTTGGGGTCGACGAGCTCGGTCGACTCCGCAGGGAGGACCTCTCGCAGCCTTGCCGCTAGACGGTCCGCCCTCGCCTCTCTATCCTCGCCTCCGATCTCGAGGAGGCGGGCTCCGGTGGCGGCCGTCTTGATTTTGACGCCCTCCGTGATCCCCAGCTGGGCCAACTTAATAGAGGCCTTTGCGGCCTTTATTAGCGCCTCGTAGCTAGCGCCCCCTTCAACGGCCGCTGGCCGTAGCGTGAGAACTACAGCCGCCGTCGTCGGGGGACGCAGGTTGGCGCCGGGCTTGCTCTGGGGAGCAGCGGAGGGCTTTCCTCGGCGTGGAGTAGGAGGAGGAGGAGGAGGCCGCCGGGTGGAAGCCGGGGTCGCCTTGGCGGCCTTCCCCTTCCTCTTCTCCTTCTTCTTCTTGGCCGCCACCACACTCCACGGTTCCTCCGTGGGGACTGGTGGCGGCGGAGCTGGATGAGACTCAAGGGCTGCTGGAGCGGCCGCAGGAGCGGCTGCAGGAGCGGCTGCAGGGACGGCAGCGGCCTTCCCCTTCTTGCCTCTGCCCGACTTCTTATTCCCCCTGGATTTGGGGACATCCAAGCCGGGCAGAGGCGCAGGCGACGTCGACACCGGTGGTGGAGCCACCACTGCCTCCGTGGACTGACCTGGGGCCATCCGCGGAGAAGGCAACGCAGGATCAGAGGGGGCGACGCTGGATCCGGTCTCCCGGCCAAGCCTGGCCTTAATTGGGGCAATCCGGTCGGCCACCAATTCGCCGACGACCAGCCTCACCGCACGCATCACCTCCTCCTTGAGCGATGACCCCCCCGCTTCCACGGGGCTGATAGGAGCAGTCGGCGCCACTGCCGCCGGCCGCCTCAAGGCCGCTATCTCCGCTCTCAGCTCCGTTAGCTGGAGAGCTTGCTGCTTGATCTCCGCAGCCTGCTCCTCCAGCTTCCGGGTCTGCAGCCCCAGCTGAGCCGCTTGCCTGCCGACCTCCTTCTCCAGCAACAGCGTCTCCTCCGACGCCGTTCTCCGCCTGAGCTCGTCGAAGACTGCCTGAAGGGTATACGACGCGTCATTAATGACGCGTACATAAGTTCCCTTCAGGTTCTTCGACCTTTTCCCGACCATGCCGAGGGCGTCCAGCCCCTCCCTAGCCCACTGGCAGAGAGTCGCGCTCGGCGCTGTCCGCGCTGACTCCGCCGGGCAGGAGTAGCCCTCGGCCCTCGGCTTGCTCTCCGACGGAGGACGGCGACGGATGGCCGCTGTCTTGGCCGCGACCTCTTCCTCCGCGTCAAGGTCCAGCGCCAGGCGCCTCTGCGCGTTCAGTTCTGCCTGCGCTGCCGCAAGGCCGACGTACCGGCCCGTGGTAGGGGGGCGACCCCTGCCCCTTTTGCTCACGGGCTTTCTGGCGGGCTCCGGCTTCCCACCACTTTGCGCAACAGACTCTGCGGAACTAGTGGTGTCTGGGGGCGACGTCGACGCCTGCCGCTTCCGCTGGAACACCGGGGGAGTGGCGACGTTCTCCCCGGTCGGCGTGCCGAGACTCGCCCGGAAGAACGTTTGGTTCCCCCGGTCCTCCTGCACCATGACGTCGTCCTCAGCTTCCGATGAATCCCGGGCGGTGCTGGGATTCATTGGGCGTATGAAAAGCCTCTTCAGCACCACCACGGGTTTCCTGCCACGCGGTGTGGTTGTGGCGCTGGCTGCGGCATCCCCCTTCTTGGCTGTCCTCGTGAGGGACGGCGACCTCGACGACGGAAGACCGGCACTCGTCGCCTTTGGCGACGCCTCGGTCTCCCTTTCCTCCGTAGGCTGCGATGACATGCCCACACTGCCTGTGCTCGTCCTTGTCGGGGACGGCGACCTCGACTGAGAACGACCGGCTCTCGTCGCCAAAGGCGACGCCTCGGTCGTCTCCTGGGCACCTGCTGAGCCCGGCGAACGATAAAACGTTCGCGAGCGCCGGCTCCGCGTACCGGTGTACGCACTCGGCGCTGTTTCGGGAGCGCTGGGTCTGCTCCCCAGTTCTTGGACGCTTAGGTGGCCTGTGTCCCCACCAGATACGCTGGGACAGCATGGCGGTGAGTCATCACACACCTGAGTGTGTGCTGACTCCCCGCCATGGAGGGATTCTCCGGTCGCGGAGCGACCGGTACCCTCCTGGTGTGTTGTTATGCAGTTCACCTTTAACCTAACCTAACCTAACCTAACCTAACCTAACCTAACCTAACCTAACCTAACCTGGGAGGTGGTGGGAGTAGAATCGGAGCCCCGGTGCCGAAACTGCACCAGCGGCGACCCCGACACGGCACACCACACTTTGGCCGTGTGTGAGGCGTGGGACGGACAACGGACGGCCCTCACGAGCACAATCGGTGCTAACCTCTCGCTGTCGGCCATAGTTCCAGCTATGGCTGGCAGCGAACAGTGTTGGGCTGCCGTCGCTTCGTTTGCTAGCGAGGTGATGGCGGCCAAGAGAGAGGCGCTGCGGGAACGGGAGCGAGCTGGGCTCACTCTCCCGCCCCGCAGGCCACCGGCGAGGGGACGTCGGCGAGCACAATTCGCCCGCGTCCCTGAATGAGAGTAGCCACGGGCGGCGGGTCGGGGGACCTGCTGCCCTTATGCCGATGTGCCGTGTGTGATGGCCGGGATGGTGGGGCCTCGAGAGGAGGGCCCGCTAAATAGGGCGGGCGTCCCTAGCCGAGTCGCGGTGAGCATTCTATCCCGCGGCTCGGATTGGGCGAAGGAGGAACACCGTGGTGGTTTAGTGGATAGTCTGGCCTCGGCCAGGAGTCCCACACGAAGCGAGCCCCCTGCCCCCGCGGGGGGTGAGCGAAGTGCGTAAATGCATTCCACCACGTAAAAAAAAAAAAAAAAAAAAAAAAAAAAAAAAAAAAAAAAAAAAAAAAAAAAAAACCTAACCTAACTACCCGGGGGAATCCGTTATGGATACCCGCGTGCCAGGACGCACGCGGGTTATGTCCGACTCGCACGGACTAAACCGGGGTGTCCTCTTTCTCCGCTTCTAGTGGGCGGGTGTCGTGGGAACAAGGTCACAACAACCACAACACCCGCAGCGGTCAGCCACACATCCCGTGTAAAGAGCGGGAGGGGCTTCCTTCAGTGGTGTCGTCCTATGGGTAGGGGGGACGACATCCTACTAGGTACAGTGTGCAGACACGACACTACCGACCTGGGGGGGACCTGGCGTTGCACAGCCGGCGGTAGTCCTGGTACCGCGGGCCGTGAGTCCCCGTCAAGGAGGAAGGCCGCGATGGAGCGTCGCGGCCCGCCTTCGCCCGGCTCGCCTGCGACGGATCGGATCAGCGAGAGGATCCAGTTCCCTGATCCGCTCCGCCTCCTCCTTGAGCGAGATCACGTCCTCGCTGAACGTGATCATCGCCGTCCACGCCGCCTCACTGTCGACCATCGCCTGGATGATGGTCGAGAGCGTTAGGTCGGCGCCGACTACGTCGACAAGAGCTGCGCGTTGACGGCTCCACCCCGGGCACTCCGCCAGCGTGTGCGTGGCTGTGTCCTCGGGGTGGCCGCAGCTGTGGCACACCGGAGACGGCTCCCTCTTGGCCACCCGGAACAGATACTCACCGAAACAACCGTGTCCGGTGAGCATCTGCGCCAGGCGAAAGGTGACCGCCCCGTGCCGCCTGTCGACCCACTCCTGCAGGATGGGTCGGATCGCGTCGATGGTCAGAACACCGGCGCGAGGCTCTTCCAACCGCTCGGACCACCGCCTAAGGAGATCGCCCCGGAGGTCCTCCCTCCAGCACGCGACCTCCCTCGGCGGCGGGCCGACTCCCCGGGCCCTGGCCTCAGAGGTCCGGCAGAAAACTTCCGCCAACACCTCGGCTTCCAGGTCCCATGGTG
Source organism: Eilema caniola (assembly GCA_949126895.1). NCBI lineage: Eukaryota > Metazoa > Arthropoda > Insecta > Lepidoptera > Erebidae > Eilema > Eilema caniola. Next base: position 175,420 of record OX421479.1, read on the forward strand.
GAGTTCCTGCGAGCACGCACGCGGCCTCGAGCGAGACCGTGCCGTACCCTCTCACGACCCTCAACGCCATCGTCCGCTGCGCCCGTCGCAGCAGCGCGATATTTTCGGCGTCGAGGGCCTCTACCCATATGGGCGCCCCGTATAGTGCCATCGAGCGAACCACCGACGTGTAAAGGCGTCGGCAGCTGCCCGAGGGCCCACCGAGATTCGGGAGCAGACAACCAAGCGCCCTCGCAGCACCCACGAGTCGGGGCGCGAGTCCCTGGAAGTGCTCCCGGAAGCACCATCGGCTATCGAGGACGATGCCCAAATAACGCATCGTCTTTCGTATGCCGATCGATACTCCGCCCACCACAATGTGCGCTCCAGCCGGCGGCGCCGACCGAGGGGAAGAAAAACAAACCGCCTCGGACTTCTGCAAGGCGACATCCAACCCAATAAGGCGGATTCGCCTCACGAAGTGGGCCACTCCGGCTGTTGCTCTGAGAGCCGCCTCCCTGTAGGTATCCCCCTGCGCGGTGACGAGGGTATCGTCAGCGTAACACGTTACGCTGACCCCCCGAAGAGTCGCACCGCGCAGCACCCAGTCGTATCCGACGTTCCACAGCAGGGGTCCTAGAACGGAGCCCTGCGGAACGCCGCACGACATTGCTCTCAGAGCAGCGCCACCATCCTGTGTCGGATAGGTGACTGCCCGTTGGGAGAGGTAGGACAGAACTACCCTCCGCAGGCAGTCCGGCACACGATGGTAGCGCAGCGCCTCATGGATGCAGCTCCAGGGGAGGGTGTTAAAAGCATTGGCGATGTCTATACTCACCGCCAATACCACCCCGTTCCCCGAAGCCGCGTCCTTCACTAGGGACTGCACCCGGCGGATCGCGTCCACCGTCGACCGGGCTCTGCGGAAACCATACTGGACATCGCAGAGACCCGGCCCGGGACCGTCCAGGTGCTCGACGATACGGTGGGCGAGCACACGCTCGAACACCTTCCCGATATCGTCGAGCAACACGATGGGCCGATAGGCCGAAGGCGAATCCGCCGGTCGTCCCTCCTTCTTGATGAGGACAAGTTTCCCCACCTTCCACCTGCGGGGAAACTTGCCCTGTTCCAGGCAGGAGGTAAACAGCCGTGCCACTCTCTCTTCTAAGGCATCGGGCAGAGCCAATGCCCAGGCCCGACCGGGAATACCGTCGGGCCCTGGGGCGGTGTTTTTGGCCTTGAGCCTTGCAACCGCCGCCCTCAGATGCCCGGGAGTGACCTCGGGCGATGCTGTTTCCTCCGCGTGCACAAGCCCTCTACTGCTCTCCGCGACATCGTCGCCGACCATGGGAGGGGGAGCGAACTCTCCCCGGTCGGGGAACAGAGCTGCTACTATCTGTTCCACGAGCGCAGGCTGGAGCGATTGCGTCACCGGGGGGGCCCAGGGACGGAGCTTTTGACGCACCGTCCTATACGGCCTCCCCCACGGGTCGCGGTCGATCGACTCCAGCATTGCCTCCCAAGCCCTTTTCTTGGACTCGGCGATTTCCGCGCGCAGGGCGGCTCTCGCCTCCCTGTACGCGTCGTACAGCCGAGTCTCCAGGGCTTCGTCGCGACGTCGTCTTCGCCGGCTTCGGGTGTACCTGCGGCGCGCCGCCACGCACGCAGCGCGGAGCTGCGCTAGCTGGGGCGACCACCAATACACCCTTCGATGTGGAGAGGGGGGCCCGACGCGAGGCATGCTGGCGTCGCACACCTGCGTCATGGCCGCGTTGAGCCAACCGGCTTCCTCATCCACATCCACCGGACCCTCCGGCACTGGAATCCAACTTTGGACCAAGGCGGCCTCCGCGAGACGCTCGCGGTTCAGCCGCCTTAGGGCCCATCTCGGGTTGTCCTCCCCACGCGGAGGACCACCCAGGCTGTTCGGGGCAACCGGGAGGGGGGAGATTCGGAACCGAATGTATCGGTGGTCCGATAACGTCTCGACCCCCTCCAGGACTTCCCAGCCTTGGACACGGGGCACCAGAGCGGGGGACGCGAACGTGAGGTCCACGATAGACCCGCTCTGTTGCCGCACCCGCGTGTCGACGGTCCCCCGGTTGAGCAGAATCAACCCGGACGAGACCAACCAATCTTCCAGTGCCTCCCCCCGCGGACAAGTAGCGGGGGATCCCCATGCCGTGGACTTGGCGTTGAAATCGCCAGCCACGAGCACGGGTGAAGGGTGAGCCTGTCGCACGAGCGTTCCCAGCTCCTCCAGGAGACGCTCGAAACAAGACAGGCTCCGATTCGGAGAGCAGTACGCTCCGACCACCGTCACCGAACCCACGGCGGCCGCCACGCAACAGCGCCCCCTCCTGATCCTCAATAAGGGGGGCGCACCGGCAGCCGCGCGCGAGACCAGAGCCACCAAGCCCTCCCGGTCAACCGCCCAATGCGAATCGGGCGGGATAGGTCGGTAGGGCTCGGTGATTATCCCTACTCCGGTCTGCCACTGCGCCATGCTCTGGATGTAAAGGTCCTGAGCGGCGGCGCAGTGGTTTAGGTTCGCCTGGAGCACGCCGATAGTCCCACTAATCTATGACCATCGGCGCTACCTCAACAGGCCTTGGGGACGGTGGATCGGGCCTAGACGGGGCTAAGACGCCACCGCCAGCCTTCTGCCCCGACTCCACGGGCTTTGCCTTTAGAGGCTTCTTCTTCTTCTTCTTCTTCTTTTTCTTCGGCTTGGGAGTGGTGCACGCTGCACTCCCAAGCCGGTGATCCGCCGGCTTGTCTGCCGCCTCGCACAAAGCGCAGCGCAAGGCGGCAGAGCACTGGGCCATTAGGTGCCCCGGCGCGCCGCAGCGGTAGCAGTAGTCGCTGCGGTCCACGTCCGAGGTGCACTTGGCCTTCGTGTGCCCGGTGTGGAGGCACCGGTAACACCGAAGGGGCTTGGGGTCGACGAGCTTTACCTGAGCCGCCGACCACCGCACCAGTAGCCTCCCGGTCGCAGCCAATTTCTTGGCCGCGGCCACCGGGCACTTGACGAATACTACCCCGAGGCCTCGCCAGTCCCGGTGTAAAGAGCCGGGTCTGGCCGTACCCTCGGGGCACCCGCCGGCGGACTCCACGCTGGCCGCCACCTCAGCCGCGGAGACGGAGTCATCCAGCCCGGAGATGCGCAGTTCTGCACACCTCACAGGCCTGGAGACCGTTACCGTCTCCGCAGGGAGGACCTCTCGCAGCCTTGCTGCTAAACGGTCCGCCCTCGCCTCTCGATCCTCGCCTCCGATCTCGAGGAGGCGGGCTCCGGTGGCGGCCGTCTTAATCTTCACGCCCTCCGTGATCCCCAGCTGGGCCAGCTTTATGGAGGCCTTGGCTGCCTTGATGATCGCCTCGTAGCTAGCGCCCCCTTCGGCGGCCGCTGGCCGCAGCGTAAGAACTACAGCCGCCGTCGTCGGGGGGCGCAGGTTGGCGCCGGGCTTGCTCTGGGGAGCAGCGGAGGGCTTCCCTCTGCGTGGAGTAGGAGGAGGAGGAGGCCGGGTGGAAGCCGGGGTCGCCTTGGCGGCCTTCTCCTTCCTCTTTTCCTTCTTCTTCTTTTTTGCCGCCACCACATTCCACGGTTCCTCCGTGGGGACTGGTGGTGGCGGGACAGATTGGGACTCAGGGGCTGCAGGCACGGCTAAAGGAGCGGCTGCAGGAGCGGCTGCAGGAGCGGCAGCGGCCTTCCCCTTCTTGCCTCTGCCCGGCTTCTTCTTCCCCCTGGATTTTGGGACATCCAAGCCGGGCAGAGGCGCAGGCGACGTCGAAACCGGTGGTGGTGGAGCCACCACTGCCTCCATGGACTGGCCTGGGGCCATCCGCGGCGAAGGCAACGCAGGATCGGAGGCGGCGACATTGGATCCGGACTCCCGGCCAAGTCTGGCCTCAATTGGCGCTATCCGGTCGGCCACCAATTCGCCGACGACCAACCTCACCGCACGCATCACCTCCTCCTTGAGTGATGACCCCCCCGCTTCCATGGGGCAAGTTGGAGCAGGCGGCGCCACTGCCGCCGGACGGCTCAAGGCCGCAATCTCTGCCCTCAGCTCCGTAAGCTGGAGAGCTTGCTGCTTGATCTCCGCAGCCTGCTCCTCCAGCTTACGAGTCTGCAGCTCCAGCTGAGCCGCTTGCCTGCCGACCTCCTTCTCCAGCAACAGCGTCTCCTCCGACGCCGTTCTCCGCCTGAGCTCGTCGAAGACTGCCTGAAGGGTATACGACGCGTCATTAATGACGCGTACGTATGTCCCCTTCAGGTTCTTCGACCTCGCCCCGACCATGCCGAGGGCGTCCAGCCCCTCCCTAGCCCACTGGCATAGGGTCGCGCTAGGCGCTGTCCGCGCTGACTCCGCCGGGCAGGAGTAACCCTCCGCCCTCGGCTTGCCCTCCGACGGAGGACGGCGGCGGATGGCCGCTGTCTTGGCCGCAAGCTCCTCCTCAGCGTCGAGGTCCAGTGCCAGACGCCTCTGCGCATTCAGCTCGGCCTGCGCAGCTGCGAGGCCGACGTACCGGCCCGTGGTAGGGGGGCGACCCCTGCCCCTTTTACTCCCGGGCTTTCTGGCGGGTTCCGGCTTCCCACCACTTTCGGCCGCAGAGTCTGCGGAACTTGTGGTGTCCGGGGGCGACGTCGATGCCTGCCGCTTCCGCTGGAACACCGGAGGAGTAGTGACGTTCTCCCCGATGGGGGTGCCGAGGCTCGCCCGGAAGAACGTCTGGTTCCCCCGGTCCTCCTGCACCATGACGTCGTCCCCAGCCTCCGATGAGTCCCGGGTGGAGCTGGCGTTCGTCGGGCGTATGAACAGCCGCTTCAGGACCACCACGGCGACCTCGACCGAGAGCGACCGGCTCTCGTCGCCAAAGGCGACGCCTCGGTCCCCTCCTGGGCACCTGCTGAGCCCGGCGAACGATAAAACGTTCGCGAGCGCCGGCTCCGCGTACCACAGTACGCACTCGACGCTGTTTTGGGAGCGCTGGGTCTGCTCCCCGGTTCTGTCGTAGTTAGGTGGCCTGTGTCCCCACCAGTTTTCATTTTGTTAATTTGTTTTTTAACGTGGTTGTCTTCCACTTTGGTCCCGCACACTCGGCCAAACGCCGGCGGGACTACACCGGCGGCTGAGCGAGCAAGCCCACTCAGCCGAGCACCACCATCGCGGCGCCACAGCTCCGATACAACGGAGCTGCGGGCCGACGCCGAACGACCGAACAGGCGCACCCATCCGGCCAACACGACTCGCCACGGTGTCGGGAAGACACCGGGCCCGCCTCCTGGTTTCAGCGAAATGCCTACGCCAGGAGGCTCCAACCGAGTGGTTCTTTTATAGAGGTGTCCTTCCTCGCAGACACCGCCACGTGGCAGTGCCCACCGGTTCTGACTTGCGCCAGGGTTCCGGCTTCGGCAGCCTGAAGACTGCCTACTACAGCCCCCGTGAAGGGGGCCCCCGTACCGAGCGGGAGCTCAGGTACGGTATGCCCCGGGCCACTCCATAATGGGCTTCTATAAACGAGAAGTCCAAGGAGTGGCCGTATCACGCCTGTCCACGCCGGGTCAGGACCGCGATTTCCCCCCCTGTGTGTCGGAGCATTAGCCACTGGTAAAGTCGTTCCCAGTGTTGCCCAGGGTGCACCGGCCCAGATGGAAGGGCGAGCACACGAGGAGGTTCTCCGACATTGGCACCCCACCTAACCTAACCTTTTTTTTTTTTTTTTTTTTTTTTTTTTTTTTTTTTTTTTACGTGGTGGAATGCGTTTAGGCACTTCGCTCTCCTCCCACGGGGGTAGGGGGAGAGCTTCGTGTGGGACTCCTGGCCTCTAAAGCAGGCCAGACTACCCACTAAACCACCACGGTGTCCGTCATTACCACATTTCGACGATGGCGGGAACAACATCTTCCGCCATCGCCGTGTGGGTCGCCCACCACTCAACGGTGGCAGGCCCATCTCTGGTGCGGCAGAAGAGGAGTCCTTCTGCCGCCCGCCTAGGCAAGGCACACGCGACACGACGTGCGCCTTCAACCTCGAGGCCTATGTAAGGGCAGCAGACGCCCCCGCGTCTACTGCCCCGGCCCGGTTAGGGGGGGAGGAGTTGGTGGTACCGCCTCCTCCGGGCCCCGGCTCGTTTGCGGCGCTGCGGGAGGGAAAGCGGGTCACATTCCCTCGCCCTCTCCGCCGCCTCCTTCTGCGAGATAACCGTCTCGCAGAAGGCCTGAACCGCCGCCCACGCCTCATCGCCGCCGACCATAGACAGAACTACGGTCGGCAGCGAGAGGTCCGTCCCCACTTCGGCGATGAGAGCACGGCGCTCCCCAGCCCACGCGGGGCACTCCTCTAGGGTGTGCTGCGCCGTGTCATCATCGCCTCCACAGTGGTGGCACCCTCTGGTCGGCTCTCGTCCCAACCGGTACAGGTACCTCCCGAAGCATCCATGCCCCGAGAGGACCTGCGCCATCCGGAACGTTACCGACCCCCGCGATCTATCCATCCAGTCTCTGAGGACCGGACGGATCGCCTCGACGGTCCTTCTGCCAGCCGTGGGATTGGCCAGCCGCCGCTCCCACTCCTGGAGCATGGACCGTCTTGCTTGGAGCCTCCGCTCTCCCACCTCCGAAGGTGCCGGGAATTCGCCCCGGCTCCGGGCCTCCTCACGCCAGTGATACACTGACGCGAGGACACCGGCCTCCAGCTCCCACGGAGGGGAGCCCGCCATAACGCAAGCCGCCTCGAATGAGATGCCGCAGTATCCTCTAATCGCCCCGACGGCCATCGCCCTCTGCGGACGTCGCAAGAGGGTGACGTTGTGTGCCGTCAGAGCGTTGATCCACACAGGGGCCCCATACAGGGCCATGGATCTTACGACTCCCAAATAAAGGAGGCGGCTGCTCGTCTGGGGTCCCCCTAGGTTCGGCATCAGCCGCCGAAGGGCGGCGGCCGCGCCGAGCAGACGGGGGACCAGGCGGTCGAAATGAGCGCGGAAGCTCCATCGTGGATCGAGGACAAGCCCGAGGTACCTCATTTCAGACTTGACCTCGATCCGGGTGCCACTCACTACGATGTGGGAGTCCGCCGGTGGCGCTCGCCGAGGGCCATGGAAACAAATGGCCTCCGACTTGTTGAGCGCCACCCCGAGTCCCAACATCGTTATTCGCCGCACGACCATGGCCACCGACGCAGTGGCAAGGCGCGCGGCGTCTCCATAGGTCGCCCCCCGGGCAGTAACCAACGTGTCGTCTGCGTAGCAGGTCACGTTGGCGCCCGGGAGGCGAGCTCCTCGGAGTACCCAGTCGTACCCGATGTTCCACAAGAGGGGCCCCAGCACTGACCCCTGCGGAACACCGCGGCACATGGCCCACCTGTGAAGGCTGCCATCCTGTCCTGGGTACTCCACGTACCGCTCCGATAGGTAGGCGCCGACGCTCCGACGTAGGTAGGGAGGCACGTCATGGTATTTGAGCGCCTCCCGTATGCACTCCCAGGGCAGGGTATTGAACGCATTGGCGATGTCCAGTGACACCGCCAATAGCACCCCGCCCTTGCGGATCTCCTCTTGCGCCAGCGCCTTCACCCGAAGGATGGCGTCGACGGTCGAACGACGTGGCCGAAAACCATATTGGTAGTCGGACAGGCCGCGACCTCCATCCTCGAGGTGCCGGACGATGCGAGCGAACAACACTCTCTCAAAGAGCTTGCCCGCCTTGTCCAGCAACACTATCGGTCGGTACGCCGAGGGCGATTCCGCGGGCCGTCCCTCCTTCTGGATAAGGACGAGCCTACCCGTTTTCCACCGGACTGGGTATTGTCCGGTTTGTAGGCAGGCACTCATTAGCCCGCAGAACCGCTCCTCGAGCTCCCGGAGCGCGACCACCAAAACGCGTCCGGGAACTCCATCGGGTCCAGGAGCCTTCACCCCTTTCTCCTGGGCCCGCCTGACGGCCACGGCCAGCTCCGCCGTTGTGACCCGCGGCACCTCCAACACGACCTCCTCACTGCGCGCCGGAGCCATCACCGGGGGGACGAACCCTTCCTCCCTCTGTGGAAATAGGGAGGAGATAACCTCCCCCAGCACTCTCGGCTCCAGGCACTCCGTGATTGGAGGTGCCCAAGGGCGGAGCTTAGCCCTGACCGTTTTGTAGGGCCGCCCCCAGGGGTCCCGGTCGAGAGTGGCTAACAGAGACGCCCTCGAAGCCTCCTTTGCGTCTCCTATAGCCACCCCGAGGGACTGAGCGCACGACCGGTAGTCGGCGTAGAGCTGCGCCTCTTCCTCCGGCACCCGCCGCGCTCTGCGGCGGTACCGGGTGTACCGGCGACGTTTCGCGACGCACTGAGATCGCAGTGCAGCGATCTCGGGCGTCCACCAGTACACCTTCCGGTTGGGGAGTCGGGGCTTGGCCCGAGGCATGCACGCGTCGCAGATTTGCGACGCGGCGCTCCCGAACCATTCGGCCTCCTCCTCGACTCCTACTTCCGCCGGAGGATTCGCCCACGACTGGACGATCGACGCCAGCTCCAACGCCTCCCGGTCTATACGCCCCAGGACCCACCTCTTGGCGGACGGCCCCTCGCGTCTGGGACTCGCCGCGTGCAGGCCCGTGGAGACATCGTAACGGATGTAACGATGATCCGTCAGATTCTCCACGTCTTCCAGGACTCGCCAGTCCCGGACGGCCTGCGCGACGGCAGGGGTCGTGAACGTGATGTCCACGATGGACCTCCCCTGCTGTGACACAAACGTGGCCCACTCCTCCAGCAACCGGCCGCGCTCGTCGGCCGCGGGGGAACCCCAAGCCGTGGATTTGGCATTGAAGTCCCCGGCGACCACCGCCAGACGGGGTGAGATTTGCCCCAGCAGGGCACCCACCACATCCAGCGCCGTCTCGAACTCGGCCAGTCTCATGCTGGGAGGGAAGTACACCGCAATGATAATGTACCTCCCCCATCCGCAGGCCACGAAGCCCCTCCCTCTAGAAATGAGGGAGGGGGGTGCCACTCGCTGTGTCCCAGACGCGATAACACAAACCGACCCGACAGTGTCCCCCAGCCACTGACCGTGAGGAGGGACAAAGTACGGGTCGGAAACGATCGCCACATCAATGGACCACTCCGCCATGGACTGCAGGAGGAGGTCCTGCGCTCGTGCGGAGTGGTTTAAATTCGCCTGGAGGAAGCGATGGGGAATACCGTCCATTACGGTTCCATCGCTTCCTCTCGCCCTTGCGGGGGCGTCGCTGCCACGGGGACTGGGGCAGCCGGGGTCCTTCCGGCCGCCTTCTTACCCTTTCTGGGCTTTGTCCCGCGGCATGCTTTGCCGCCTAGAATATGGTTGCTCTGACCGCCACCCATTGCTGCGCAGATAACGCAGTGGGGGTCGGCCGAGCATGCCGCGGCTTTGTGGCCAGGACGACCGCAGCGGTAGCAAATTTCACCGCGGTCATCCTGTGAGGTGCACTGTGACCTGACGTGTCCTGACATCAGGCACCGGAAGCACCTCATAGGTCTCCGCTCAAGCAAAGTTACTTGAGCAGAGACCCAGCCCACTAATAGGCGACCAGCGGCAACCTTTTTGGCCGCTTCCACGGGGCAGCTCACCGCCACCGTGCCACTTCCCCACAACGACCGCCGAATCTCTCCGACCTTAACGTTCAAGGGAGGTCAGCCTCCGCGGCGCGCGACTGCGTCAGCCACCTCCTCCCTAGTGACGGAGTCGTCCAGACCGGTAATGCGCAAGTCTGCACACTTGACTGGCCTGGACACGTTCGCCGTCTCAGAGCCGAGCACCTCTCGGAGGCGCGCCGCCAGCATGTCGGCTTTCTCCCCGCTGGAGTCACCGGCCACTTCCAAAATCGTGGCACCGGTCTGCGCCCTCTTGAAATTCATGCGGGGGATGTTGAGGTCTTGCAGATCAATCTGCGACTTCAACCCCCGCATGACCTCCGCGTACGTGGCGCCCTTTCCTGCGGCCTCCGGCAGCAGCGTTATAACTACTGCCGAAGAGTGGGGCGTACGCGGTCCCTTCCTCTTGCGCGTGCGCCTCTTCTTCTTCTTAGAAGAAGAGGCTGCAGAGGAAGCTGCAGTCCGGGCCGACGTGCTGGCCTCTTGGACAGCAGCCGGCGCTCCAGGCTTCTTTTTATTTTGCCTTTTGGCGACCGTCGTCCACTCCTCGTCCATTGACGACGGTGCAGGCGGCAGCGGCCTCGGTTCGCTCTCTTTAGGGGCGCTCTTCTTCCCCTTTCCTTTCCCCTTCGATGACGGAAGGGGCGGCGGCGAAGGCTTCGAGGGAGCCGATAGTGTTGGCCTCGAACGTGCTGATGGACCGGGCTTCGGGTCGATGTTGCGCCTGGCGTCCGACGCTAGGGGTGGGCGGAGGCGAGGCTCCGGCAGGAGTCTAGACTCCAAGCCCGCCCACCTTGCGTCCACCGCGGTCAGCACGCGGTCCATAATGGCCCGCGACATCTCCTCCAGTGGAGCCACAGCGGCTGGTTTCGCCGCTGCCTTCTCCTCCCGGAGGAAACGGACCTCAATCCGGAGCCTCTCCACCTCTGCCCGAAGGGTTGCCACCTCATCATTCACGTTACGACCCTCAAGCACAGCTACGGCATCGATGGCATCGAATGCCGCATCCTTGAGGGCCTTTATGAATCCACCCTTTAAGTTTTTTGATCTGTTGGCGACGTCCAACACAACGTCCATATTTCGCCGGACCTTAGCCGCCAAGTCATCGGTGGGCAGTTTTTCCAACGCAGGATCCACTGTTGTCCTCCTAGAGGATCGCGACGCCACGGAAGACGATCGCGACCCTGCCAACGAGCCCGAAAATTGGAATACCTCCGACTGGAGGTTCGGCTTCTCGGTGGCCGGACGTTTTGCGCGGGGTGACTTCTCCTTCTCGCCGCGCTGTCTCTTCCGAGCAGCGCTGCTTTCGCGCGACGATATCGCACCGACATCCATGTCAGAATCTGCCATGGAAGGCGTAGGTGTCGAGGGCCTCGTCAACCTTGACAGCCTCACGGAGCACCGACGGGTCTGTCCTTCGGGAACTTGGTCCCGGCTCGACAACCCTGTCTCCTCCTCGCGCTCACGCGCCTGTCGCTCGGGAGCTTGGTCCCGGCACGACGCAACTTCTCCGCCAGCATCAGACATCGTCCTTAAAAGGACAGTGCCGATGCGGTCAGAGGACACCAAAAAACAGTAAGTACTGCTTGCCGCAAGACTCGCTTTTCCAGATTTGGTCACCCAACGTGCCACTCCGTTACGGTGGTCACGTCGGGGTCCAGGGCACACGACGGGGACGTACTGGAAAGCTCTTGGGGCGTGCCCCCACCTAACCTAACCTAACCTAACCTAACCTAACCTAACCTAACCTAACCTAACCTAACCTAACCTAACCTAACCTTGGGGCACGCCCCAAGAGCTCTCCAGTACGTCCCCGTCGTGTGCCCTGGACCCCAACGTGACCACCGTAACGGAGTGGCACGTTGGGTGACCAAATCTGGTAGAGCAAATCTTGCGGCAAGCAGTTTTACTGTGTGTGTGTTTTTTGATGTCCTCTGACCGCATCGGCACTGTCCTTTTAAGGACGATGTCTGTTGCTGGCGAAGAAGTTGCGTCGTGCCGGGACCAAGCTCCCGAGCGACAAGCGCGTGAGCGCGAAGAGGAGACAGGGGTGTCTAGCCGGGACCAAGTTCCCGAAGGACAGACCCGTCGGTGCTCGTTGAGGCTGTCGAAGCTGACGAGTGCAGATATGGAGATCGAGACGGAGGTCGCGAGACCTCATGGCTCTCTCGCCAATGCGAAGGTGGTGTTGGATCGCTTGGATCCAACCATCATTCCGAGCACAAGCCCAGGGAGCTCGCGTTCGTCTTCGCCAGTGTCGGGAAGACTATGGCGGAAACGGTTCCCAGAGGCAGAGGCCGAGGAGGCCACTAAGAAGCCCCGCGGACGCCCAACCACTACGGGCGAATACGCCGGCCTGGCGCAAGCCAAGGCCGAGCTAAACGCGGCCATGGAGCGGGAGCTCGAGCTGCGAGCCGAAAAGGAGATGGCTGATGACCTGCAACGGCAACGACAGAGGACTCTCTACTTAAGGGAGACCCCTAGCCCGCAGCCAGAGCCCAGCCGACAGCCCCAAGCGGGAGAGACATCCGCAGAGTCCCTCAGTGCGGAGCAGCTGACGGGTGCCATTGAGGCAGCGGTGGGGATGGTGCAAACCATCGCCACCAAAAGCTCCCACCTGAAGGGGCAATACGTGCGGGACCTGAGACTCGCGTGCTCCACCATCTTGGAGCACGCCCGCGTGCTGCGGTCCCGCACGGAATCCGAAGAGGTGGCCCAGCTCCAGTCCCAGCTGGCCGCTGTGCGGGCAGAAATGCGTGCCTGGCAACAGCAGGCGCAATCTGCGCCGCCCCCCATGAGCCGCGATGAGATCGCATTTCTTATCGACGCGCGACTCGCGGGGATTGCGGACCGTCTGCTGCCCGAGACCCGTATTCGTCCACCTCTCGAGGCGGACAAGCGAGCCGCGGCTCGGTCACGGGAGCAGACTGCATCCGAGCTCCCACCTCTTTCTCCTTCGCCTCCCCCCGTCTCAGCCCATGTGCCGGGCGTATCGGATGGGACGGAACCCTGCCCTAATGGGTCTGGAGGGGAGAAAAAGAGGAAGATTAAGAAGGCGAAGAAGAAGTCGGCCGCGGCCAAAGAGGCCGAAGCTGCCCGCCAGACCCGGGCGTCGCCTGAAGCGACGTCCTCATCAGCGCCGCCGCCTGCCCCTGCCACATGGAGTAAGGTGGCAGCGCGGCCAAAAGTGGCGAAGCGGGTCCCAGCTCAGCCAGCAGCTGCTCCGACCGCTGCCGTTCCAGCGGCGCAGGCCGCGAAGCGCAAGCGTGGTGGCCGGAAGCCCCGAAAGCTGCGCGCCCCACAAACGGCGGCGATCACCATCACGCTGCTGCCGGGTGCGCAGGAGAGGGGCGTTACCTACGGGGACGTTCTATCCAGGGCTGAAGGGGTCATTGACCTGAAGGCCCTGGGGATAGACGGCCTCCGGATGCGCCCTGCCACCACTGGGGCTCGGATCCTGGAGGTGGCTGGTGAGGATCGAGCCCGGAAGGCTGACCTCCTAGCCACCAAACTAAGGGAGGTGCTGGACGAGGCTCGTGTCGCTAGGCCAGAGAGGTGCGTGGAGCTACGCATCTCTGGCTTGAGCGACACGGCCTCCAAACAAACGGTAGCGACATCGCTGGCGGCTGAGGGGGGCTGCTCTCCAGACGCCATAAAGGTGGGCGACATTCAGCGCCCACCTGGCCGGCAGGGCTCTGCCTGGCTGCGGTGCCCCATTGAAGCGGCCAGAAGATTGACGGATGGCCGTCGGATACTCGTCGGGTGGTCAGTGGTCAGGCTGACCACGCTGGAGCCGAGACCGGCGCGGTGCTTCCGCTGCCTGGAGCCTGGGCACTTCGGGGCCAATTGCACTGCGGGTGTCGACCGCAGTGCGCTCTGCTTCCGCTGTGGGCAGGCGGGCCACAAGTCGGCCACCTGCTCCGCGGAGCCCAGATGCCCCGTCTGTGCGGCGGAAGGAGTGGCGTCCGGTCACCGGCTCGGATCCGGCGAGTGCAAGGCCGCCTCTCGAAAGAAGGCTGCCCCGAGAAAAGGCGGAGCTGCGGGTGGGAAACCAACAACATCCCCCACCCAGCCGCAACACGAGGAGGAGATGGACATCGCCCAACCATAATGGCACATCATATCTCCATCCTGCAGGCCAACGTCAACCACTGCGTCGCGGCCCAGGACCTTCTGGCCCAATCCATGGCGCAGTGGCAGACGACAGTGGCAATAGTCGCCGAGCCGTACTACGTTCGCGACAGCCCAAATTGGGCTGGCGACCTGAACGGCTTGGTGGCTATCGTCGCCCAGCGACCTGCCCCACCCTTCGACAGAGTGCGGAGGGGCCGCGGGTGCGTACTCGTCGCGCTGGGCGGCGCTGCAGTGATTGGGGTGTACTGTCCCCCCAGCAGAAGCCTCGCCGAATTTGAGCAGTTGCTCTCGGAGGTCGGGGCTCTGCTGGCAGAAGTGCACCCCACCCCGGCTGTGGTGGCCGGGGATTTCAACGCTCACTCTCGGGCGTGGGGATCTCCGGCGACCGATGATCGGGGGGAGCTGTTGGATGAGTGGGCGGTGTCCCAAGGCTTGGTGCTGCTGAACCAAGGGGCGGTTCAAACCTGTGTGCGGCCCCAGGGCAGCTCGATCGTTGATGTGTCGTTCGCCAGTTCTGACCTGGCCCGACGCATCAACGACTGGCGAGTCGTCAGGGGGGTGGGGACCGCGTCGGACCATCGTTACATACGGTTCGACATCGTCCCCGCCGCCTCGTCGGCTCGTGTGGAGCTGGACCGCCCCTTGGTAGGGGAGGGTCCGCGGTGGCGACTCGGTTCTCTGGACCGGGAGCTGGCCAAAGAGGCGGCTGTCGTCGAGCGATGGGCCGCTGTTGATAGCGGCCTCGACGTGGACGCGAGGTGCGAGCGGCTCGCAGGAGCGCTGACTCGCGTCTGCGACGCGGCGATGCAGAGGGCGAGGCCTATTCCGCCCCGAAAGCAGGTGTACTGGTGGCGTCCCCACCTAGCCGGGCTGCGTACCGCAAGCTACGCAGCCCAGAGGCAGTACACCCGCAGTCGAAGGCGGGCCGTTAGAGACCTCGCCCGAGAAGAACAACTGCACGCCGCGTACAGGGCCGCCCGTGAGGCCCTCAGCTCGGCGATGAAAGCCGCCAAGGAGGAGTCCTGGAGGGAGTGGCTCGAGAGCCTCGACCGAGACCCGTGGGGGCGCCCGTACAAGGTCGTGAGTCAGAAACTCCGGCCCTGGGCGCCTCCCCTCACCAGAACTCTCGGGTCCAACCTCCTGGACCGAGTGGTCAGCTCCCTCTTCCCTGCGAGGGAAGAGTGGGTCCCACCGCGGATGGCAGCACCAAGCCAGGTGCCGGCTGACGAAGGGGCAATACCTCCCGTGTCCGAGGCCGAGTTAGGGGTTGCGATCCTGGCACTCAAGTCCAGGAATCGTGCCCCGGGCCCGGACGGTATTCCTGGGAAGGTTATTGCCACCGTCATGCCGGCACTAGAAGAAGAGACGCTGTCCCTCATGTCGGAGTGTGT
This sequence comes from Eilema caniola, assembly GCA_949126895.1. Classification (NCBI taxonomy): domain Eukaryota; kingdom Metazoa; phylum Arthropoda; class Insecta; order Lepidoptera; family Erebidae; genus Eilema; species Eilema caniola. The sequence goes on from OX421479.1 coordinate 190,553, forward strand.
GGCGTCGGGGAGAGTCCCGCGACGATGGAAGACCGGCAAGCTCGTGCTTCTAAAGAAGCACGGGCGCCCAGCCGAGTCGCCGTCGGCCTACCGCCCCATCGTTCTGCTCGACGAGATGTGCAAGCTGTTTGAGCGGGTGCTTGCTGCGCGTCTCGTCGGTCACCTTGAGGGGGCGGGGCCCAATTTAAGTGATGGCCAGTACGGCTTCCGTCGCGGGAGGTCGACTCTCGACGCCATATCCCGGCTGCGGGACGGCGTTGACGAAGCGGTCGCCGGGGGTGAGGTGTTGTTGGCTGTATCGTTGGATATAGCCAACGCTTTCAACACCCTCCCCTGGGAGACCATTGCGGAGGCGCTGAGGTACCACAATGTCCCGTGGTACCTCAGACGCGTCCTCGCGGACTACTTCGTGGACCGGGTCATCATCTACCCGGCCCAAAACGGAGTGGTCCGCCGAAGCATGTCTTGTGGCGTTCCACAGGGGTCGGTCCTTGGGCCGCTCCTGTGGAACATAGGGTACGACTGGGTCCTGCGCGGGGCCAATCTTCGGGGGGTCGGTGTACTCTGTTACGCCGACGATACCCTGGTCACCGCGCGGGCCCCTACGTTCCGCGACGCCGCCGTTCTCGCCACGGCGGGCGTCGCCCACGTTGTGCGTCGCATCGGGGCGCTGGGGCTAAAGGTGGCCCTCGAAAAGTCCGAGGCCCTGTTCTTCCATGGGCCTCGGCAGACGCCGCCTCGAGACCAAACAATAGTGGTGGGTGGCACCTCCATCGCTGTCGGGAGCAGCCTGAAATATCTCGGGCTCATTCTCGACAGTCGGTGGGGGTTCGCGGAGCATTTCCGGCAGCTAGCACCGAAGTTGCTGGCATTTGCTGGAATGCTCTCGCGCTTGCTACCCAACAGCGGAGGACCGGGGTCTGCCTGCCGCCGTCTCTACGACGGCGTGGTGCGCTCCAAGGCGCTCTACGGGGCGCCCATCTGGGCGGAAGCCCTCTGCCCAGCAAACGTTGCGTTGCTGCGGCGTCCGCAGCGCGCCATCGCGCAGAGGGCTGCACGAGCGTACCACACCGTCTCTTACGAGGCGGCGTGTTTGATCGCGGGCAGTATCCCCTGGGATCTCGAGGCCGGCGTCCTTAAAAAGGTGTACGAGGAGGGCGCCCTGATGCGGCGTGTTGCCGGAGGTCGACCGGCTCCGGAGGAGATCGATCGCTGGAGACAGGAGGCGCGCGACGATCTCTTCCGGAAATGGGCCGAAAGGTTGAGGTCAACTAGGAGTGGCTCACTGCTTGTGGGGGCCGTTCGGCCCGTCCTGCGAGAGTGGGTTGAGAGGGGTCATGGGGCTCCTACGTACCACCTCACTCAACTTCTCACAGGTCATGGCTGCTTCGCCAAGTACCTGTGGGAGGTGGTGGGCGTGGAATCGGAGCCCCGGTGCCGAAACTGCACCAGCGGCGACCCCGACACGGCACACCACACTTTAGCCGTCTGTGAGGCGTGGGACGGACAACGGACGGCCCTCACGAGCACAATTGGTGCTAACCTCTCGCTGTCGGCCATAGTTCCAGCTATGGCCGGCAGCGAACAGTGTTGGGCCGCCGTCGCCTCGTTTGCTAGCGAGGTGATGGCGGCCAAGAGAGAGGCGCTGCGGGAACGGGAGCGAGCTGGGCTCACTCTCCCGCCCCGCAGGCCACCGGCGAGGGGACGCCGGCGAGCACAATTCGCCCGCGTCCCTGAATGAGAGTAGCCACGGGCGGCGGGTCGGGGGACCTGCTGCCCTTATGCTGATGTGGCGGAATGCGCCCCTCCGTGTTCCTGGGGCGCATTCTTAAGAGGAGGACGGGCCCCACCATCTCGGCCCGATGGCCGGGATGGTGGGGCCTCGAGAGGAGAGCCCGCTAAATAGGGCGGGCGTCCCTAGCCGAGTCGCGGTGAGCATTCTATCCCGCGGCTCGGATTGGGCGAAGGAGGAACACCGTGGTGGTTTAGTGGGTAGTCTGGCCTCGGCCAGGAGTCCCACACGAAGCGAGCCCCCTGCCCCCGCGGGGGGTGAGCGAAGTGCGTAAATGCATTCCACCACGTAAAAAAAAAAAAAAAAAAAAAAAAAAAAAAAAAAAAAAAAAAAAAAAAAAAAAAAACCTAACCTAACCTTGTGTTTTGTATGTCCTCTGACCGCATCGGCACTGTCCTTTTAAGGACGATGTCTGTTGCTGGCGAAGAAGTTGCGTCGTGCCGGGACCAAGCTCCCGAGCGACAAGCGCGTGAGCGCGAAGAGGAGACAGGGGTGTCTAGCCGGGACCAAGTTCCCGAAGGACAGACCCGTCGGTGCTCGTTGAGGCTGTCGAAGCTGACGAGTGCAGATATGGAGATCGAGACGGAGGTCGCGAGACCTCATGGCTCTCTCGCCAATGCGAAGGTGGTGTTGGATCGCTTGGATCCAACCATCATTCCGAGCACAAGCCCAGGGAGCTCGCGTTCGTCTTCGCCAGTGTCGGGAAGACTATGGCGGAAACGGTTCCCAGAGGCAGAGGCCGAGGAGGCCACTAAGAAGCCCCGCGGACGCCCAACCACTACGGGCGAATACGCCGGCCTGGCGCAAGCCAAGGCCGAGCTAAACGCGGCCATGGAGCGGGAGCTCGAGCTGCGAGCCGAAAAGGAGATGGCTGATGACCTGCAGCGGCAACGACAGAGGACTCTCTTCTTAAGGGAGACCCCTAGCCCGCAGCCAGAGCCCAGCCGACAGCCCCAAGCGGGAGAAACATCCGCAGAGTCCCTCAGTGCGGAGCAGCTGACGGGTGCCATTGAGGCAGCGGTGGGGATGGTGCAAACCATCGCCACCAAGAGCTCACACCTGAAGGGGCAATACGTGCGGGACCTGAGACTCGCGTGCTCCACCATCTTGGAGCACGCCCGCGTGCTGCGGTCCCGCACGGAATCCGAAGAGGTGGCCCAGCTCCAGTCCCAGCTGGCCGCTGTGCGGGCAGAAATGCGTGCCTGGCAACAGCAGGCGCAATCTGCGCCGCCCCCCATGAGCCGCGATGAGATCGCATTTCTTATCGACGCGCGACTCGCGGGGATTGCGGACCGTCTGCTGCCCGAGACCCGTATTCGTCCACCTCTCGAGGCGGACAAGCGAGCCGCGGCTCGGTCACGGGAGCAGACTGCATCCGAGCTCCCACCTCTTTCTCCTTCGCCTCCCCCCGTCTCAGCCCATGTGCCGGGCGTATCGGATGGGACGGAACCCTGCCCTAATGGGTCTGGAGGGGAGAAAAAGAGGAAGATTAAGAAGGCGAAGAAGAAGTCGGCCGCGGCCAAAGAGGCCGAAGCTGCCCGGCAGACCCGGGCGTCGCCTGAAGCGACGTCCTCATCAGCGCCGCCGCCTGCCCCTGCCACATGGAGTAAGGTGGCAGCGCGGCCAAAAGTGGCGAAGCGGGTCCCAGCTCAGCCAGCAGCTGCTCCGACCGCTGCCGTTCCAGCGGCGCAGGCCGCGAAGCGCAAGCGTGGTGGCCGGAAGCCCCGAAAGCTGCGCGCCCCACAAACGGCGGCGATCACCATCACGCTGCTGCCGGGTGCCATTGACCTGAAGGCCCTGGGGATAGACGGCCTCCGGATGCGCCCTGCCACCACTGGGGCTCGGATCCTGGAGGTGGCTGGTGAGGATCGAGCCCGGAAGGCTGACCTCCTAGCCACCAAACTAAGGGAGGTGCTGGACGAGGCTCGTGTCGCTAGGCCAGAGAGGTGCGTGGAGCTACGCATCTCTGGCTTGAGCGACACGGCCTCCAAACAAACGGTAGCGGCATCGCTGGCGGCTGAGGGGGGCTGCTCTCCTGACGCCATAAAGGTGGGCGACATCCAACGCCCACCTGGCCGCCAGGGCACTGCTTGGCTGCGGTGCCCTATCGAAGCGGCCAGAAAGCTGACGGATGGCCGTCAGATACTCGTCGGGTGGTCAGTGGTCAGGCTGACCACACTGGAGCCGAGACCGGCGCGGTGCTTCCGCTGCCTGGAGCCTGGGCACGTCGGGGCCAATTGCACTGCGGGTGTCGACCGCAGTGCGCTCTGCTTCAGCTGTGGGCAGGCGGGCCACAAGTCGGCCACCTGCTCCGCGGAGCCCAGTCTGTGCGGCGGAAGGAGTGGCGTCCGGTCACCGGCTCGGATCCGGCGAGTGCAAGGCCGCCTCTCGAAAGAAGGCTGCCCCGAGAAAAGGCGGAGCTGCGGGTGGGAAACCAACAACATCCCCCACCCAGCCGCAACACGTGGAGGAGATGGAGCCGGGCTGCGTATCGCAAGCTACGCAGCCCAGAGGCAGTACACCCGCAGTCGAAGGCGGGCCGTTAGAGACCTCGCCCGAGAAGAACAACTGCACGCCGCGTACAGGGCCGCCCGTGAGGCCCTCAGCTCGGCGATAAAAGCCGCCAAGGAAGAGTCCTGGAGGGAGTGGCTCGAGAGCCTCGACCGAGACCCGTGGGGGCGCCCGTACAAGGTCGTGAGTCAGAAACTCCGGCCCTGGGCGCCTCCCCTCACCAGAACTCTCGAGTCCAACCTCCTGGACCGAGTGGTCAGCTCCCTCTTCCCTGCGAGGGAAGAGTGGGTCCCACCGCGAATGGCAGCACCAAGCCAGGTGCCGGCTGACGAAGGGGCAATACCTCCCGTGTCCGAGGCCGAGTTAGGGGTTGCGATCCTGGCACTCAAGTCCAGGAATCGTGCCCCGGGCCCGGACGGCATTCCTGGGAAGGTTATTGCCACCGTCATGCCGGCACTAGAAGAAGAGACGCTGTCCCTCATGTCGGAGTGTGTGGCGTCGGGGAGAGTCCCGCGACGATGGAAGACCGGCAAGCTCGTGCTTCTAAAGAAGCACGGGCGCCCAGCCGAGTCGCCGTCGGCCTACCGCCCCATCGTTCTGCTTGACGAGATGTGCAAGCTGTTTGAGCGGGTACTAGCTGCGCGTCTCGTCGGGCACCTTGAGGGGGCGGGGCCCAATCTAAGTGATGGCCAGTTCGGCTTCCGTCGCGGGAGGTCGACTCTCGACGCCATATCCCGGCTGCGGGACAGCGTCGACGAAGCGGTCGCCGGGGGTGAGGTGTTGTTGGCTGTATCGCTGGATATAGCCAACGCATTCAACACCCTCCCCTGGGAGACCATTGCGGAGGCGCTGAGGTACCACAATGTCCCGTGGTACCTCAGGCGCGTTCTTGCGGACTACTTCGTGGACCGGGTCATCATCTACCCGGCCCAAAACGGAGTGGTCCGCCGAAGTATGTCGTGTGGCGTTCCACAGGGGTCGGTCCTTGGGCCGCTCCTGTGGAACGTGGGGTACGACTGGGTCCTGCGCGGGGCCAATCTTCGGGGGGTCGGTGTACTCTGCTACGCCGACGATACCCTGGTCACCGCGCGGGCCCCCACGTTCCGCGACGCCGCCGTACTCGCCACGGCGGGCGTCGCCCACGTCGTGCGTCGCATCGGGGCGCTGGGGCTAAAGGTGGCCCTAGAAAAGTCCGAGGCCCTGTTCTTCCATGGGCCTCGGCAGACGCCGCCTCGAGACCAAACAATAGTGGTGGGTGGCACCTCCATCGCTGTCGGGAGCAGCCTGAAATATCTCGGGCTCATTCTTGACAGTCGGTGGGGGTTCGCGGAGCATTTCCGGCAGCTGGCACCGAAGTTGCTGGCATTTGCTGGAATGCTCTCGCGCTTGCTGCCCAACAGCGGAGGACCGGGGTCTGCCTGCCGCCGTCTCTACGACGGAGTGGTGCGCTCCAAGGCGCTCTACGGGGCGCCCATCTGGGTGGAAGCCCTCTGCCCAGCTAATGTTGCGTTGCTGCGGCGTCCGCAGCGTGCCATCGCGCAGAGGGCTGCACGAGCGTACCACACCGTCTCTTACGAGGCGGCGTGTTTGATCGCGGGCAGTATCCCCTGGGATCTCGAGGCCGGCGTCCTTAAAAAGGTGTACGAGGAGGGCGCCCTGATGCGGCGTGTTGCCGGAGGTCGACCGGCTCCGGAGGAGATCGATCGCTGGAGACAGGAGGCGCGCGACGATCTCTTCCGGAAATGGGCCGAAAGGTTGAGGTCAACTAGGAGTGGCTCACTGCTTGTGGGGGCCGTTCGGCCCGTCCTGCGAGAGTGGGTTGAGAGGGGTCATGGGGCTCCATCGTACCACCTCACTCAACTTCTCACAGGTCATGGCTGCTTCGCCAAGTACCTGTGGGAAGTGGTGGGCGTGGAATCGGAGCCCCGGTGCCGAAGCTGCACCAGCGGCGACCCCGACACGGCACACCACACTTTGGCCGTGTGTGAGGCGTGGGACGGACAAAGGACGGCCCTCACAAGCACAATTGGTGCAAACCTCTCGCTGTCGGCCGTAGTTCCAGCCATGGCCGGCAGCGAACAGTGTTGGGTCGCCGTCGCCTCGTTTGCTAGCGAGGTGATGGCGGCCAAGAGAGAGGCGCTGCGGGAACGGGAGCGAGCTGGGCTCACTCTCCCGCCCCGTAGGCCACCGGCGAGGGGACGTCGGCGAGCACAATTCGCCCGCGTCCCTGATTGAGAGTAGCCACGGGCGGCGGGTCGGGGGACCCGCTGCCCTTATGCTGATGTGGCGGAATGCGCCCCTCTGTGTTCCTGGGGCGCATTCTTAAGAGGAGGATGGGCCCCACCACCCGGCATGATGGCCGGGATGGTGGGGCCTCGAGAGGAGGGCCCGCTAAATAGGGCGGGCGTCCCTAGCCGAGTCGCGGTGAGCATTCTATCCCGCGGCTCGGATTGGGCGAAGGAGGAACACCGTGGTGGTTTAGTGGGTAGTCTGGCCTCGGCCAGGAGTCCCACACGAAGCGAGCCCCCTGCCCCCGCGGGGGGTGAGCGAAGTGCGTAAATGCATTCCACCACGTAAAAAAAAAAAAAAAAAAAAAAACCTAACCTAACCTAACCTGGGGCACGCCCCTGGGAAGGTTATTGCCACCGTCATGCCGGCACTAGAAGAAGAGACGCTGTCCCTCATGTCGGAGTGTGTGGCGTCGGGGAGAGTCCCGCGACGATGGAAGACCGGCAAGCTCGTGCTTCTAAAGAAGCACGGGCGCCCAGCCGAGTCGCCGTCGGCCTACCGCCCCATCGTTCTGCTCGACGAGATGTGCAAGCTGTTTGAGCGGGTGCTCGCTGCGCGTCTCGTCGGTCACCTTGAGGGGGCGGGGCCCAATCTAAGTGATGGTCAGTTCGGCTTCCGTCGCGGGAGGTCGACTCTCGACGCCATATCCCGGCTGCGGGACAGCGTCGACGAAGCGGTCGCCGGGGGTGAGGTGTTGTTGGCTGTATCGCTGGATATAGCCAACGCATTCAACACCCTCCCCTGGGAGACCATTGCGGAGGCGCTGAGGTACCACAATGTCCCGTGGTACCTCAGGCGCGTTCTTGCAGACTACTTCGTGGGCCGGGTCATCATCTACCCGGCCCAAAACGGAGTAGTCCGCCGAAGTATGTCGTGTGGCGTTCCACAGGGGTCGGTCCTTGGGCCGCTCCTGTGGAACGTGGGGTACGACTGGGTCCTGCGCGGGGCCAATCTTCGGGGGGTCGGTGTACTCTGCTACGCCGACGATACCCTGGTCACCGCGCGGGCCCCCACGTTCCGCGACGCCGCCGTACTCGCCACGGCGGGCGTCGCCCACGTCGTGCGTCGCATCGGGGCGCTGGGGTTAAAGGTGGCCCTCGAAAAGTCCGAGGCCCTGTTCTTCCACGGGCCTCGGCAGACGCCGCCTCGAGACCAAACAATAGTGGTGGGTGGCACCTCCATCGCTGTCGGGAGCAGCCTGAAATACCTCGGGCTCATTCTCGACAGTCGGTGGAGGTTCGCGGAGCATTTCCGGCAGCTGGCTCCGAAGTTGCTGGCATTTGCTGGAATGCTCTCGCGCTTGCTGCCCAACAGCGGAGGACCGGGATCTGCCTGCCGCCGTCTCTACGACGGAGTGGTGCGCTCCAAGGCGCTCTACGGGGCGCCCATTTGGGCGGAAGCCCTCTGCCCAGCTAATGTAGCGTTGCTGCGGCGTCCGCAACGCGCCATCGCGCAGAGGGCTGCACGGGCGTACCACACCGTCTCCTACGAGGCGGCGTGTTTGATCGCGGGCAGTATCCCCTGGGATCTCGAGGCTGGCGTCCTCAAGCGGGTGTATGAGGAGGGCGCCCTGATGCGGCGTGTTGCCGGAGGTCGACCGGCTCCGGAGGAGATCGATCGCTGGAGACAGGAGGCGCGCGACGATCTCTTCCGGAAATGGGCGGAAAGGTTGGGCACGACACGTAGCAGTGCGCTGCTCGTGGGGGCCGTTCGGCCCGTCCTGCGCGAGTGGGTTGAGAGGGGTCATGGGGCTCCAACGTATCACCTCACTCAACTTCTCACAGGTCATGGCTGCTTCGCCAAGTACCTGTGGGAGGTGGTGGGAGTGGAATCAGAGCCCCGGTGCCGAAACTGCACCAGCGGCGACCCCGACACGGCACACCACACTTTGGCCGTGTGTGAGGCGTGGGACGGACAACGGACGGCCCTCACGAGCACAATTGGTGCTAACCTCTCGCTGTCGGCCATAGTTCCAGCTATGGCCGGCAGCGAACAGTGTTGGGCCGCCGTCGCTTCGTTTGCTAGCGAGGTGATGGCGGCCAAGAGAGAGGCGCTGCGGGAACGGGAGCGAGCTGGGCTCACTCTCCCGCCCCGCAGGCCACCGGCGAGGGGACGTCGGCGAGCACAATTCGCCCGCGTCCCTGAATGAGAGTAGCCACGGGCGGCGGGTCGGGGGACCCGCTGCCCTTACGCTGATGTGGCGGAATGCGCCCCTCCGTGTTCCTGGGGCGCATTCTTAAGAGGAGGACGGGCCCCACCTTCTCGACCTGATGGCCGGGATGGTGGGGCCTCGAGAGGAGGGCCCGCTAAATAGGGCGGGCGTCCCTAGCCGAGTCGCGGTGAGCATTCTATCCCGCGGCTCGGATTGGGCGAAGGAGGAACACCGTGGTGGTTTAGTGGGTAGTCTGGCCTCGGCCAGGAGTCCCACACGAAGCGAGCCCCCTGCCCCCGCGGGGGGTGAGCGAAGTGCGTAAATGCATTCCACCACGTAAAAAAAAAAAAAAAAAAAAAAACCTAACCTAACCTAACCTTTTTATTTTATTTTTTTTTTAACCCGGTGGAATCCGTTATGGATACCCGCGTGCCAGGACCGCACGCGGGTTATGTCCGACTCGCACGGACTAAACCTAACCGGGGTGTCCTCTTTCTCCGCTTCTAGTGGGCGGGTCCCGCAGCGGTCAGCCACACCTCCCGTGTAAAGAGCGGGAGTGGCTTCCTTCAGTGGTGTCGTCCTATGGGTAGGGGGGACGACATCCTACTAGGTACAGTGTGCAGACACGACACTACCGACCTGGGGGGGACCTGGCGTTGCACAGCCGGCGGTAGTCCTGGTACCGCGGGCCGTGAGTCCCCGTCAAGGAGGAAGGCCGCGATGGAGCGTCGCGGCCCGCCTTCGCCCGACTCGCCTGCGACGGATCGGATCAGCGAGAGGATCCAGTTCCCTGATCCGCTCCGCCTCCTCCTTGAGCGAGATCACGTCCTCGCTGAACGTGATCATCGCCGTCCACGCCGCCTCACTGTCGACCATCGCCTGGATGATGGTCGAGAGCGTTAGGTCGGCGCCGACTACGTCGACAAGAGCTGCGCGTTGACGGCTCCACCCCGGGCACTCCGCCAGCGTGTGCGTGGCTGTGTCCTCGGGGTGGCCGCAGCTGTGGCACACCGGAGACGGCTCCCTCTTGGCCACCCGGAACAGATACTCACGGTGAGCATCTGCGCCAGGCGAAAGGTGACCGCCCCGTGCCGCCTGTCGACCCACTCCTGCAGGATGGGTCGGATCGCGTCGATGGTCAGAACACCGGCGCGAGGCTCTTCCAACCGCTCGGACCACCGCCTAAGAAGATCGCCCCGGAGGTCCTCCCTCCAGCACGCGACCTCCCTCGGCGGCGGGCCGACTCCCCGGGCCCTGGCCTCAGAGGTCCGGCAGAAAACTTCCGCCAACACCTCGGCCTCCAGGTCCCATGGTGGAGTTCCTGCGAGCACGCACGCGGCCTCGAGCGAGACCGTGCCGTACCCTCTCACGACCCTCAACGCCATCGTCCGCTGCGCCCGTCGCAGCAGCGCGATATTTTCGGCGTCGAGGGCCTCTACCCATATGGGCGCCCCGTATAGTGCCATCGAGCGAACCACCGACGTGTAAAGGCGTCGGCAGCTGCCCGAGGGCCCACCGAGATTCGGGAGCAGACAACCAAGCGCCCTCGCAGCACCCACGAGTCGGGGCGCGAGTCCCTGGAAGTGCTCCCAGAAGCACCATCGGCTATCGAGGACGATGCCCAAATAACGCATCGTCTTTCGTATGCCGATCGATACTCCGCCCACCACAATGTGCGCTCCAGCCGGCGGCGCCGACCGAGGGGATGAAAAACAAACCGCCTCGGACTTCTGCAAGGCGACATCCAACCCAATAAGGCGGATTCGCCTCACGAAGTGGGCCACTCCGGCTGTTGCTCTGAGAGCCGCCTCCCTGTAGGTATCCCCCTGCGCGGTGACGAGGGTATCGTCAGCGTAACACGTTACGCTGACCCCCCGCAGAGTCGCACCGCGCACGTCGGCTATGACTGGGTCATAGCCGACGTTCCACAGCAGGGGTCCTAAAACGGAGCGCTGCGGAACGCCGCACGACATTGCTCTCAGAGCGGCGCCACCATCCTGTGTCGGATAGGTGACTGCCCGTTGGGAGAGGTAGGACAGAACTACCCTCCGCAGGCAGTCCGGCACACGATGGTAGCGCAGCGCCTCATGGATGCAGCTCCAGGGGAGGGTGTTAAAAGCATTGGCGATGTCTAGGCTCACCGCCAATACCACCCCGTTCCCCGAAGCCGCGTCCTTCACTAGGGACTGCACCCGGCGGATCGCGTCCACCGTCGACCGGGCTCTGCGGAAACCATACTGGACATCGCAGAGACCCGGCCCGGGACCGTCCAGGTGCTCGACGATACGGTGGGCGAGCACACGCTCGAACACCTTCCCGATATCGTCGAGCAACACGATGGGCCGATAGGCCGAAGGCGAATCCGCCGGTCGTCCCTCCTTCTTGATGAGGACAAGTTTCCCCACCTTCCACCTGCGGGGAAACTTGCCCTGTTCCAGGCAGGAGGTAAACAGCCGTGCCACTCTCTCTTCTAAGGCATCGGGCAGAGCCAATGCCCAGGCCCGACCGGGAATACCGTCGGGCCCTGGGGCGGTGTTCTTGGCCTTGAGCCTTGCAACCGCCGCCCTCAGATGCCCGGGAGTGACCTCGGGCGATGCTGTTTCCTCCGCGTGCACAAGTCCTCTGCTCCTCTCCGCGACATCGTCGCCGACCATGGGAGGGGGAGTGAACTCTCCCCGGTCGGGGAACAGAGCTGCTACTATCTGTTCCGCGAGCGCAGGCTGGAGCGATTGCGTCACCGGGGGGGCCCAGGGACGGAGCTTTTGACGCACCGTCCTATACGGCCTCCCCCACGGGTCGCGGTCGATCGACTCCAGCATTGCCTCCCAAGCCCTTTTCTTGGACTCGGCGATTTCCGCGCGCAGGGCAGCTCTCGCCTCCCTGTACGCGTCGTACAGCCGAGTCTCCAGGGCTTCGTCGCGACGTCGTCTTCGCCGGCTTCGGGTGTACCGGCGGCGCGCCGCCACGCACGCAGCACGGAGCTGCGCTAGCTGGGGCGACCACCAATACACCCTACGATGTGGAGAGGGGGGCCCGACGCGAGGCATGCTGGCGTCGCACACCTGCGTCATGGCCGCGTTGAGCCAATCGGCTTCCTCATCCACATCCACCGGACCCTCCGGCACTGGAATCCAACTTTGGACCAAGGCGGCCTCCGCGAGACGCTCGCGGTTCAGCCGCCTTAGGGCCCATCTCGGGTTGTCCTCCCCACGCGGAGGACCACCCAGGCTGTTCGGGGCAACCGGGAGAGGGGAGATTCGGAACCGAATGTATCGGTGGTCCGATAACGTCTCGACCCCCTCCAGGACTTCCCAGCCTTGGACACGGGGCACCAGAGCGGGGGACGCGAACGTGAGGTCCACGATAGACCCGCTCTGTTGCCGCGCCCACGTGTCGACGGTCCCCCGGTTGTGCAGAATCAACCCGGACGAGACCAACCAATCTTCCAGTGCCTCCCCCCGCGGACAAGTAGCGGGGGATCCCCATGCCGTGGACTTGGCGTTGAAATCGCCAGCCACGAGCACGGGTGAAGGGTGAGCCTGTCGCACGAGCGTTCCCAGCTCCTCCAGGAGATGCTCGAACCAAGACAGGCTCCGATTCGGAGAGCAGTACGCTCCGACCACCGTCACCGAACCCACGGCGGCCGCCACGCAACAGCGCCCCCTCCTGATCCTCAATAAGGGGGGCGCACCGGCAGCCGCGCGCGAGACCAGAGCCACCAAGCCCTCCCGGTCAACCGCCCATGGCAATAGTCGCCGAGCCGTACTACGTTCGCGACAGCCCGAATTGTGGGCTGGCGACCTAAACGGCTTGGTGGCTATCGTCGCCCAGCGACCTGCCCCACCCTTCGACAGAGTGCGGAGGGGCCGCGGGTGCGTACTCGTCGCGCTGGGCGGCGCTGCAGTGATTGGGGTGTACTGTCCCCCCAGCAGAAGCCTCGCCGAATTTGAGCAGTTGCTCTCGGAGGTCGGGGCTCTGCTGGCAGAAGTGCACCCCACCCCGGCTGTGGTGGCCGGGGATTTCAACGCTCACTCTCGGGCGTGGGGATCTCCGGCGACCGATGATCGGGGGGAGCTGTTGGATGAGTGGGCGGTGTCCCAAGGCTTGGTGCTGCTGAACCAAGGGGCGGTGCACACCTTTGTGCGAGCTCAGGGCAGCTCGATCGTTGATGTGTCGTTCGCCAGTTCTGACCTGGCCCGACGCACCAGCGACTGGCGGGTCGTCGAGGGGGTGGGAACCGCGTCGGACCATCGTTACATCCGGTTCGACATCGTCCCCGCCACCTCGTGTGGAGCTGGACCACCCCTTGGTAGGGGAGGGTCCGCGGTGGCGACTCGGTTCTCTGGACCGGGAGCTGGCCAAAGAGGCGGCTGTCGTCGAGCGATGGGCCGCTGTTGATAGCGGCCTCGACGTGGACGCGAGGTGCGAGCGGCTCGCAGGAGCGCTGACTCGCGTCTGCGATGCGGCGATGCAGAGGGCGAGGCCTATTCCGCCCAGGAAGCAGGTGTACTGGTGGCGTCCCCACCTAGCCGGGCTGCGTACCGCAAGCTACGCAGCCCAGAGGCAGTACACCCGCAGTCGAAGGCGGGCCGTTAGAGACCTCGCCCGAGAAGAGCAACTGCACGCCGCGTACAGGGCCGCCCGTGAGGCCCTCAGCTCGGCGATAAAAGCCGCCAAGGAGGAGTCCTGGAGGGAGTGGCTCGAGAGCCTCGACCAAGACCCGTGGGGGCGCCCGTATAAGGTCGTGAGTCAGAAACTCCGGCCCTGGGCGCCTCCCCTCACCAGAACTCTCGAGCCCAACCTCCAGGACCGAGTGTTCAGCTCCCTCTTCCCTGCGAGGGAAGACCGCTCCCACCGCGGATGGCAGCACCAAGCCAGGTGCCGGCTGACGAAGGGAAAATACCTCCCGTGTCCGAGTTAGGGGTTGCGATCCTGGCACTCAAGTCCAGGAATCGTGCCCCGGGCCCGGACGGCATTCCTGGGAAGGTTATTGCCACCGTCATGCCGGCACTAGAAGAAGAGACGCTGTCCCTCATGTCGGAGTGTGTGGCGTCGGGGAGAGTCCCGCGACGATGGAAGACCGGCAAGCTCGTGCTTCTAAAGAAGCACGGGCGCCCAGCCGAGTCGCCGTCGGCCTACCGCCCCATCGTTCTGCTCGACGAGATGTGCAAGCTGTTTGAGCGGGTGCTTGCTGCGCGTCTCGTCGGTCACCTTGAGGGGGCGGGGCCCAATTTAAGTGATGGCCAGTTCGGCTTCCGTCGCGGGAGGTCGACTCTCGACGCCATATCCCGGCTGCGGGACGGCGTTGACGAAGCGGTCGCCGGGGGTGAGGTGTTGTTGGCTGTATCGTTGGATATAGCCAACGCTTTCAACACCCTCCCCTGGGAGACCATTGCGGAGGCGCTGAGGTACCACAACGTGCCGTGGTACCTCAGGCGCGTCCTTGCGGACTACTTCGTGGACCGGGTCATCATCTACCCGGCCCAAAACGGAATAGTTCGCCGAAGTATGTCGTGTGGCGTTCCACAGGGGTCGGTCCTTGGGCCGATCCATCGAACACCACACGTATCTTTCCCGATGGAGTCTTCAGGACAGCATGGTGGGGAAGGAAGCATCTTGCATCCAGTAACACCTATGATACGTTGGGATAATTAGTGTTGCATCCAGTAACACCTGTGACACATTGGGATTTTTTTCCAATTACCACTACTCTAACAGTGTTACTCGTTCGGAAGTTACTGGATGAGAATACACCGCGAAGATCACACATTAATGAAACACCCAACGAACGTTTAATATTTTATTGGGAATTCATATAACTAAAACTTAGAATAAGGTCGCGTCGCGGTGTGAGTTGTGCCCCGGCGCTAGCCCGACAGGTCGCCGTGGTCGAACAGGTCCTGGTCGGCGCTAGCCCGACAGGTCGCCGTGGTCGAACAGGTCCTGGTCGGCGCTAGCCCGACAGGTCGCCGTGGTCGAACAGGTCCTGGTCGTACAGCACCGCGCGCACCGTGCGCCCGCCGAAGTAGCGCCCGTGCAGCGCCTGCGCCGCCGCCACCGCCTCTGCAACAAGGAGCGCTGTCAGCGGCACTGCACTACACACTACCTGTCGCGCTCAGCTATACGCACCGTCGGGCTCGGCGAACTGCACGAAGATCTTGACGGCGGCGTGCGCGGGGTCGTCGTCCTCGCTCTGGCGCTCGTTGTAGATGACGAGGCGCTGCACCGTGCCCCACTTGGAGCACTCCTCCTGGATCTCGTGGTGCAGCGCCTCGTCCACCTCGTCGGGCGCCACCATGTTGGCCAGCAGCAGCGTGCGCGAGGCGCGCCGCCGCATGAGGCGCTGCATGACGAGGTGGCGCGCCGACTGCCCCGAGATGGACAGCGACTCCTGCTGCTGCAGCGTGTCGGGCGACGCGTCCAGCAGCTTGCGCTGCAGCGCCGCCTGCTCGCCCTCGGCCGCCGCGCCGGCCGCCACCGCCGCCGCCGCTGCCGCCGCCGCCGCCCCGGCCGCGGGCGCGGCCGCCACCGCCGGCGGCGCCAGCGGGATCACCACGCCGGGCGGCGCCAGCGCGGGCGCGGGCGGCGCGGCGAGAGGCGCGAGGGGCGCGAGCGGCGCGAGAGGCGCGAGAGGCGCGAGAGGCGCGAGAGGCGCGAGCGGCGCGGGCAGCACGGCGGGCAGCGCCACGCCGAGCGCGCTGAGCTTGGTGAGGCCGAGTGCGACGGCGTTGCTGGCCACGGCGTCCATGGCCTGGATCTTGGCCGTGGCGGCGGCGGCGGCCACGGCGGCGGCCGTGGGCATGGCGGAGGGCTGCGGCGGGCCGGCCAGCGCGTTGGGCGGCGTGATGGCGCGGCCCACGCGCAGGTACTGGCCGCCGAGGTCGAACAGGTTCATGGAGGCGATGGCCTCGAGCGCGGCCGCCAGCGTGGCGTACTCGATGAACCCGTAGCCCTTGTGTTTGTGCGCCGAGGCGCCGTACGCCAGCTTGCAGTACGTGATGGGCCCGAACGCCTCGAACACGCTGCGCGGACAACGACACTTATTAACTCACTATTGCAAAACGGAGACGGGCGTTGGGTGGCGACGAATAGACGCTACACACCTTACTATCCTAATGTTTCCTAATTAATTGCAACGTTGAAAATCTATCATAAACAACAGATTTGATGAAATCATACGTCGCATTCTCAGAATAGAATAAAGTGACATAGTGGTTATATGACAAGAGGCGTACTCACTTCTTGATGTCGTCCTCGGTGAGCTCGGGGTGGATGGAGGCGACGTAGATACGGTTGTACTGCTTGGCCTCCTCCTGGATCTCGTCTATGACGGCCTGTGCCTGCGGCATGTTGGACGGCCGCCCCACCACTTTGATGTTCCTGATCGAGCGGTTCAAACGAATTATTTACATTCTACTATAATAACTCGTAAATCATTTAAATAGTAAAGTTGAATCAGTTTCAAAAGTCTCTACACTAATATAGTTAATGATAATGTGACACGTTGGGATGAAAATCCTATTATCCCAACGTGTCACAAGTGTTACAGAATGTATCACTTTTTGAGCCAACCAGTAACAATGCCAAATATTGGTGTCAATGGTTGAAAAAAAAAAGCCTAACGTGTCACGGTGTTACCGGATGCAACGCTTTTTATCCTAACGTGTAACAAATGTTACTAGTTCCAACAATTTTTGAGTTAACCAGTAACACTGCAAAATATTGGTGTCACTGGTTGGAAAAAAATTCCAATGTGTCACAAACAATTGGGTATTCTCCTGTACTTAAAATAAATTATTTAGCTGAACTTATTAAATTAAGAATAGTAAAATAGTTAAAACCGTTGCGGCGGTTGTTATTTTATCGTTCTTATTTATTTTTAATCATCCACCCAACCTTTAATAGTACATTATTTGACTACTAAATATTATGACGTCAAAAATCAATTTTTCATACAATATTCCTTATAAGGTACCGTTTTGACGTTTAGTAAAAAGTACCTAATTTGACTAGTCAGTCAAATACCCAATTTTTGAGCCAACCAGTAACACTGCTAAATATTGGTGTTGCTGGTTGGAAAAAGAATCCCAGCGTGTCACAAATGTTACTGGATGCAACACTTTTTGAGCTAACCAGTAACACTGCAAAATATTAGTGTCACTTATTGGAAAAAATCCCAACGTGTCACAAATGTTACTGGATGCAACAATTTTTGAGCCAACCAGGAACACTGCAAAATATTGGTGTTGCTGGTTGGAAAAAAATCCCAAAGTGTGTATACCATACAACAACAACAACAAACGAGTAAACCTGCAAAATATTTTTCCCAAGCAGTAACAGTGTTGCTAGTTTAGGTGTTACTGGATGCGAATGCACCATCCAGCCTTATGAGAAGACCGAACTGAACTGAACGTCGGCAGTCGTGTCGAGAGATATTAGTAAAGTAAGTATGAATTTTTATAGTTTATTCCTTAAATGCCCTGGAAATAGTATCGGTTGACTGACCTGCCGCCAAGCATGACGCCGTTCATCTGCTCCAGGCTGAGCTGTGCCGCCTCCGGTATCTCGTACTCGACGAAGGCGAAACCTTTGTGCTTCTGCGTGACCGGGTCCCACGACATGTTTATCGACTTAATGGGGCCGAACGGCAGGAACGCCTGGCGGATCGTGTCCTCCTTCAGCTCGAACGAGATGGAGCCCACGTACACCCTGCGGAGAGACGAGCGACACATACAGAGCACATTCACGCGTACGGTGTGCAGCGCGAGTCGGGGCAGAGTCAGATCTTTTCAGCTAAAATATCACAGGCTCGACCTGCCGCGCGGCGGGAGCCTCACGCATCGCTCTCATCACTCGTCGCCTCGTGCCTCCCCGCGCGCCCCCGGCCCGCCCGTACCTGCACATGAGCGCGAGCGCCTGCTGGCGCTGCACCTGCGTGCGCTGCGACGCCATCTGCTGCTGCTGGTGCGCCAGCGTCTGCTTCATCAGCACCATCTTGATGCTCTGCTCCATGGCGTACTTCTTGGCACGCGCCACCGCATCCGCCTGCTCCGACGACAGGCGCGGCAGCGAGCCGCCCAGGATGGCCGGCAGCGTGGAGCACTTGGCGCCCGGACCTGCGACACACGACACGCGTCAGTCTCGCGACGGCAGCGCGCGGCGGGCGGCGCCGGGCACTCACCTGTGAACACGTCTCCGACCTGCTGCAAGTCGTAGATGGGCGCGGCGTGGGGGCCACCTGCAAGAGAGAGTCGGTCAGTCGTGGTGCCGCTGGCGCAGGGCTACAGCAGTGGACGCACGCATGCACGCTCGCACGCTCACACGCTCTGCCACTCCGCGCGCGCGCCGCGCCCGGCGCCGGGCGGGGCGCGCGCGCTTGTCTGTGCGCACAAGGGAACAATGCGGTATAATAAGGTAGGTACATTGTGAGACCGGCGCAGCGCTGCCGACGCCGCAGCCGCCGCCGACGCGTCACCGTATAGCAAAAACCTAACTTATATCTAGTCTGAAACAGAAAGCAGAAACACTGATCACTGAGGATGGTTTCGAAACGAAATAATCGAGGCGGCGCACACGGTCGCTGCTCGCGGGGCCGGAGGGCGGCGCGGCGCGGGCTGCGGGCGGCGAGCGGCGCCTGCAACAGCGAGCGAGCGACCTGTAGAGCGTGCGGGCGGCGGCCGGGCGGGCCCCGCCGCCGCCGGCTCGCGGGGCACTTACCGGACGGCGCGGGCGCGGCGCTCGGCGGCAGGCTCGGGGGGGCCGGCGGGCCCGGCGCCAGCGCGCCCGGCAGCAGCACGCCGGGCGGCAGCACGCCCGCCGCTAGCACGCCCGGCGGCAGTACGCCCGGCGGCAGCACGCCCGGAGGCAGTACGCCTGGCGAAACGCCCGGCAGCGCGCGCGGTGCCAGCAGGCCGGACAGCGCGCCCGCCGGCCCAGCGCCCGGTGGCATCGGCGACTGCAGTGCGTGAGTGTCACCACCCTGCAACTGAGCGCCGCACGTGTCATGTTCTTATACCGGCGAGGCGTGGATGGGATGGACCTGAATTGAAATTTACAAAACTCGCACTATCACGCGCCAACTAGCCGCGTCTCAAGCGGGCCCAATGCTTTAGGGAGAGAACCGAAGTTTATGAAGAGGGCGATGATCGAAGCAAGCCAGCGCGTGCCATCGTGGTACAGCGAAAGAAAAAAGAAATTAAATTGATGGTGGTCACCACCGGCGCATTGAGCGAGCTGTGAAGGATAACCATTTGACAATAGAATAACAACTGACGTTTTTTTCTATAAAGTATCACGTTTTTAACCGACTTCTAAAAAGGAAGAGGTTCTCAATTCGGATGTTTTTTTATAAGATGTACGCGAATAGCTCCGTCATGTGTACACAGATTTGCAAAATTCTTTATTTGTTCAAAAGAAGTTTATTCCGAAATTATCTAATTTAAATTTCGTAAAGATCTGATGAAGTGCTTCGGAGACAGAGCACGGAACTCTTAAATAAATACCATGAAATCACCCGCGACAGCTGCAACCGCATCTTAATGCAATGTCTGTTATTATCATAGCTCGGAATGAGGTAGTTATTTATGTACCTACATCGAAATATTAATATTAATCTAATCTTCCTGAGATTTCTGATTTGGCCAAAAGCATTACAAATAAATCTGTGGCATTTGGTATACATATGATAACTCTTAAACAATGACTTTTCAGTACAAGCATTTTAAGCTTTAAGTTATTTTTTTAAATCGGAATAATGGAATAATGAAACAAATCAATGAAATTATCGTGTTTATTAGTAACAGATTTTCACTGACATAAAAATCAAATGAATTAGTTCTTTTATTTATTAATTAATGGCATTTAACAACTTTGTACCAAATAAAAAAAAATGTAAACAAAAAAGTTAACGCAGTTATCATGTTTTATCCATAGTTATTATAAGTTGAGATCGTGTTTTTGGAAATCAATCATACACTACAATTAAATTTTTAATTAATCAAATATTATTCATCATAATTCTCGTCACTATCACTCACATTTTGATGAGTATTCCTGGACTGGCTGTGTTTTAAAGTCTTGTAAAAATCGTGATATATGGGGTCTATAAATTCCAAGAGATCTTGAATGTCATTATACTTTAAAACATCAATAGCAATAGCTTCATTATATGCCAATGGTATTTCAATATCAGCTAAGGGTATTGACCTACCTCTTCTGTGAATGGAATAGAATCTAAAAGGCTCTTCTTGGCTTAGAGTGTATTTGAAACCTACATCTTGAGATCTTTTGTAATTTAACCAAAAGATACTATTCCATGCAAATGACTTTTTATCATTTGCAATATTCCTTTTTATGAAATAAGTAGTTAATAATTTAGAAAATCCAAAAAAATCTGATTGACTCATTAATTTCACATTGTAGCGATTACTTGTCATTTTTATAACAGAGACCCAATCCTGAGGAACCGAGATTGTGCTATTTCTCTTTTTAATAAATCGTTCGATTGCAGCATGATCTGTATCACATTCTAAATGTGTGTGCCCTGGTATAAGAAATTTGTGATCAATCACTTTGAGAGAAATCTTACGTTCTAGAACCAGCTTGAACATAATTGGTAAAATATTGTTTCTATTTTGGCCAGGGCACGTGTCAGAATAAATAATAAGTTCTTCCACGTCGTCTGATAAATTGTTAATGAAATGCCACAAGCACGATGCTATTTCATCAGCGCCTCTTTGAGCAATTCCTTCATGCCAAACATAACAGCA
The DNA here is from genome assembly GCA_949126895.1 of Eilema caniola. Classification (NCBI taxonomy): domain Eukaryota; kingdom Metazoa; phylum Arthropoda; class Insecta; order Lepidoptera; family Erebidae; genus Eilema; species Eilema caniola. The sequence continues at coordinate 211,065 of OX421479.1, forward strand.
AGTATGCTTCGTTGTAATATTTCGGATGGTTAAGTTGAATGTCCATAATTTTCTTTTATAAAAGCAAACAGAAGCAGTTAAATTCGGTGTCGCTAAACATTTTTGTAAATCAAAGGCAGCCACTACTACTTTCCCTCCACTAGTAACGCTTCTTTCTTTATCACATTTCTTTGTTTCATAATGATGCGTCGCTTTATTTTGATGAGCTGTTCTTTCTGTTTCAAGTCTCTGTTGTTCTTCTTCAGAAACACATGATTTAATTTTTAGTGACAAAGAATCACACGTTTTGCAAGTGTCATTACTGGGCTTCTTAAACTTTAAGTTTAAAGATTTAAAAACATTTCTAAATACACTTAGGCTAAGCGGTTTAGTGGAAGGATCGGCTCTGATGCTCTCAAATTTTTCTTTATAAAGGTTATATAAAACCTGGAGGTTCAAATTATGTTCTAAGTAGCGTTTAGAAGTATGGTTTCGGGAGTAGTGGCTTTCGTAGGCAGGTAAGCTATTTATAAAATCTCTTGCAAAATTGACGTCACTTTCAGAACGTTTATGTCCTGCTTGCAATCGAGCAGTTCTCATATCTGTATTAGGTATGATAAATGTTGGAGTACACTTTTTTTTTCTAACTATGCCGTCAATAAATCCGCGTGATTCAGCAAATACTTTAGTAAAACAGTTTTTGCATATATTGCCATCTGCTCCATCAATGCTATAAGTTACTGTTATTTCTCTATTTTTTAAATTTGCACTGCGTCTTGTTCTTTCTTTTGGCTTTATAGTAATTAATCCTGCCAAATACCGTCTTTGGGCATCCCTACTCGGTAATTGCCTGTAATCGTCAAAAATATTAAGTAAATTTATATTTTCCGTCTTGATATGACATTTTTCACGACAATTTACAGATATAAGAGATGGTCTTTTTGCTAGTACTATTTTTCCTTTAGCCGTTACAAATTCTTCACCCCTCCTACGAGACTCTGAACGAATCTTGCGTAATTTTCTTTGCATAGGACCATGTCCTTTCTTTCTTTTATTGACGATATTTCGTATTTGTTCAACATCACCACGTTGTACGCTTCCTGTAATTGTGTGTGTTAGAGATTCGTTATCTATACCAGTTTCAGAATCTGAGCTATTTTGCTCTTGAGTTGTGTCATTGCGTGGTGGTTGCCAAACATCACTGGACCCTGAGCTAAAATCTTCGCCAGTGGATGAACCAGCGCTTACATTAGTTGGTTGTCTTGATGGACCTGGAATTGATACGTCTGAGGCAGTCACAGCGCCTGAAATAAGAATTTGCTCGTATTCCGGATCGTTGTTAGCAGATAAAAAGAAAATTCCCACCAAATTATGGAGCACTGATGGCGATGAATGTTCGTTACCTGATTGTGTCGTGTCTTCAATATTATCAGGCTGTAAATATGAAAAAAAGATCGATTAACAGAAAGTTTGACTTGTGCTCCGGTCATTACTAAAGCTTATCTATAATTAGTTGTATATTTTTTAAACTTACAGCCACAGCATCGGCAGTTAGGTTTGAAAGCTCTGAACCATTACAAACAGTTTCACATAAATAATCAACTACATCTGCTACTAGATTTTGACAACATTCTGGGGCTTCTTGAGTTCCAAGTTCCTCAGTAATGATCTGAAATATTAATTTAATGTATTACAGATTATTACAAAAATTATTACAAAATCTACATATGCCACACGAAAAAATTAAAAACAATCATCACACTTATAATTAGGTAAATAAGGACTTAGGTTTCTACTCACTAACATTATGAAACCGTAAAATCACTCTTGTAAGCTAGCTTAAGTCCAACCTTTGACTAGATGAAAAGTGTAATTCAGGCAATTGAAACATAAACCCCTTAGTGAATGCCAGTTTATTACAAAGTTCTACTTCCTTTCAGATGCATTCCATCATGAGCTAAGCAACATGAGATAATGACTACTAGGCTCAAGTATCTGAACAGCGTTTTAAAAATAAAGTGAATACTCTAAGTACTAAAAAAAGTACCTATAAAAATTAAGGGTATTCCTTTTCTACTAAAATAAAGAATTTCTGAAATCGTCCACAATTGCTCGAAAATAGATGACCGTACATTTTAAAAAATACGTTCTTACAGTGGAACGCAGTACCTACCTATTGAATTTTGAATTCTAAAAAACGTATCTCCTTACTTGCAACCTCACCGTTTTAAGGTAGGTACCTAAAAACTTTGTGGTTACATGTTATACCTACATTCTTTACGGACAAAATGTCAATCCGTACTGAAATTTAAATTACTTATCTATAAAACCATTTTTACACAATCAGCAGATAGGTACTTCCGAAAAAATAGAAGTTATCTACAGGTACATACCTACACAGTAATACGAGTAAAAGAATAAACACAAAGAAGTACTTACTTGATTAGATCTAGTTTTTTCTGGATGATTTTGATGGACCAGTTCAATAATTTTTAATATTCTTGAATTCGCAGCACTCATTATGATTAAAACACAACTACAAGAATAAAACTTGATACTCTGACAACGGTAGCTTAGCCAAAACTAAAACATTAGGTACCCACGCCACAAGGAACGAGCGCGCGAGTCCCATTCGTTGGCGTCCCAATGAAACGTACTCCGACCAATCAAAATACGGTGCAGCGCCCGGCGATGATCGCCTAACTCAGTCGGCCCTCATTCGCGCGTAATTCAAACGGACCGGTAACAAATTCTGATACATCCAGTGCAAGTCCACTGTATCGATAACATTAAAATTGATACTAATGTGATAACTGTATTTTATATAAAACGAAGTAAATTATCGAAAAAAGAAACAATATATGTCTGGTATACATATGATAAGTGAGACTTATCAATTTTAAGTCAAGGTGTTTCAATATAAAATGTTGATCTAAAAATGATAAATACATTTATCTGAAATGGATCATAAATCTTTAGCTATTTTCTCTAACAAACAGATGATATGTTGAAATAACAGAAAATTATCAAATAATATATTTTTTTTTTTTTAAGTTATCATTCTTTGATCAAAGTTTTATGGCATACCTAATAATCGTGGACTTATTTCAATTGGATCAAACGAAAATATAGAAAAAATGGAGTCTAGTGGTATACTTAACCAAAAAAAGCCCATTTTGGAGTTATCATAAGTGTACCAAATGCCACAGAAATTTACCGTGGTCTGTGGACATATGCAACACCAGGGCCGTTACACTCATGCTACTGACCCTAAAGACCTGCCTTTACATTGTCAGGCCCGATATCGGCTATCGGAGCCGAAGCTGTGTTGGCCCGATATCGGATTATTTAATATAACAGGGTACTGACTACAACTTTCAAACAGAGGCTAAAAGTGGCAATTCGCTAGCCGGCCTTTGGTCGAATAGAATGACGAATGTATGGGATTTGACGTAAATGAGAGTCGTTAACGCATGTCAAATACGTCAAATCCTATACATTCGTCATTCTATTCCATCAAACGCCTGCTAGTGAATTGCCACTTGTCTAGAGGGGCTGGTACCTCACGAACCGCGGACATACCTTTAGCGTTTTTTTTAATCTGCGCCACAACAAGATTTAGTGTAAGGGCTAAGTAATTTTAAAAAGCTTATACTGGTAAACTTTTGCGCAGTTGGCACCTTGGCATGTCACAAAGAATCATAAATAAATCAATTAAAAAATCACAGAATATTTCCTGCATTTTAAAGTTAATTTTGGGTTTTGAGTACATCAGTGTAAGAACATAAATAACTCCAAATAAATCTGAGCTATGGTTATTAGTGTTATTACAATGACAATCGTTAGGCCGCGGCCCACCAGGCGTGATGACCTTACCTGGTCGGAGGATCCTCCCTTTGTATTGGAGGAACATCACACTTCGTTCCTCCACATATCAATTGTGCCATCTGGCGGCATTCCTGCTAACTACAATCACAGTATAAAAAATCAGACAGTAGGTTGCCTTTGATGTTTACGTAAATGTGGATTAATAATAATAATTTTTTAGTTAAAATCAATCAGTAAGCTGAGCATTGGTCTCTCCCAATGTGCGACATTTTATCTAATCCTGCCGCATCCAGTCTGTCCCAGTCACCTTTTTCAGGTGTTCAATCTATCTGGCTAGGGGTGTCCTTCCATTTTTCTTCTCGCAGTCTCCACTCTATGACTCATCTGTTCCAGCGACCATTGGTCCTTTGACAGACGTGGCCAGTCCATTGCCACTTAAGCTTGCTTTTTCTATGAGCTAAGTTGGTAACTTTGGCTCTTTGTCAGATGACCTCATTTTGAATTCTATCCTTCAGAGAACCTCCAAGCACAGCTTGGTCCATAGCCTGTTGCATGACTTTAAAGTTTATGAACTAGCCTGGCACCGTAAATCATAATAAACTCATTATGGAGCTTGCTGGCATTCTTCAATGAGTTGAGCCATCCACACATTATGTTACACATTAAGGGGGTGGGAGAGGTCCTAAATTTTGTGACGCCACATTTCAAAATCTATTATAATCTAAGTGTTAAAACACAAACTTTGAGAGTAATAGCTCAAAGTTTGTGTTTTAACACTTAGATTATAATAGATTATATATAGATTTATAATAGATTATTATTACAACAACCTCAAAAACATTATAATGAAACATACATATTATAAAAAAAAAGAAACAAATTGTACAAGTTAACAACTTATGGAAAAATTTAAGTCATGTAAATCTAATTTTTTTAGATATTTATGAATAACAGTTGCAACAGTGTTATTAGTAAATAATTAATTACCATTCACCAGGCCAGACTCTATTAAAACATCAGGTATATGTGATCCTTTACAGTTATAATAAACATCAAGTACTCAATATTTGAAAATAATTATTGGCTATTGAATTTGTATATTTATTGGGTATTGAAAATTAATAACCATGAATTATGCAATTGGCCAGTGTTAAAAATAATTAATTCGCTAACCTCCATGTTTTTGGAAGTTGGTTAAGAAGTTTTGAAAAACGTACTTGTTTATCTTTCACTGGTCAAACTATAGCAATGAATATCATTGAAACAAACATGAATGTACTTTGAGGTTATAGCTTGAGAGTATTTATCTTTCGTTTATCTAAGGGTTAAAGTAATTAAAATCATATTAAGTTCATTACTAATTGGCCTCATTAATTTTAATGGCGTAAAAAGTGCTACAAAGAACTTCCAAAAGGTATATTAGGGCTTGCATGATTGGGGGACAAGAAACCCTGGTAAGATTCAGTACAGTAAATATTAATAATAAAGTCAGTATGCAACAGAACCTTGAAGCACTGGGAGGAAGCTGTTTTAAGACATGCCTCATCAAACAGCATCCCTGAATTGCAGAAGCTCATAGTGGCAAAGATTTCCAAAACTGCCACATCCAATAGTCGCACCGACTACATTTTTGTTAAAAAAATTAATCAATCTCTCCCAATGTGCACCATTTCTTCCTATGCGGTGTCATACAAGGCGACTAAGGGATAGGGCTGTTCAACTTTAACATCAGACAGCTGATATTTACAGTCCAGTCTCAGCCTCAGTGGGACAAATATAAATTGGTGAAATGTGGGTGTTAATTCACCTGGGGGGGAATCATGTCCAGTTAATTCGAGTTTGTTGCAACTGGAGGTAACTCAGGTTAGTCACTCAAATTGACCCATCTTTAATTCAGTTACTTTAACAACCAAATGAGCTAACATGGTCATAGAAAGTACATGTAAATGTCATCCTTCAACTGATCTGTTTAGACTGTTTCCAGTCTTTTTATCATAAAAAAGATATAATTTCTTGTACAACTCATTATGTTTACAACACATTCTCAATAAACCTAACCTTAAAAAAGCTATTTACAAAGGTTTAATATATTGTATGGTATAATATAAATTACAATATTGTAATTACAATTTGTAGTCGCTTAAATCTCGCAAGAAAAATTTAATGTAGATCTGTCACTTACCAATTCCATGCTTGTCAAGAGTATTTTGTCAACAGCTGCGTTGTGGCAATTCTATCACAAAACGCACAAAAAAATGTAGATTGGCTTCTTAATGATTCAAAATGTTATATAACACGTGCATGGAAAGCCACGCAATATTTACAGTTCTCTTCTCAATGTAATAATCATGTCTTCTTCATACATGATACAGACGCTGTTTGATACACAGACCAAACACAGACTACTAAGAGGATTGATATCTAACTAAATATCTACATATACACAGACAATGTAGACACCGGCTTTGACACATTACCACAGAATAAATTAATAGTGCTAATATAAAAGTCAACAGAGTTAAAAATTTTTTTTTAATATTTTTGGAATGGTAACCAGACCTTTAAGCCATGTCTTCATTTGTTTGTATCTTCATTTTTGTTGATGATGATCATAATGAGTTGGTGATGATGGTGATGATGATGACGCTCCCCAAAACTTCCCTCTGTACTCAATTTGTTACGCAGTGATGATATTGGCCTTTTGCATTTTTGTATTAACTGAGATATCTCCTTTTTTAACTTCACATTTTCTAAGATCACGTTTTCTAATTCGTTCTGTGTGCTTTGTAGATTGTGTCATAAATTACTCAGTTTGGTTTTCATTTCTTCCTTGTACAGATAAAAACTGTGTGTTGATAGTTCTAAGCTTTTACCTAGTAGGTCATCGGAGCATGAGGAACGCAATGAAATACTCATATTATTGTTCTCAAGTGATACTGACTTCAAATTTCTATTTCTATTTCGCATCGTGATATTACTTATGCCACCCATTTCTAATTATTCACCACCATTTTCATTTTTTCAATAGTGGGTGAGTCATACAAAAATTGTCATCCCCAAAATTATAAAAGCGCTTTTTTTTCAAGAGTAGTCGTGCGGGTCGTGCCTGGTATTATAAAAGCGCCCTTTAGAATTTACAGTTCTATGTTGCTATGGTCACCTACTAATTTTTTCATTCGTTCACTTCAACGCTGATAGTCTATGGAAGGCTTTTGTGTTGTTCATAGATTATAGCATTATAGTATATAATACTAAATCTATGGTGTTGTTGGTATTTGTACGAGAACACTTTGTACTCTTTGGCAAAAGTCCAGTTTTTGCAGTATTTGAATTTATTCAAACGGTCATATTCTGTCATATTCTGTTCAAATTTTATAATTACTCTTTATAATACCACTTCGATGTCACTATAGTACTTATTTAGAGATTTTTGTGATCATCAGCCATGAAAGCACGGTTTTTTTTACCACTATATCACTTATTTTATCAGTATTTGGGATAATTTGTGTAGATGATAATTTTGTGCTTATATGCTATATTACACATTCGCGAGCAATATATGTTGTTTATCAAGCACTTTTGCACTGTTTTGAATATATATGTAGGTATATATATGTGTGGTGAAGAATTCACGAGAGGTTTCTAGGGAGATTTGATATCAATACGATAGTCACAATACACTCAACTGTAATATGCCACTTACGTTATCTACCCAAGTAGGGCAGGGTTTGGTTGCGAGATAGCTACTTTTGTGGAATATCGGCTACGACTGGATGCTTCGCAGTACTTTTTGTACGTGTCACCAACTCGTGTCACCAACGGCAATTTCGACACAATCAGGGTACGTAATTCGAAGCAACCTTTATGGTTTGCTTCGATGATAGCCTCTCCTATTGGCTAACGCACGGTTTCGGTGAATTCCTGCTTTACAGGGCGGGCTCGGACCCATTAAAACACGACGATGTCACGGGTCTTAATTTACTTACCTAATAAGGCCTTTCCATCGCACCTTGGCTGACCCTGGGCTATCTACGGTTTTCAAACAGCTTCATTGGGTAAGCAGGTGTCTCCATCGAACCTCAGAAATTTTTCTTGGAATATCCAGTTACAGGAAACGAGTCGAATGCTTTTCGCGTCAGCTTATGAAGGCTCCGTAACTTCCTTCCAATTGCCACTAAAACTGCGCTCGCAAAATCGCTTCTTCTACCTGTTCTCGATTACGCCGTTGCCAGCTATCCCGATCTCACAGAGGAGCAACTAGATAAACTAGACACGAGCCTTTCACTCGCACGCTGTTATCACCGATTAGAGACCCCTTAGTAATGAAATCTTGAAAAAACGCTGGTATAGGTAATCACCCGAGGAGGGCCAGACCGAGCATATCAGATGCGAGGGATATGTCGCGAGACAACCTCAGCCTAGCCTTCGGCCTAGCACATCGACCCACAGACGGCGTGCGTTTTAGTCGGTTCGAGTCCGACATAACCTGCCCCTCCGGAGGGGGGGGGGGGGTATCCGTGGGGATTTCCTGCACGAAGGTATTCATTAATTTCTAATCAGACGTAGGTATGCGAAATTTCGTGCTGCTTACTTTAAAAAAGAAATTAGATAGACGGGTAAAGGTAGATAATTCGAAAGTTGAAGCTATTGTCAAAATGGATAGGCCTCAGAATGTCAGTGAATTAAGGGCCTTTTTAGGCATGGTTAATTTGTTTGGGAAGTTTATAAGGAATTTAAGCTCAGTATTATACCCTTTGTATAATTTATTAAGAAAAGGTATTGAGTGGAAGTGGTGTGTACAGTGTGAACGAGCCTTTACGACAACAAAAAACTTGTTATCAAGTGCGAAGGTTTTAGTGCATTACGATCCGAGTAAACAGCTGATTCTAACGTGTGATGCGAGCGCTCGGGGCGTAGGAGCGGTGTTATCACAGCCCGGCGCGGGGGGGGGGGGGGGAAGACCGGTGGCGTTCGCGTCGCGTAGTCTCAATGAAGCAGAGAAAAATTATTCTCGAATACATTGGGAGGCATTATCGATTATATTTGGCGTTAATAAATTCCATCAGTATTTATATGGTCGTAAATTTATTTTAAGGACCGACCACAAGCCCTTAGTCACGATTTTCGGGCCTAATAAGGGAATACCTTCTATGACCGCCAGTAGGATGCAGCGATGGGCAATAATTCTCTCATCGTATACGTTTGACATTGAATACGTTAGGACTGACGAGAATTGGGCCGATGGGTTGTCGCGCTTACCGACGGCGTTGAACGTCAATAATATAAACCGAATACCGGAACAAACCTTTTTGCACTATGCGCAAGATGCATTCCATTTACATTACAATGTAATTAAAAAAATGACAGAAAGAGATCCTATTCTAGCTAGGGTACTTGGTTAATTACGCGACGGTTGGCCAGAGAACTGGGATATAGAAGGATTGCGACCTTATTTTAACAGAAAAATGGAATTGTATCAGGAACTAGGTTGCATCATGTGGGGACATCGCGTGGTAGTACTCGAGGGTTGTAGGTCACGGGTTCTGGACCTGTTACATGAACCACACATGGGGATAGTAAAATCCAAAGCAATGGCGCGGAGCTATGTCTGGTGGCCGGGTATCGACGAGGCGGTGGAGGCGGTGTGTCGCGGGTGCGCGGTGCGCGCGGCGCATGCGGACGCGCCGGCGATGCACCAGCCGCGACCCTGGCCATGGCCTACTCGCCCCTGGTCTCGTTTGCAGCTGGATTTTATGGGATTTTACGGTAAACTGTATCTAGTGGTAGTAGATGCGGCGTCTAAATCGATTGAGGTATTCAATGTAGCTAGTACAAACGCGATCGGTACTATCGATAAATTAACAGAGTTGTGGAGCAGATTACCTAGGCAATTAGTAACGGATAACGGGCCTCCTTTTACCAGTAAGGAATTTGAATGTTTCGTGAAAACGGGAGGAATTGAGCATATTTTCACTGCACCATATCACCCCGCGTCTAATGGGGCAGCAGAAAATGCAGTTAGAACTTTAAAACGAGTGATAAAAAAAGCGGTATCAGACAAGGTTAACATTGATAAAGCTTTGAATATATTTTTAATGCATTATAGGAATACTCCACATAGCACAACGGGTGAATCACCTTCTGTGATCTTAACAAATAGACATTTACGGACTCGGTTAGACAAATTAAAACCGGATAGGGAGGCGGTGGCGAAACGAGCTCAGGCTCGTCAAGTAGAGGCAGTAGGTGGTTCAGAGAGGAGTGTAGGAGTAGGAGAAGAGGTTTGGTACAGACAGTACTTGAAGGGTGACAAGTGGTTGCCAGGGGTAGTTAGCAGTACTGAAGGAAAAGCGAGCTATAAGGTGAAGGATAACAATGGAAAGGAAATACATAGACACATAGATCAGTTGAAGCGTAGGTCTAAAGGCTCGTTGGTTTTCCGGTGGGTGCGGGGGGGGGGGGGGGAGGCACAGGCGGAGGTGGAAGCAGCATCGGCGTCAAGTCCACCAAGGACTCCAGAGCGCGTTGTGGTATCGACACCGTCACCTTCTCAATCAGCAACTCCAACGCGACTCGATACTGGGAACGAACGATTCGTTACACCAAGCAGTTGCCCGCAGTCACCTGACGTCCGTGTATCGCCCCAGCCACGACCAACGCGGAAATGTCGTTTAGTTAAGCCCCCTAATTATAAGTTTTAGAATATGCTTAGCTTATAAGTTTACGAATAGGGATTTGTATTGTCGGTACTAGTTGGAGTTAAGAATTTGGGGTACTTGTAATTTAGGGAGGAGGGCTGTAGTGTAGGTGGTCATGATTAGCTCATAAGATATTAGATGGAGGAATTGTAAGGTAGTTATTAGAAAAAGGCAGTCGGAATAAAGCAGCTAACGAACGGACGTCTCTCGTATTATTCCACCATTCCCTACTCCAGTGCTGGAATACTTCAATTTGCATATCATAAACCGGATAAAAATTAATGTGTTAATAGCAGAACATTAATTTTTATCCGGTTCATGATATGCAATGCAAATGAGCGCCGCCTGCCATCTTTTCATCATCAGTCCGGTTTTGTGTTTTTTATAATTTATTATATTTGATCCTTTTTTTATTTATCTAATGCCCTTCTTGTAGAACCCCATATTGTAGTCGCTTGGGAAAACGACAGCAAGAAGTTAATTCCACAACCTGAGCGTTCGTTGGAGGAAGTTCCTTTCAAACCGTACGGTGCGCACCATTTCCGGTCGCAATGTGTGAGGATGAATTCCTTGCCTTTGGCGAGTGTTGCGATGAAGGAATGTAGCTGTGGACATCATGTCAAAGAATTCATCTGAGCACAGATCATTTTATAGGCGGTAGAATACACAAAGAGAGGCAAAGTCCCTCCTGAGGCTGAGAGGTTCCACGTCGCTAGCGAGTACAGGCGAGGCGCTACGGCAAAAAGGTGACAGCAGTACTCCATGTGGGGCCGAACCTGTGCCTTATAATGAAGTCGTTGCCCCGCAGTGAAGTACTCCATCACCCTGTTAAGCACTTCCAGTTTCTTTGATGCCAGCTTGTACTTGTGTCTTAGTGGAGTTCAATTGGACTTGGTTTAGTCTACCCCAATCGGATACTCCTGAGAGAGTAGTCTCGATTTCGGACACAAGTTGTTGGCGTCTCTCCTCCACCTCGGACTGAGGGATATTTGCACGGCCCGCGTAACATGTGTCATCAGTACTGTCATCCGCATAGCAATGAATGGAGTCGTCCAACAGCATGTCATTGATATGCAGCAGAAACAGGGTCGGAGACAACACGGAATGTTCTGGGACACCAGCGTTTATGTTTTTGCGGTCCGAGCGGCTGCGGTTTCGATAGCAAAATTGTCTGGTTCGGGTGTGGTATTACGAGGGTCAAACTGAAAGTTCTTAGAACTGGCCACTTATAAACAATATAATAAAAAAATAATTCTAAAATTTGAAAATAGAACTCTTTGCCAATATTACTGAGTATATATTTCATTCATTTGTCATTTGTTTTACGATTTGGCGGCAAATTGAAAATTGTCTGTGTCACGTCAACATGAATTTAACAAGAGAAAATTTTCGTGCAATGATTTTTTATGACTTTCGATGTCATTTAAGTCAACAAGAAAGTTATGATAGACTACGATTGGCCTTTCACGATGAAGCCACATCTCGTGCGACTGTTTACAACTGGTTTAATGAGTTTAAACGTGGTCGCACTAATCTCACTGATGATTTACGTGAGGGACGGCCTTCTACGGCGACGACTGAAGATAATATCTGTGTTGTGCGGCGTATGATAGAGACTGACAAAAGAGTGACCTATCAGCAGATTCGGACAAGCTTAGGCATCGGTATGAGTCAAGTGCACAAAGTCCTCCACGAACATTTAGCGGTCAGGAAGCTTTGCGCCCGGTGGATACCTCATAATTTGACTGAGGCTCAAAAACTCCATCGTGTGGATTGGTGCCGTAAAATGATTGAAAGATTTAACGGAGGTGACTCAAATGCTGTGTTCGACATACTAACAGGTGACGAAAGCTGGATTTACTGTTATGATCCTGAAACCAAAAGACAATCTGCTCAGTGGGTGTTTCCTTTCGAAGAGTTGCCAACTAAAGTGAAGAGAGATCGAAGTGCGGAAAAAAAAATGGTGGCCTCGTACTTTGGAAGGATAGGTCATTTCGCAACAATTGTGTTAGAGGATCAAAAAACAGTTTCTGCAGAATGGTACACTACCAATTGTTTGCCACTTGTCTTGGAAAAAGTTCGAGAGAAACGACCTCGCAGTAAGATCCTCCTTCACCACGACAACGCCTCGTCGCACACTGCCAAGCGAACGATCGACTATTTGACGACATCAAACGTTGAATTACTGGGTCACCCGCCGTATAGCCCCGACCACGCGCCTTGTGATTTTTATTTATTTCCAAAAATTAAAGAAAAACTTAAAGGAAAACGGTTTATGAATGCTGAAGAAGCGGTGGCTGCGTATCGCGATGCCATTGAAGAGACCCCTAAGGACGAGTGGGCAAAGTGCTTTTCCCAGTGGTTCCATCGCAGGCAGCGGTGTATTGACGTGAATGGACAATATTTTGAAAAGATATAATAAAACTAATAACTGGCTAATGTAATCAATTTTTGGTTTTCTAAGAACTTTCAGTTTGACCCTCGTAATTTAGTGTTTTTGTTTTATTGAATCATAAACCCGAGGAAAAGGCTTAACCACATAGAAATCATTTTGAATTAAATTTTTAAGCATTTTCATGCTAAAAATTCAAATCAATTTAAATAGAAAAAAAAAGACGGCTTGCACTCCGGGAGTGCCGGTACAGGTGAAAACTTTTTCTTTCTTTCTTTCTTCGTTATATACATAGAAAAAGATAAAAAGAACATACCATACCATACCTATAATATAGCGCCAATTAATAAATTACAAAAAGAAAAAATAATCACAACAAGTGTTAGAAGCTCAGGTTCGAACCCGGTACTATCTGAAACCATAAAGACTTACAGTCGAAGCGCTTACCGCTAAGCTACGAAGCTTCTTAGCGTACCTAGCAAAATAAACACTCTGTAGCTAGGAATGTTGCATGACGTCAGGTAGTCCTACAAAGTCGTCGGTTACGGGTCAAAGGTCACATGATCCTGACGCGAGTTTAACACGTGATCCTGACGCGAGTTTAACACTTTTTATCCATCCAACGCCGCTCAAGAAGTTTTCTCTTCGAAAATTGAATCGGTCTAGGTGGGTTTTGACCCCTCGACCTTTGTCTTAAGATTTAATTCAAATCGTATGGGCGGAGTAGTCAAAAATCAATTTTCAAAAATTATTGGTTCCGATAGTTCGTAAGAATATCGGACACACACTTCACTGTCGCCTTAAAGACAGATATAGAAGGAGAAAGAATTAGTTAGGGCGAGGTCTGGTAGCTTAGTGGTTAAAGCATTGCCCCTGTAAGGTAAAAATCGCGGGTTATAGACCCCGCCTAGACAGATTTTTTTTCTATTTAAATCTATTTGAACATATAGAAATCGTTGCTTGTCCCATTGTTTCCTTGGAGAAAAGACGATTCTTCAAGTATACCTAGCCTCCAGTACTCAGTCTGAGATTAACTAATATCGATACACTACCTTTACTTTACCTAATCCAGACCTTGTGTTTCTTTCGTCCCTCTTACCGAAGGATCAGCGAAATCACGCTTTACAGTATTCCCTCAAGTGCAGACGTGGCTTAGAAATCAACTGCTCCCTAAAACAAGGGGTTGAAAGCGAGGAGTCGATGAAACCTTAGAGCTAATTACGACTTTAGACCCCCTGTTCCTGACGCGTTGCTAAATTCCATTTTCTGCCGACGCCAAAGTGGTTCCACTAGAAAATGTAGTTGCCCAAATACTCTATTTATAAAACTAGAAAGAATTTTTGTGAATTTCACTGCTAATGGGGTAAAATAGGAGATCAACGTTTCTATGGAAGTCCGCCATTTTTAAAGTAAGCGGTACGAAATTTCGTAAACCTACGTCTTATTATAAATAAATTAACACTTATACCAGCGTTTTTCAATATTTCTTTAGTAAGGGGGTACAAAAGGAGAGAAATATCTACCTACTGTAGGTCTCTTACTGCACCCGGCACGGTATACCCGAAGAATAACCTTTTCTAGAAAAGAAAAATGGAATAAGCGCCGATCTCTCCGTGCTCAAACTGAATTGATTTTGTCATGAATTATATTATAAGCTGAAATTAATTGACCTGCCGTATTTATTTATTAAAGTAATAGCTGATGCCCGCGGCTTCGCATGCATGGAATTATGTTCCCGTTCCTGTGACCGTGTAACCCTTTTTTACATTTTTCTCTACTTTCTACTGCAAGAAATATTCTAAAAAAAGAATAAGCGAAATCGGTTCAGCTGTTCTCGACACATTGAGCGATTCTTTTCTATATTATAGATAGCTGTAGCCCGCGGCTACGCCCGCGTGGATGTCGATTATCGCGTAGTGTTTCCAAGCTCTAATTCACCTCTGTACCAAATTTCATCAGGATATCTTCAAAAATTACAAATATTCATCCACTCCCCCTCCTTTAACCCCTTCTATCGCGATAAAAAGGAGCCTATGTCAAAGTCCTACATACGTTCCTTTTAAGCTTTATCCATCCCTGTACCAAGTATCAACCCTTCAAATGCGTTTTTTTGTATTCAAATAATTTGTGGCGGCCTGAAATAAAAATGCACAGCGCCGTGGCTTAGCAACAGAAATAACTAAACTGTCACTTCACTGTATATGCCGGCCGAATTTGTTGACATTAACTATCACTACTCCACTCCCTTGAGTAGTAGCGTGATGATATATTGCGGCTCGGCCTTCAAACTAATACTCGACGTGCAAAAAAAATAGCCTTTGTGTTATTCGGATGTATAAGCTATATTATTGTAAAGTTTCATTAAAATCCATTCAATAGTTTTTACGTGAAAGAGTAATAAACATCCATCCATCCATCCATACATCCATCCATACATACATCCATCCATACATACATCCATCCATACATACATCCATCCGTACATACATCCATCCATCCATACATACATCCATCCATACATCCATCCATACATACATCCATCCGTATATACATCCATGCATACATACATCCATCCGTACATACATCCATCCGTACATACATCCATCCATACATACATCCATCCATACATACATCCATCCGTACATACATCCATCCGTACATACATCCATCCGTACATACATCCATCCATACATACATCCATCCATACATCCATCCATCCATACATACATCCATCCATACATACATCCATCCACACATCCATCCATCCATACATACATCCATCCATACATACATCCATCCATACATACATCCATCCATACATCCATCCATCCATGCATACATCCATCCATCCATACATCCATCCATCCATACATACATCCATCCATACATACATCCATCCATACTTACATCCATCCATACATACATCCATCCATACTCACAAACTTTCGCGCTTAGAATGAACTCCATTGCGGGTGACGTAACCTACGACAAACTTATTATTTGCGGTTGGTACAGTAATCGGGTCTAGGGATCGAACCGCAAAATTAAGTTTGTTTTTATTGTATATACTTTTCCGGGATAAAAGTACCAAGTGTGGTGCCCAGGATATTAAAGAATAAATTATACCAAGCTTCATCATAATCGAACCAGCAGTTTTTACGTGATGCCTGAACAAACAGACAGACAATTTTTTTTTTATCACATTTTTGGCTTCGGTGTCGGTCTAGTAACACTCCCTGCCATTTATTTACTTGATATTTTCAATGTACAGAATTTTCACTTGTACTGATTTATTATACGTATAGATAAATCCTACAGTAATAACGTCGAGACATAATTTGTAGTAAATTTAATGTGATTAATAATAATAATAATTATTATTATTAGTCATGCACTAGCAGCTAAAAGCTGATGCGTGCATATCACAGCACTTGTTAATGTAAATGTTCACAGAGTATTTATTTATTTATGTTTATAATGTTTAAGGCCGCCACTTATGGTATCATAAAATTGTCACTGTTTGAGGATAGTTCGTTTTTTAAATAGTGGTCGAGTCTATTTTTGAAAGCGTTTACTGAAGGTGCACTTATTACTGTCTCTGGCAGTTTGTTCCAGGAGTTCACGACTCGGTTTGGCAGAAAATGGTACCTAGGATTGCTTATACTTGGAGTGCGCGCGAGCTTTAATGCGTGTCCTCTTAAATTCTCAGGCGGTTTCATCTGGTAGATGCCGCTCAGTCCAGGGACGTCGTAATGTCCGCTCAGAATCTTGTATGTCTCAATCAAATCCCCACGCCGCCTGCGCTGCTCCAGTGTAGTTAGACCAAGTTCTTCCAGCCGCTGCTCGTATGTCTTGTGTCGTAGGTTGCAGACCATTTTCGTGGCTCTTCTTTGCACTCTTTCCAGTAAATCGATGTCCTTGCGAAAGTATGGGCTCCATATTTGGAATGCATATTCCAACAAGGGACGAATGTAAGTTTTGTATATCCTGACAAACAAGATCTTGTCTATATGTGAGAACGCTTTTCTGATGGTGTACATTATGGAATTAGCTCTTTTGGTGATTCCCAAGATATGCTCATCCCATTTGAGATTTTCCGTTATTGTCACTCCTAAATCCTTCTGAGATGACACACTCTGCAAGTTCCTTGAATCAATTGTGTAGGGCAACTTGGGATTATTGTTACCAACATGTAAAACCGTGCATTTATCAGCATTCAGGGTGACCAACCAATCTCTTGTCCATTGAAAAATTCGTTCAAGATCACTTTGGATGATATTGTGGCAGATCAAAGGATTTCCCATCAGTTTAGTATCGTCGGCAAATAGAGACAGATCCGAGTTAATGATATCCTTGAGGTCGGTGAGAAAGATCCCGAATAAAATCGGTCCGAGCACTGACCCCTGTGGTACACCGCTCAACACATTGTGTGCTTCAGAGTATTGGTCTCCTATTCGTACTTTGAATTTCCGTTCGGATAGAAAGTCAGCGATCCAGCCCAGAAGTTTCCCACGGATACCAAAGTGATCTAGTTTTGCTACTAGTCGCCTGATTGGGACTCGATCAAATGCTTTTTCATAATCCAGATATATAATGTCTGTTGGTTGACGTTCATTCCAGTTTTTCGTCCATTTTTCCAAACACATAAGTAGGTTGGTAACTGTTGATCTACGGGGGATGAAGCCATGCTGATTGTCCATGATAACCTGTTCTCTAGATAGGAAATCTCTCAACTCTTTAGCTATAATCTTTTCCATAGTTTTGCAGACTAAACTAGTGAGGCTTATGGGCCTATAGTTAGCTGCATTAAGTTTGTCTCCTTTCTTGTAGATTGGCGTGACTGCTGCTTCTTTCCAGTCATTAGGTAGTTTCTCGTTAGCTAAGGACAGTTCCATGATCCGAGCTAGCCTAGTTGTGATTACGGATGAGCATTTTTTCAGCAGTAGGGCCGGAATCCCTTCTGGGCCCATTGAAGTAGTGTCATTGAAACTTTTTAGTGTTTTTTCAACTAATTCGGGAGTGAAATTCACATGGTCAATACATTCTTCGATTTTTGGTGCAGTTAACGCTGGGATTGGCCCCGCAGGTTCTCTAACAAAAGATTTTTCAAGTTGTTTGGCAAATAGGTTTGCCACTTCTTTGGCATTACTAGTCACGAGTAGTGTATCAGGGTCCCTTAGAGATGGTGGAATAGAGACTACTGATGATAATTGTTGACGTATATAGCTGTAAAACGATTTTGGACCTCTATCCACAACTCCTCCTTCAAACTCCTTCCTGAATTTCCTTACCATAGCGATGATTTTATTGTTCACTTTTCTATATTTCTCATAGGATTCATCTGATTGGTCTAGTCGGTAAACCCTCCATAATCGAGTCTTTTCTTCAGTTAATTTTAGTATTTCAGGCCCTATCCATGGTTTATTGTTGTTGTGATTATTTATTTTTCGGCTTGTAGGTACATTTTGTTCAACAGTTTCATCAACATCGCTTTTGAAGCTATGCCAGGCTTGTGATACTTCGGTATAGTCACACTGTTTGTCCAAATCCATAGAAATACGGTCGTAATCAGCCGCGAAGAAATTCTTTCTAGGTAAGGTCGCTACTGGGTCACATCTTGCCTGTATTTGGAATTGTAATGTTGCTAGCAGGACCTGGTGGTCACTCTTTCCTATGTGCGCTTGGTGTTCAATTCCAGTACATAAATTCTCGTCATTGCATAATACTAAGTCTAGAACTGACTGCTGACTACCCCTCCGACGCGTAATATCGGTCACCAGCTGTTGAAGCCCTGAGTCAGTAAGTAGTTCCACAAACTTTCCATGTAGCGTATTGTATCCATCTAGTTTAGCAAGTGGCCATTTAAAATCCGGTAAATTAAAGTCCCCCATTATGAACACAGTGTGTGGACCGCTACAAGCTGTTCGCATCGTATCAAATAGGATACGATCAGATTCCTCAAAACCTGTGTGCGGTGGACGGTAGACTCCAGCTATCAGGAACATAAAGTCGGAGTATTTAATTGTCAACCATAGTGCTTCCACTGTAGGGTTAGTATTTAGGGTCGGGTGTAGGGTAACTTGTATGGGAACATCACAGTGTGTACAAGCAACAAAAATCGCCACCCCTCCCCAGCCTTTTCCAGTGGCTCTGTCCCGTCTGAACAGTACATAGCCTTTAATATCTATCAAGCTATTACTTATATCCGGTTTAAGGTGTGTCTCAGTAAGTATTATGAAGGTAGGTTTTAGTTTATTTATTTCTATTAAGAGTAAATCACGTTTTGCCATTAAGGATGCCAGGTTCGTGTAGAAGAAGGTAAATTCGGTGATGTTCGACCTCAATTTTTTGGGTCGGGTTTCACCTTCACTATCTTAGGCGTGCCGTGAATATATTTAATTTTTAGATCAGACTCACCATCATTCGTTCTCTGCTCCAGCTCGGCTTTTAGATTTTTGAAGTACTCACGCTGGTATGGGGTCAGATCATTCTTAACGTTAATACCAGTTGGAAGTTTCTTCCAGTTCTTGAGTACGCGAATGGCTGCCTGTTGACCGGAGAAAACAATTTTCAAGGGACGGGGTGCAGCAGCAGCATCCTGCAGGGGCTTCCCCAAACGAATGATGGCCACAGGTTTCTCATAGCCAGGTATCGGTGTAAGGGTTTTATCCACCTGTTCACGGTCAAACTGCTTGCGGTCATCCACATTTGCATCAGAGTCTAGAATTTCAGGCACTCCAAACATAATCACGTTGGAACTCCTTCTGTTCCTCTCGCCAAGTTCGGACAGGACGGCTTCTAGACTGGTGTTTTCAACCGGGTTTCTTTTCATGGCCTCAATTTCTTGCTGCATCTCGGTAACTAGCTTCCTGAGGGCTAGCAGCTGGCGCACTCCAAGCTCGCAATCCGGACACAGGTACTTAAGTGTTTGTTTTTGGAGGCAAATGACCCTCTGCTCTGTGGGAGACAAACCACTACATTTGATGCAGATTCTACGTTCACAACCGTGACAAACTACTTTAGCCTCCTCTGAAGGGACTTTTTTGGTGCACTTATAACAAGAAGCCATTATTGACCAAGATAATTCCGCAACAATGGGCAATGTTAGGTTATTTTGCAGTAGAAACTGCTGAATCACTTTTAATTTTAGATCACAGTATTTTGCAAAAAAAATCACTATCACACACGTTTCCTAGTGTTTATAGCACGAATATCACAAAACCAATACTAAATAATGACTTTTACTATATTTAAATCGAAAATTATTATCAGAGTTACAAAACCACAAGTGCTTTTTTTTACGCGGGTAGACGAAAAAAAAAATGTAGAAGTAACTAAAGAGATGTTATTAATAGTTTTCAATATACAAGCAAAAAACGGAATAAAGGAAGACTTATATTCCTCCCTTTTAGGAGCATAGATTTAAAAAATCTTCTCAAATACTTATTTATTCAATCATTATTAGCAATATAAGCTTACAGTTTGCACCAAAGCGCTTATTTGCAGTCAGTTACATAAATATACATTACATTGAATTAATTATTAATATGGTAGATTTCTTGAATTCATAAAATTATTAAAAATACGATGAAATACATTACATTTTAGGCATGCACATACTATAAGTTACACAAATATTTTATCACAGTGGCACCAAAGACACCTGGGTTATCAAAGAAAATGTCGGCATCTGGATTCTTTTTCAAAAAGTCATTCAAGTATTGAACAGCTCTGTAAGTAGGGCTACTCCATGCCAAAAAACGCCAAGCTGGTGGGCAAGTCAAGAGCTGATGCTGTCGCCGTCCGGCGCCACGCATGTATCTATCCGGTACATAGAAGTGGATACATTCACGCACCGAAGGGTTGTCCACTTTAAAATTTAATAGTAAATAATAGTGCATGATGTGCGCTAACTCCCGTCTAAGTCGCAATGTATCAAGGCCGATCATCCCTGACACGAAAATGGACGGGTAAAGAAATGGATAGTATCCATAGGCGCGCTTGTACAGGTATCGAGCAAATTTACGCTGAACTCGCTCAACCATCAGTATGTACAGTTGTTCAGTGGGATTCCATACGATTGCGTTGAACTCCAACACACTACGTACATAGGCAGTGTACAATAACTTTACAACTTCGATGTTGGTAAAGTGAGAAGAAGTTCTAATTATGAATCCCAGAGACCTGTTTGCCTTTTTACATACATGTTTCATATGCTCATGAAAGTTTAAGTTGCTGTCCATAATTATACCTAGGTCGCGTATTGTAGTGACACGTTCTAGTGGTGTTCCTGCCAACTTATATGTCCCTACGATTGGAGCACGGGATCTTGTAAATGTAATGCATTTACATTTGGAGACATTAAAAGAAAGTTTATTTTTTATACTCCAAGATACAACTGCATCGATATCCCCTTGGAGCGTCGAACAGTCTGTCTTAACAGTGACAGGAAGGAAGAGCTTTAGATCGTCAGCAAACAGAAGACACTCAGCGTTAGTAAGAACCCCAGGCAAGTCATTTATCATTATCAGGAACAGAGTTGGACCTAGATTGCTGCCCTGGCTTACGCCTGATCTGGTATAAAATTCGTGAGATTTGTGATTCCCAATTCTAACATACTGCCTACGATTTCTTAGATAATCTGCCATGAATTTAAGAAGCTGCATACTGAACCCCAAGGATGCAAACTTCATTAGCAGTACATCATTATCCACGAGATCGAAGGCTTTTTTTAGATCAAAATATGCTGCGTCAACCTGACAGCCTACTGTTACTCGAGAGCGCAGATAATCAACAAACCCAATATGGTTAGTTAGGGTAGAACGGGCCGGGCGAAATCCATGTTGGGAGTTGTCTATGTACATATTAATGTGATTGTATATACACTTATTTATAATGGACTCAAAAATCTTCCCAAAAATCTTCCCAAAAATCGGTAATACTGCTATAGGTCTAAAGTTAGTGATATTGGTCGAAGAACCACTCTTTGGTATCGGTGTTATTCTAGAGACCTTCCAGTCACTAGGATATACACACTGCTGGAGAGATAAATTATAAATGTGCAAAAGTGGCTCCTCGAAGGCAGATACACAGTCTTTAAGCAAAAACGCAGGTATGTTATCGGGACCACACACAGAGGATGGCTTCAGACGCCGAACCGCTCGTCTCAATTCAGAAGCATTTATGTGCCCCACGCTAAAGCTTTTGGAATTATATCCTGCGTTAATTGCTTCTCGCGCAGAGACCTCAGGATCTAGCACCAGAATGTTTGGATGAAAGACCGAACTAAAATACTGCGCAAAGGCATCGACCGCGCTCTGACCCTCGACAGTTACATTATCATAGATATATTCTCCAGATTGCTGTATATTCTTACGCTTGTCCTTCACATATTTCCAAAAACCTGCCGGGTCACGAGTGATATTATTTTCTAAGGTATACATATACTTTTTAAAAGCTACATCAATGAGATTCTTGACCTTGGTCCGATAATATTTAAATAATTCTTTATTAAATTGTAGTCCATAAATTTTAAACTTTTTTAAGTGAAAATACTTTAATTTTATATAATATATTATTTCACCTGTGTACCAGGATGGATATATATATTTATGACCAGATGAATATTTTTTTAAAGGCACATGTTTGTCGATTATACTGTTCAATTTCCTATACAGCGTATCCACAGCCAAATCCGTGTCACGCTGCGCCCTTAAATCTGTCCAATCAATAGCAGCAATATCGGAGTATAGGCCATGGAAGTCTGCCTTTCGGAAATTCCATTCGAACACAGCGCCGTGATCGTATTCCACGTTTCGCCCGCCGCTGGTCGTTGTGCTTCTCGGCATGGAAAGCAACACCTCCAGGGGTGGATGGAGAGCATCAATTTTCACTAAAGGTTCGATATCCGATTTTACAGTCACAACATCAGTGTCTAGAGTGGTTAGAACCAAATCCAAGATGCGTCCCTGCTTATTGCAGATGTTATTACGTTGTCGCAGCTTACAAAAGCTCAAAAAATTATCAAACTGAAGTTTTACATAGGCACTACAAGAATATAAATTAAAATCACCAATAATTAAAAATTCGTGCCTAGAGTATTTACAAATAACATTCTCCATACAAGTCAAAACATCTAGATATCTTTGGTCATTATAACTAGGAGGTAAATACACAACACATACAAGCAAACTTACATTTTTCCAAGTAATTAAAGCAAACAATATTTCTTTGTCTACAGTTAAGTCATCAATATCTTCGATTAACTTTACGGCATAACAATTCTTTACGGCAAGTAGGACACCACCCCATCCGGTATTGTTAGCACGATCCTTTCGCAGTACTGTATACTCCGAAGGAAATAGTTCCGAGTCGTATACTGAATCAATGAGGAAGGTTTCATTGAGAAAAATGAAATCGTAGCAACATATGGTAACATTATTAAAGAAATCAGTAGTTTTTGTGCGAAGGCCTCTGACATTCTGGTAGTAAATAAGAATTTTCTTATTGTGTGCTTTAACCTTGGACTTAAGGGTACGTTGTTTAATAGGAGAACATTTACGGGTCTCTGCTTTCCTATTACCTTTGCTATTCAAGAAAAAATTGCAGTTGTTGACCATTTCTCCTGGCAAAATGTGAAGTGTTTACAGAATTGCGACAATTATGTATTGTCGCCAAAATATCTTTGTACATATTTTTTATTCCACTTTTATTGAGTCGACCACTATTATATGAGAACATGTCAATAGATAAATTACGGTTTGTATCAATGAAGTGTGCATAGTTGTTACTTTGCAATTCCAAATTTAATAAATTGTTAAATAAGTCAATTTTATAATTATAAATCGGTGCCCCACATACATACGTGGGAGCACATAATAATATGTTGGTATGCGTTATATGTTCTAATGAATCTCTTATTTTTTTTACTAATCTAGCGTAGTCATGCTTATACTTAAAATCTTTTTGTCCAATTATAATAATGCAGTAGTCATTTTCGTCAAAATTTAGTAATTTGGAGTCAATATTTTTAAGCAATTGTTCTAAGTCACAGTTAGGCGAGACATATCTGCAATAATCAAACGAACCTATAGCTATAGTTCATAATCCCAATACCAATCCCAACGGTTTATCAAGTTCCACAAAACAAAAGTCACCCATTAAACGTATACTGCGCATAAATGGTACCTTCTGTGACGTGTTTGAGGCCAAGATATGTGCCCATTATATTTAACTATATAGTGAGAATTAACGCGAAGCACCCTCGACAGTTGCGCGTGGCGCCTCGCGCCCCCGGGGTCTACTCGGGGGTTCCATTCGAATTGTTGCGTGACGCAAGTGCGACACGCATGCTCTAAATAAATAAATAAATCACAATATGTTGAATAGCGGGAGGGTAATGTTATATTTACATACCGTGTAAAAGCTCATCTCATTTACCCAAGAATTATATTACTGTCACAGGGGAACACATTCACATTCATAGTTCGTTAGATTGTGCTATTAAGTATGTTATCTATTTATGCTTGATCAAATGATCGACCTATACTCGTACCTACTGTGCTGACACAGGCAGGGCTGTAGGACGACGGCAGCGGGTAGTCCCAAGCGGTCGGTGTTTCTTTGCATAAAATCTAATTATGTAGGTAGGTATAGCAATGTATGGAAAACTAAAAAATATATTGACATTCATAATTACTACTTCGCTTGATACTATTCAAGTGAAGCAGTAATTATGTATGTCAATAAATTTGATGATGATGTCCCTAGGCATAGCCTACGACACTTATAATTAACGTAGCTTCTATTGGCAAAAGTAGTCGATTATTTTCCGAACCTATTCAATATAAACAAACAAATAATCAAATATTTCCTCTTTGCAATCGGTAGAATAAATTATAATAATCTTCCAGCGGCGGTATATAGTACCTAACTATGGTTTGGCTTGCTACCTTCTCGATATCTGTAGTGTGTGTGAAGTATCTCTAATCTCAGCCACATCCGAAGCTTGCAACTTGGAGTGTGGGGTCCGCTTTACCAGTCTAACTGCAGATTTGGCTGAACTTCTATATTTTCCGTGACGCAACTGCCATCTGATCTCCACAACCCAAAGGCAAATCATTTTTCAGACAGTCCTTCCACCTCCTTTTAGTTCTTTCTCTTCCCTTGTCATCCATGCCATCCACTTCCAAAGATAATGCCTTCCTTACGACATTACTTTCATCCCTACGCATTACATGTCCGACCAGGACAATCGATAAGGGACATCTCAGCGAAAACGAGTTAGGTATCCAACGATAGGATTCAGAATTTTGCGCTCTATCTTTTGGTATACTTGATTTCTCTATCATTAAAAACGTGCCCCTTACAGTAATTTGGGAGACGGAGACAGATTTTTGATTAAAAAAGAATTAATGGAATGAAATGAAATTATTAATGCGGAACGTTTTAAATTTTGTATGATTTGCTACACAATGTACGAAATGTTACAACAGTGTAAGTTTTTATATAAGTCTTCAAGCTTTCACGGCCGGCGTTGCTTGTAGAATATACTGCTTCCGGGCTGTCTGGCCGTGGTCGTGTGAAACTTGCGTTCCAGACGTTTCGTCGATCACTGCGGTCAACATCTTCAGTGGCGCAGGACCGGGCGACGACGACTTCGGAGACCTTGCCTCGCCGGCGGCTGAGTTGCGACTGATGCGAAGTCTTGAATCACGGGCGTATGTAAGTTTTGCGAAAGTTTAAAAAACGCCAATAAATCGATTATATACCTTATACTTTTCTCTTTTTTCGTGGAACTTACGTTAATACCAAATGGAAAAATTCAGTACCGTAGGGTACAATCTCAATGAAGTACAGTTTTCTAAGTAGTAATTCTGTACTGTAACGGACAATTATTGTTTCTAATTTAAAGTATGGGACGTACTATTTTTGAAACCGAAAAGTAAGATTTCTTCTCTCCATACAGCTTTAAAGAGAAGGAAATTCTAAGAAACTTTGTCAAAGAATCCATTGCGATCAGAATAGTCGACAAAAAGTTACAGATGACTTTGCAAAAAGAAAAGACTGTTTTGGCTCTCTTGAAAAATCGTGTTTAGTCCTTTACCTTTATTCATACTTCACGTGTCAATAATACGGGTACGTAAATGTTTTACTTAGGTCATACCTATTTCAATTGTTAAAATTTTATTTAAAAAATGATTTATTTCAAAACAGTCAAACAAGCAAGTATAAACCGCGAATGTAGCAGGCATTTAGCAACCAGTACTTAGGCAAGTAGCATGCAGCATACATCAAATATGCACCAAGCACCGTTTCTGTCACAGCTCCGGAGCTGCGGGGTTCCAGCAGCCCCACACGAGCTTATGTTCGCAGATGGTTGCTACGTCCACCACCGCAGCTTTGGCTTGCGGGCCCCAGCCTCACCTGCTCCTCAACTCGTGGGTCGTCTCCCTCCTCCGCGCTTGCACGTGCTTAAATAACACTCTAGGAGAAGGGCAACAAGACTACATAAATTTTAATTTCTGTCACTAACTTTTGTGTTACAAGTTTTGACTGTTCAAGACAATATTTTTAAAGGGTAAAACTTGTTTTGCCATATTTATAAATTAATCAATTTGTGAAATGATGTTTAGGCATAACGAAATTTTTTCCAAGTTAATATTTTGTCTAATAAGTGGTTTATTAAACAATAGTTTGTACAAAAATTACGTTTAAAAAAAAACGACTTCAAAAACAGAAAAGTATAAAATAACGTAGAGAAAATTAACTGAATGTGTAAGATTTACTGTTCTGTTAGAAGTCGGTGCGTAGCCCGAGACGTCATATTCAATTGAAATATGATGTTCCAGCACAGTAGTTTCACAAAGTTGGCACTGACTTCTAGCAGAACATTTTTCTCCAAGTTATTATATACTTCTGTTTTTGAAGTCGGTTTTTTTAAACATAGTTTTTTTTTACTTTTCAGTGTTTTCCCTCCTTTTAGTGATTCAATCCAGTCCAGCATGCCTTCCACCATAGTTCTTGAGTTTTGTTTCACATAATGCTCTCAAAAACATAAACGGGACATTCTTGCTATTTATAATTAAGGAGTTCAGTTGTCTACCTCCATAGTTCATGACTAGGTAATTCCAGCATGTTCTTGATCATCATAATGTAGCTTACCTTGTCACAGGATAACATAACATAAACTCACGGCTATATCCCCAAAGGGGCAGAGGTGCTAGCACCCACATTTCGCCGGTTTATGTTTAGGTCCCAATGTAATAGGTGGCGAGCCTATTGCCATTAACCGGGCACTTATAAACCTGCGATAAATACATACTTAACTTCGGAAAGCATCGCAAAATTCATCGGTGTGTGCCATGGTAAAACCTGGGATCGAACCCGAGACCTCGTCTAAGCAGTTCATTACCCATACCACTAGGCTACCGTCCTAAAATTAGCTAAAAAGCAATAATTTAGATTTAAATTAGATTTTGAGGAGTTCTCTGATGTGTCTTCGGACTCCAAGGTCAAGTACTCATGCAATTGATATGGGACCCCTTGTGAGTTATACTAAGCCCAATGCAAAAATATTTTTTGAAATCGGTTCATAAACGACGGAAATATGGGACAACATAAATAATATGTAAGTTAAAAGTTTGAATTAAAATAATACATAAATGTTCATAAAATGAAAACTACAAATTATATACAATTTTTATGGAACTAAATGGAAACTATTCTGCATCGAGCTAAAAAAGAACCCGTAAATCGAATAATAAATCTCGGAGTAATCGGTGTACATACATTAAAAAATATCGATCGAATTGAGAACCTCCTCCTTTTTGGAAGTCGGTTACAAATTTAATGATGAATTTTCCAAATATAATTTGGTCAAATGAAAATTTGTTATGCATTTTGTATGCATATTTGCATTGAGCGGTGATCGATCGCCTCCTGCTATTGGGTTGGTGAATTGGTTATAGTTCATAGAGCCGGGTCCCGGCGATTGACGACGCGACGAGGCAGGGGCCAGGCGCGGGCTACGGCGCGTCCCCTGTCAAGTGTCGCATCTGTGTGGTGTAGCTGGGTGTATTGTAGTATGTTATGTAGTGTAGTGTGCGGAGTGTGTGGCGTGTTGTGTTCAGTGTGTTCAGTGCTCAGTGTTGTGCGAGTCGCGGGCGGGGAGCGCACGCGCAGCTCCGC
The DNA here is from genome assembly GCA_949126895.1 of Eilema caniola. Classification (NCBI taxonomy): domain Eukaryota; kingdom Metazoa; phylum Arthropoda; class Insecta; order Lepidoptera; family Erebidae; genus Eilema; species Eilema caniola. The sequence continues at coordinate 239,151 of OX421479.1, forward strand.
AGCGATGCCAGTGATGTGTGTGTGGACCCGCTATAGTGAAGCGAGCCGTCCTCTGTGCTCTGCCGTGAAGCGATAGTCAGCCACCAGAGCGACTTGCAACACGCGTATGGATCGGTCGATAACATCCTAAAGTAGTTAGATTCGTCATAATTTTTTCTACACGAAACTTTGATAAGCCGTTGGAGTGGTAAATAACGTCCGATGCTCAAAATATTACCGTCATCACTTTTGTTTCAAAGCAGTACCTAGTACGTGAAATTGTAATACATAGAAAGCTCGTTATTGACGAGAGCCCTACCACCGAAGTGCTGACTGATCGCTGCTGTTAACACCATAAGTCGGTAGGTACCTAATTGAATAATATTTACCGCCACTGGCCACGCATGCAGAACCTCAAGTCACCGACTTATTTTATAGCTAGGTACTTATCAAGTGAGACCATTGGGTTTCTGCAAAAAGTGGATGTAACTTAAGTAGGTATATAATTGTAAGTCGAAATGAGAACGCCGCTTGCCAGGCAGCAGTCGCACCCGAAGCTCGTCACCTCGGAGCCTGGGCTCCGCCTTTTCCAATCTAACCGCGGATTTGGCTGGACTTCGATATTTTCTGTGAGAGGTCCTAATACCCACGTACTTATCATCATCTTAGCGTTGTTCTCGGTTGCATTAGACGTGCTTCCGGGGTTCGCCTATTTCTTCTCCTCCTTTTGACTTGGCTTAAAAGGCTCTAATTGGAGCCATTACTGCCTGACCAGCCTGAGCTCCTAACCTTCGGAGGAAAGCCTGCATCAAAGTCTCGTACTTCAATCAGCTCAGCGGCAAGCTGGTCCACCTACAGGTCTCGTGAGGCCTCATACACCACGCCAGGGTGGCACTGAACGCCAGCGGCCCTACCGTGCCATGACAACGTTTCGCACACCACTATCGGGGCATACATTACGCGGGATCAACAGTACATTAGACCAACAGTTTATTAGATCAAAAGTTTGTTTCGTCAATAATATAATTTGCTGCATCAAAAGTTCATGAGCTCAACTTTCATTTGGTCAGTGGTAAACTCAAAGTTCAGAGAAGATATAATCCCACCAAAAACATTGTCATGTAAAAATGTTGCCAAGACGAGTTTACGTAGCTTATCCTATGAAAAAGTTATCAAATCTCGTATAAAGCCAAGCTCTAAAGACTGCACCCTCTAAACCTAAGGTGTAGTGTAGAGCTTGTAGGTTTTTACATGAAAATGTTTTTGGTGGGATTTCATTTATTTTTGTAAGTTGGTTAAAAATTATGACGTGCATATTTTTTATTTATTATAAGAAATATTTTAATTTATTTCGATTTATGTAGCACACATTGTAGTGCAAGTCTCATATACAAACTTCCACCGTAGTCGGTAATCTGTGCTTCCACATCCTATTCCCAGGGGATAGGTTAGGTTAGGTTTTTTAATTTTTTTGTTGTCTTTGTAGTTTAGCTTACATACCAAATTTCAGCCTTCTAGGACTTCAGGAAGTACTCTAACAATTTTGATGATCAGTGAGTGATGAGTCAGTGACGAAATTAAGGGTTTTGAGACATCAATAAAATCTAAAGGATAATAGCTACGACATTCAAACTTTGACTTTTTAATGATTGAACCAATGGCATTCTATCTTAAAAATGTTAACTATTTTGCATCATCCAAAGCAAAGTTATGAGAGTTCAAAAAAAAGACGAAGCGTTTCGAGAAAAGGTAGGTAGTGCCCTTGCGCTTCGCTTGGCTCGTCTTGGCGTGAGATAGGTACCTATACACCCACTTATTTTGGTATATATTCATTTTTATAAAAATTCAATGTCGGCTTTTCCTAGATGATCTTATCTTATCTTCGTGATGCTATGACTGATCACCGCTCCTACTCAATCTCACTCAAACTTGTGCAATATGCACATCCCGGCGTCTCGCACACCAGCCCGACACCCCTCAGGTGGGGCTTGGCCCGCTCGCGCTCAGCTGCTGTCTTCCTACAGACTTCTACTGTGCTTCTACCAAGTACATATTGCTTGTCCACCCGATTTCGGTTGTAGCAAAGCTCCGTTTGTTACTAGACTATCATGAAGTGCAGCGGTGTGTGTGCTGTGTGACGGGCCATTCTCGTTGGTCAATACCCCGTTGTTATCATTGTTACCTACTGGGAATATTTTGTTCTATATAGATGGTGGTGTGATTTATTAACCTAAATGCAACCCAAACAGCTTAAAAGGTAAATAAAGGTTTTATTGCAATGTGTAACATTCGCGTAAACTTCCAAGAGTAAATTGTCCAGTTGAGTTGTGTTCCTATCACGTAGGAATTTATAGAAGTACCCACCTACTACCTGTTGCCCGTGGCTCCGGCCGCTTTCTCAAGCTCTACAATGTAATGCATACCTCGAACCAAACATAATGGCGGCTCGGAAGTTCGTACGAGTGCGGGCTCACGTCAATGGCGTTTGAGAAAAGAGACCCGATTGGCCTGCAGGGCTAACATGCGCGCCACGAGATAGCTATCTCGAGGCATTTTGCCGTTTTATGTCGATATGTCGACTGTTGGTAACATGCAGGGCTAACATGCGCGCCACGAGGTAGCTGTCTCGAGCCATTTTGCCGTTTTATGTCGATATCGACTGTTGGTAACATGGCAAATTTCATGGCGATCTGTCAGATGTCGACATAATTCGACTTCGAGAAATCATCTCTACTTAGTGTCTGCAAATTGTAACATACGTGCCCTAATTTTGACATTTAAAATGTTTTGTCTTCATTTGGTCGACGAGAAGTTATCTCGTGTATTCTTTTCTTGAGCTCGGTTCATTTTGGACTAAAACAGCGACTGCAAGCCATTTTCGACCTTAATGACATTTTCTTTGTTACGTGTCTTTTCGCATTAATTGATGACGCTGATCACGAATATAAGAAAAAAAATTCAATAGCATGTCATGTCAATAAGGTCGAAAATTGTTTGCACTATTTTTTCCTCTTTTTTTCATACCTAGCATCCCTAACTAGTCTGTGCTTTCGAGCAAATGGCCGTATCGGGCTGATTTTATCGGATAAATGTGAAAACAGCAACTAACATGTTTAAAAATGTGTATGCCATAGACAATAATAGAAAAAGTTTGACGCGACAAAATATGTCGACGTTACTTCGCTCGAGAAGACTCGAGATGATATCTCATCTCGATTCGAGATATTTGACGACGCGCGCATGTTAGCCCTGCTGAACCCTCACTCGTACCAACTTCCGACCCGCCATGAAGTTTGTTACAAGGTATAATGTAGAGTCTACATTACATTACCTTCAAAAATTACGAATCTCCGTACAATCTTTCATCCCCCTTGATATTTTTTAACCCCTTAAAGCCTTTTTCTAGCGAAAAAGATAACCTCTATATTCTATATCCTTTATAGTTTCCTAGCCCATTTTGTACCCATAAAGATCGCGCTCGATTCAGTGATTAGGTGTAAAAGTGTCACAATAGACAGATTTACGTTTATATTTATAAAAAGTGTGAGTAAGGATAATTATATTGTATACCTTTCGTTTTTTAAACGGCACTAACAAGAGGCACTGTTCCCAGTAGTTAGGTACATATATTCCCACTAGCTCTGTTCAACCCAGCGCTAAGCGCTAAGCGTAAGTGATGCACAATATTTGCGTTTCGTTGGCAATTCGTCAGAAGATCAAAGGTACTGATTGCAATACTGCAGACGTATCGGAATGATATCTTTTTTGGAGCTCTTCTAATAATTCTGATATTAATACTCGTACATTGGTGTGAGGTACTGATACCTATTTATAAGTTTAATGATAGCAAGAAGAAGAACAGAAGATGGCAAGAAGGACATAAAGAGGTCCGAAATCGGACGATGAAAACACGTATAATGGTAACGTACTTACCTATAGCAAGTCTTTATGGCGCAGTAAAGAAAAGAGATGAGGAAAAGTTTGCAAAGAAGCGTTCACAGTTAGCGAAGCGTGCAGGGACACACAGACACCTCAACCTTGCACGGGTCGATCTGGATAGCAAATAGAAGTGTAAGATAAGGCTCATCGGAATAGTCGCCATGGAAGAGGCCGTGGAGTGTTCAACGAAAACGAAAGTGGTGCTACGTTATCTCTGCCTGTACTGTGCTAACTATTTTTTTATACAGGACACGGCCATTTGACTTCACCTCAAGCCTCAGGAAAGAGGGCCACCATTTAAAATACGTACCATGTTAACAATAGTGGCACTTAGCTTGACGGCCACATCAGGTGCTTTTTCCCGCCCCTCTTAACTGTAGGAAGAAGAAAACTCGTAAGCTGGCAAGATGTGCTAGGTTTTATTGGTGCGATAAAGGAAAAGAGTCAACGATCGTAGTGACGTTGAGGTTGTCCTGCAGTCGCAGTGGCGTGCTCTGAAGAGTGGAAGGGGGATGGCAAGAAGGTACATTTGCTGTAAACGCACATGCCTGCGTCTTTTTGTTTGGCCCGATATGTCTATTTGTCGGTTGGTAGGCACCTACTAGATGTTGCATCTGCCCATAAAGCCGCACTGGACTCGTAGTAAACAGTGCGAGGTGCGTGAGTGAGTCGTACGCGTGGGCCGCGGGCGGAAGCGGGTCGCTAGCGGGAACGTACCGCGGAGCTGAGATTTAGCTAACCTTTGCGCGGTATTCTGGGCGCGCTATTTGCGGCCTCCACACTCCACACGCGCAGAAATAGCCCCGCGGCACGCGCGCACGCACACACGTTCGCCCGCACTCGCACTGGCGAGTGGCGACTCGCGGACACTCGCGGACGTGTCGCTCCGCCGACGTCACGCGGAATCACCCACAACTTCCACTACACACATCATGTCGTGGACGGCTCACGGTCCACTCTTGCATGTACCTACTGAACAAACAGCACGCCCAATGGCCAATAGGAACTGGTACCGCAAGGGTCTGACGCTGACTGGTGCCTAACTATTTTGGTATCCGTGAGGATATTGGGCACGCACCGCACTTAAACGGGCAGCGGGGGGAGGCGTGTTTCCCAGAGCATGTTGCCACTTTCGACGGTAAACTATTATAAAACAAATAGATAAACAGACATTCCGTGCGAACACACTACCGCTGTACGCACACACGCGCCGCGCCGTACGCACGTGGGATCTCTCGGCGATACATCGACACTAAACTTGCGATCGCGAGCTCATCTCAGTCGTTACAGAGCCAAGTGTTCACGGCTCGCATATTACCACATAATATAACAATCCTTTCGCTATGATAGTAGACATTCTACTAACTCTGGTGGTGCACACGTCACGTCCATAGGTCCTCGTTGCCACATATAAGCATTATCAATGTCTTAAAAACAACGCAACAAGTTTGACAGCAGATGGGGTACCAAGAGACCAACACCTAGCCTAGACAAAGCCACCATCATCACGCTATACCCAATACACCGGACCGGGCACACAGAAGGGACGTTATAAAAGTGCCCGAATCCCGTATTACGTTAGGTACGTGGGAGTTTTGTCCAATGTTATGGAACATGCCGGCGGGTGTACATATAATACAAAAAATACTTGGAAAGCGGGCAGACTTTCAAGAGCTAGCTCGGTGCGGACGCGAGTACTTATGCGCAGTAACATGTGGTTCGACCTCCGACCCCCCGACCGCGACCAGTCGCCAGGCACCACCCAGCCGCGAGCGCCTGTCGCGAGTGCGGCGCCGCGGCGGGCGCTGATAGCGAGCACATGGAACCCATTGATAACTATGTGCTGTTGGGAAGATTAGCTTTATGAGATTAGGTGTCGTGCTCGTTCGGTCCCTTTTACAATCAACAATATTTGGTAATGTTCATCCGAATATTGCTTTAGAAATGTGTGTGAGTCAGTGTGAGCATGAATTGCATGTGCACCAGTAGCTGCCAGCTACACGTTTAGATCGGGCCATTGTTCTCTCTGGGAAATGAAAGGTTAATAATCCTATGTTCCTCTAATGTCTTGTGTTACAACGATTGCTATTCTTACAGTTCAAAGCTCGCCTCGGCGCATCGCGTCGGCTCGTTTATGTCTCAAATAGAAGTTTTGTTTACTTAAACGGTAACCCGCAACAGTTATTTGGTCGTAAGATAAGCATATCTTACGACCAAATAACATGTTAGTTAGACAATCTACATGTTATGAAGACAATCTAAATTACAAAGAACAACAACAACAAAAAGTTCACGAACCTCAGGCACGTCGTCGTCAGTTCGCCACACTATAGGTCGCACCGACGAAGGCGAGCGACGCCGCGACACTCCAGCTGCTAGGGTGCAGATGAATTTCTTCCCTATGTTTCAGTAATAATATACAATGTATATAGGTAACTTGCGCCAGCTACCTTTGCCTGCATAAAAATCAAGGCCAGGCTTCCGAGACTTCTGCTGAGCTCACGCGGAACGTATAGAAGACATCAACGAGTTTCAAATTATAATTTCGTCGAGTTGTCAGTTCCGCAAATGGAAGTGCTGCAAATTAGTCGCGTAGCTGTGGTGGTGTACCTACAATTACAGCTAACATCTATTCACAAAATAGGAATTTATCCGCATACACGTTTATTGTGACGTCCATATAACTTAAAGTTCGATCATGTGCGATTTAGATTGGAAGAAGTGGACGCTCAGACCGGACTTCAACCCCACCCCCTTCTCTCACCACCGCTTGGCTACCACGTGTTGAGCCTTCGAAATTGTCCTACAAGCATATTGGGGCGACGCTCGACCGTGGGACCCACCTACCGATAGTGATCACTCGCGCGTGTTGCAGGCGGCGCTCCGGCCGGCCCTGCGACTGCGCCATGCTGTGGCGCGCCTCGCTGCTGCTGCTGGCGGCGCTGCCCGCGCTCGCAGGTGCGTACACTAGCACACATACAAGTATACACAGCTACTGTTGCACATACACATACGAATGTCAGTAATACAAGTATCTCCTCACGACATTTTTGTACTATATGTACCTAACTACAACGAAACATCGAGAAGTGCAAATTTTGTATTTTTTTTTGTTTTTGGCTTTTAGTTCTAGAGTAAGAAGTCACAATAATCCTATCACTAATTTCTGTGAATACCCCTCTGTTTACCCCCTCGGGGATTTATAGGTGAAGTATATGTATGTTTGTAATTTTCTATCTTATTTCGAGGTAGTGCCCCATCTTACGATTGGCCTAAGTATTAGCCAGCCAGGTTACTAAATCTATAACTTATTATAAATCTGTAGAAATGAAAATTCTGTACATTGAAAATATCAAGTACTTAAATGGCAGGGAGTGTTACTAGACCGACAGCGAACCCAAAAATGAGATTTAAAAAAAATTGTCTGTCTGTTTGTCCAGGCATCACACAAACACTACTAGTTCGATTATGATGAAACTTAGTATAATTATTCTTTAATATCCTGGGCACCACACTGGGTACTTTTTATCCCGGAAAAGTATATACAATAAAAAACAAGCTTAATTTTGCGGTTCGATCCCTAGACCCGATTACTGTACCAACTGCAAATAATAAGTTTGTCGTAGGTTACGTCACCCGCAGTGCAGTTCACTAAGGGGCGCTGCATACGGCTAACTAAGATCCATACTAATATTATGAATGCGAAAGTAACTGTCTGTCTGTCTGTATGTTATTATTAGGTTAGATTAGAGCTTGACAACGGACATAGGCTACCTTTCATCGCGAAAAAGCGGGTTAAAGGGTTTCCCCCATTTTAGGGGATAAAAGTTTGTATATGGAAGTTTGTCATTTTTGAAGACATCCTCATGGATTTGGTACAGAGATAGTTTAGAGCTTAGAAACGGACATAGGCAACCTTTTATAGCGAAATAGGGGGTAAAAACCCCCGGTGGACTAGGGCTAGGAGGCAAGTGGATAGGCGTGTGGAGTTTAAAGAAAGAAAGAGACAGAAAGACAGACAGACAGAAAGAGGAGTGGGTAGACGAATGTATAGGCGAGTTGTGATCGTATAGAGTGTTGAGTAGAGATTCGCGTTAAGAGACAAGTAAATAGGCGAGTGGGGAGGTGAGTGGGGAGGTGAGTAGAGAGGCCAATTGAGAGGCGAGTATAGAGGAGAGTACAGAGTCAAGTAGATAGGGGAGTAGAGAGACGAGTATAGATTCAATTATAGAGGCGAGTAGAAAGTCGAAAACAGAGGCGAGTAAGTAGTCAAGGACAAAGTTGAGCAAGGAGTCGAGTTTTATGCTCAATACCGTCAGCTCAACACTAAGCGAAAACCGACATCAACGAGGGCGGAGCCGCGGGCAAAAGCGAATGATGTCGCCGCCATCTAGCCGTCTAAAATTACAAACTTTCATACTAACTATCTAGTCCTAATGTGGGGGATTTTTACCCCATTTTCGCGACAAAAGGTAGCATTCCCAAGCTCTAATTCATCCCTGTACCAAATTTCATCAGGATATCTTCAAAACTGACAAAAGTACATTCCCTATCCCCCCACCCTTAAACCCCCTTTTTCGCGACAAAAATAGACTATGTCCGTTCCCAAGCTCTAAACTATCTCTGTACCAAATTTCATCAGGATATATGAAAAAATGACAAACTTTCATATAAGCTTTAGTAGAGCCTACTTCCCCCCTTTTCACGATTAAAGGTAGCCTATGTCCGATTCTAAGCTCTAATTTCTCCTCTAATTCACCTCAGTACGAAATTTCATCAAGATCAGTTCAGGTAGACAGACTTACAGACAGAGTTACTTTCGTATTTATAATATTAGTATGTATATGGATTTTTTGAATTGGATAAATATGCACAATAACGTTATTTATTGTAAACCACTAGTCATGACGAATTGACGACATAATATATGTCATAATTTACGCATTCTTTTGCTGGCCAGAGTGTAAATGTTGTAATGAGCAGTTAGGAACTCACATAATTACGTATGACACTTATGACAGCGTGCCTCTTGCGATGTGCACCACGCACTGCCAGAACATGTAATAGGGCCTCGCCCTCCTCCCAATATTCAAGTTCGGCTCAGTCGCTGTCGTCACACTCCATCCTCGCTAGTCGCTACAAATAATTGCGCTCAGTTAGCAGTTCCCCCTCTTCGTTGGCTGGCGTTTGGTGGAATAGAATGACGAATGTATGAGATTTGACGAATATGGCACTCGTTAACGCACGCCAAACCCAAAGTGAACTGACGAAAGTGGCCTGTCGATGTCGCTCACTTTGATCCCCGTGTGATGTACACGATTTACACACCTGAGTAAGTGACCGTGTCGTTTGTACTAAATAGGTATATCTACCGACGCCAGATATGTAGGTGCCTATATCACTCTAGCAATTTTGGGTAATGTCCAAGCAATCTAAAAAACCGGTAGTAGAGCTCACCCAACCACTCTATTTTTATCCGAATACAGCCAAAGAAGTGTTGGACGTTTTTTATTTTAAGTTCTACCTTGACGGTAAGTGTGTAATGCTGTGCGGATTCTATCATTTCTAGAATTCCGTCGACTGCAGCAACTTGACATGTAATGAGCAACTTGCCCACATAATTATGGCTTTTACGAACAAAACATCTTTGCGTATAAAATGAAGACAAGGTTACACATAATTTTAACAGTAGTAGGTTTTTATAAATATCATTGGCAACATATTCTTTCTCCACTGAAGTAACACTGTTGGTTATCAAAATATAACAGTTCGGGGTCGAATGGTGTCAATACGGTTTTTGCTTGTGTGTGAATATTGTGTTTATAGACCTAAAATTATAGCTCTTAGCTGAGTACAATTTTGATATGTTGTGAAGTGAATCTCGTAAATTCATAAAAGGTTAAATATCTCTTTTCAGTCCAATCTGTCGAAATATTTGATTAGGTCATGTTACTCGAGACAGAATAGACAGTAGTACTCTCGAGATTAGGTCAAGTTGCCATTCTCACCATAGTGCCGTCTTGACCTACGCCTAGGATGGACACAGAATAACTGACTACTCGCAATCCTTAAAATAAATTTAATAAAATATCAATATTATTTATGTTTTAAGCAATCTTTTTTTGTAAAACAGGGTTGTGTTTAAAAACACGGAAAACATGGCAAATACACCTAAAATATTAAATAATATACAATTTATCTATGAAAACTGATGTACAGATGTCAAAGTGATGTCAATTTGACCTCTATTATTACCCGTCTGCCAAGAAGGGTTATGTTTTTCGAGCGTATCTTGTATGTTTGTAACATTCTTTATTACCTCATATCTTCTGATCCCCGTACGGATTTTAATGATTCATGTCTCAAATGAAAGGTATTTATTGCCTAAGTGTTCTTGGGTACATAAAATATGAACAAAAACTACATGTTGGGTTTTTGACGCCAAAATTTTTGTGGTAAACAAATTTTTTTCACTCAAGTTTATCAAGTGGGGTATCAAAATGAAGCCATTTAGAAGACGATTACAAAAATATATATGTCATGATCATGACTACCTTGAAATTGGCGTTGTATACAAACAAATATAAAATAAATTATTAGAAGTAAAAACCCGACTGATGCTAAAAAGATCGAAACAAGCTTTATCTCAACTTTTAAACTCTCGCGTTTCATGATATATAATTTAGAAAACGGGAATTAACGCGATCATGGTATATGTACAGTAGTAGTATAGCTGACTGTTAAGTCAGCCTGTGACCACGGCCCGTGTAACCTGGTCGAAACGTCAGGTAATCAAAGGTATAAAAAAAAAAAAAAAATTTTTTATTTTCTCACCAACAACCAAATTACATAGTGTTTACACAACTTAGGGTAAATAGAATCTGGTTGTGGATCGCTGGTGCCTGTTGTAGGTAAATGATTACCTGTTTTACTGGCCACCAGGATTCCACTATATCACAATGAATATGCTGTGCTCAAAAAAGAAATAGCAGGATAGTCGGTTTTGGTACAAAATATGCTATCGATTAAAATATATAAAGCATGCTAACTAAGTGTGTGTATGAGTGTGTTGGTGTGTGTGTGTGTGTGTGTGTGTGTGTGTGTGTGCACGCGCGAGCGTGCATCTGAATTAGGTGATCAAAGACTTCGTTGTCTTCAAGACTTTATGTACTACTACTTCGAGACGTTCAATAATTCCTCTGTTCTAGAGTATGTTTGACAGAGAAGCCATTTGTGGATGATAGTTTTGCACTTGTACATATTTAGGCCATAAAGATCCAAAATTTTATGCAATTTATTATAAAGGTACGGACCCAGAAAAATAAAGAATTTTTGACTAAATGATGTCCTGACCCTCGATGAGACTGCCACTAGATGATTACGGCGAGTGGTATCTGTCCTAAACTCTGTTAAGGTGTGCTGTTTGATCACAGTAGCCAGTACAAAGAGTTGTCTAACGGTCAGTACTTGGCAGTATTCATAAAGCTCAGTTGTAGGACATAAGCGAGGCTTAAAAGAACAAACCTTCAAAACAGCCCTCTGGGCACGCTCCAAAACGAGAAAAGGAGTCTTATCAGCGCCACCCCATGTTGTGATGCAGTAACTTAGAATAGATTGGCATATTGCTAGATAGACCATCTTCATCACGTTCGGGTCAGCCGAGTAACGTAATTGCCGAAAGATATATATAAGTTTGCGCACCCGACCCGTCAAGTAGTCAACATGTGGTTTGAAGGTTAAGTTTTGGTCAAGTACAATCCCTAGATATTTGATGGATGAAACTCTCTCAATGATGCAGTGGGCACCAGCTGAGAGCTGGCTGTCAATTGGTAAAACAGTGATTTGTAACGAGTTATCTGAGGGTATGTCAAAGTTGCGAATTGTAAAATGAATAACCTTGGTTTTAGTCACGTGTAAAGTTAGTAGGTTTTCCCTGAGCCATTGGGTAACGGCATTAAATCCACTTTGAGCCAAGCCGTATGTCCTAGTCAGGGTATCGGAAGAGAACACCAGTGCTGTGTCATCTGCATAAGAAAATATTTATCCATTGTTAAGTCCAAGATTGCATAGGTCGTTTACATATACTAAAAACAGGCTTGGGCCAAGAACACTCCCCTGGGGAACGCCATACTCAATGGATGTTTCAGAGCTTGAATAAGGACCAATCTTAACATACTGGGATCTACCAGTAAGATAACTCTGGAACAAAGATAGCTGATTCCCTCTCACACCCAATGATTCAAGCTTAGATAGCAAAATGGGAATCGAGACCGTGTCGAATGCTTTCGTAAGGTCCAGGAAAAGTGCTACACATTTCTGCTTATCGTCTAGTTTGTAATGTAAGTACCTCGCGTTAATTCCCGTTTTCTAAATTATATAAGCTTTATATCAGGCTATACCCATTTGCAAATCTCAACCAGTTTGTAATGTAAGTACCTCGCGTTAATTCCCGTTTTCTAAATTATATAAGCTTTATATCAGGCTATACCCATTTGCAAATCTCAACCAGATGAAAATTAATGGGTTCGCCTGCTATAAAGCTTGTTTCGGTCTTTTTAGCATCAGTCGGTTTTTTTTTTCATAATTTATTTTATATTTCTTTGTATAGAACGCCAATTTCAAGGTATTTGAAAAAAAAAAATTTAACTTATTATTGTCGTTAATCATAAGGTATTCTAAAAATCTACTTGTGTCATTGTGGTCAAGTTGCCACATGTGACCAGTACTGGTCCGTGGTGTGACGGCCTCGACAGGTGCTTTTTTTCACACCCCTATAAAAGTAGGGATTGTAGTTGTAGATCGAAGAAATGACGTGTGTGGACAAGGCATCCCAGATCTTCATCGTGCGATAAAGAGAGGGAGTTCTTACATTCTGAACAATGGGTTCGTAACGGTATTGCTGGCCACGTATGATGGTGACTCCACACTTCTTAGGCCTGCACTGCAAGTGCTCCACGAAATCCGCGGAATTACCCCAAAGAAGATTCCGTGGCTTAAAAACTATGAAAACAGCTGAAATAAATTATTCCATAAGTAAGTCCTTATTGCGGATTTGTAGTGATTACCACAGTCTGATTATCCTCTTTTTATTACTGCTCAATCTAGTAATGAAGCAATATCTTACATACTAAATAATAGCAACTCATATACTAAGACATATTGAAAAATGATATCACTTGTAATTTTCGACACTTTATTTTGTTTTTATTTTTAACCTGACCGGTTGCACCTCACGGCATTAACTGTGTAGTAGACTCCACCAAGTGCCATCAATCTCCAGTATAAACAGTCATATACTAAGATTATTCACTATTTGTGGAGTGGCAGCGATGCCTGTGGTCATATCCTATTTTCGCGCTGACTTGCTTAATTCGTGTTATGGCAGAGGACATGATTTCTCAGTTTATATCATTGTTATTTATGCATTCAAATTTCTTTGTAGCATTCACGTTCCTGTCTGCCATATCCTAATCTTTTTAACAGCTAGAAAGCTGAACTTAATCTACTGCGTTATTATAATTCTATGATCTACTGGCTATTTTTACCTGACTATGGCAAAGCCAAAGGAGGGTGTCATGATTTTTACAGGCTATGTGTGTATGTATGTATTTACTGTTCCCGCATAGCTCCTAAACCTCTCATTGGAACTAAACAAATTAGGAGCGTGTGATCTCTCTTGTCTTTTGTTCGGTCGCGCGCCGAGCGATTAACAAAGTCAAAGTCAAAGATTTTTATTCAATCTAGAACAACATGTTTTTTTCTTATTGGCGTCAATAATAATTTCTACTGAAGCTAAGTTTACCACCGCTTTTAAGGTGCTCGTGGAGAAGAAACGGCGCAACAAACTCCACTGCGGAATTTTGTAAGACGTCAACTTACAATATTTATATCCTTAAGGCTAAATGTGGACGAATCTACATTTATTCTCTCGTGTCTGAATTAACAAAAGTAAATAAAAAAAACTTTATAATAAAATAATTAACCTAAGTTAAAATATGACAAAAAAATCCAGAATTATTTATTTATTTATTTATTTTTAAGCATTCATCCACCACCTTAACAGGGGTAACCCCAAAACAGTGATGGATTTACACACACTTAGTACATTTAATTAATACAATTTTTTTTTCAAATATACACAAAACAAAAAGAACACAATAAGATAAGATAAGATAAGATAAGATAAGATAAATCTTTATTGTACACCAAAGAAATACAGTACATGTACGGACAACATAAGAAAAATGTACAAATGGCGGCCTTATCGCTACAAGCGATCTCTTCCAGGCAACTAAAAACAAAAAAAAACGAATTTAGTGAAATCAAAAAAGAAAAAGTAAACTACGTGAACAAAAAAAAACACTAATGAGATATTTAGTACAATTTATACGTTTTCATAACATAAAACATATATTGTAACTTTTGCCAGCTCACTCCAGTTGCTAGAAAATATGTCTACTCTGTCACCTATGTCATTTATTATTTTTATGGATCGGCTTGGAGGCGTTTTCTGGAGCAAGTTGGTTCTGGCTACAGGCACCGCCAGTATTGGTGGACGTCTCCGCCTCCATACGTATCGATTCGGCACGCAGAGTTTTAGATGCTTGAGTACACCTGCCCCCCTAGCATGACCATCATAACACGATATGATAAAGCGTTTTATCCACGCCAACTGTCAAAATATGATAAATATCGCCGCCATGTTAAATTTTTATCGAAACAGCGAGCATAACCGTGCCCAGTGACGTCACGTGTTATGATACGTTACAATAGATAGAAGAGCGAGCATGGCAGTCGGTTATTTATCGAAAAGTCGAGCATGGCCAACTATTGGTGGATATAAAAAGTAAAGTTTATCGATTTTTGACATTTAGTCGTATTATTTTATCGACGAGGTTTAGAGTGCGTGATATACTCGATAAAATATAACAGTCACCAGTTTATTATGCAATCACTAGTCATTAACTGATTTTCAAAGGTAAGAATCATTTTTATGATTATTGTGTAAATGTATATGAAAAATACAGAAAATAATAAGATATTACAACTCCTTTTTTCAGTTAAAACTACACAAGTTAAGCTTCACCTAAAATCTTTTAATATGGTTAGACCATACATAAGAATTAATTAACTTGCCGCGGAGGACAAAGAAGTGAAATAGGAAAAGAGGACCCTAATTAGAGAAATTAGCAACGAATTTCTATATATTTTAGGTCAATATATTTAAGGTCGTAAAAAGAAGAAATGAAATGGAATAAAGTGTACTTATGCCATAATAACTTCGGTTAATATCACAATCAATGACTGACTTTATCCTATCACTCATCAGAGGCACCTTCCTTACCACTTTCCATTGGTCAATAGACTTATCCGAGCCATGTTCACCCAACATAGCCCGGAGTTCTTCCCACTGACGATTTTCTGTCAGTCAACCCTGTGGCGCACTAAACTCCCCATGCGCCAATCGGGGATGGGTCTGCATGTACTCAGTCAGTAGCTTCAGCTGCTGCGCTATACTGCGAGTTCTAAAAGACAACGAATTTGAACAGAGTTAACCGAGAGACAGACAAAAGTATATGTAATTATCAAAATGCAAACTTTCTAAGTTCTAAACGGCGAGGCAATTAAAAGAAACTTTCCGTGTTTTTCCTTTGTTTACCATTATTGTGATGAAACACACATCAAACAAATAGGTAAATAAACTTTTATTCTGTTGACGGTTTTCTTTTGTGTTATGGCGATCCGGTTCCAAGAAAATCGGTTCCTACAGTCCGTCAAATCTAAGAAGTACCGTTTGACAGTTCTGACAATTGAATTATAGGGATGGGATGAAAAAATCGATTACTATAATATCCGAACTTTAAGAGATCGATTACTATAATATCCGAATTTTAAGAAATCAATTGTTATAATTAAATAAAAGAAATGTTTAGGATATTTTTTTATTCACTACTAGTACTAGTATCGTCGTCTTCGTCATCATCGTCATTTAAATTAATGACCAGTTGATTGTCCATTACATTATCAAAGTGTACGTCTCTTTCGAAGTCGTCCATTATTATTTTCTTTGTTTTTTGTACTACTTTACTCCAATCTTCCTGTGTAACTTGGGCACATGCTTCCTTTAATAAACCTTCCATTTTCTTGACACTGAAGGGTGGTTTTGTGTTGTGTCTTGCTGCATAACCTGTAAAACAATAATGTAACTATTTGATAGCAGACGAAAACCATTGTTTAAATTATAAATGTTAGAAGTACTCGTGTTATTATTATAATATTATAAAGTATTACCTTTAACTTGGGCCCAAATCAGTTCAATGGCATTATATTGGCAATGGTACGGAGGAAGTCGTATGACTTTGTGCCCGTGCTCTTCGGCCAATTGGTCAATTACATATGTCGGTTTTGGTGGTTTATGCAATTTCACTAACTGTAATAATTCAGCTTTTAATAGTGACATGTCGGCATCCACTCCTTTTCTTTGCAGCCATGCCACCAAATCTGCTTTCTTATTGGCTGACGTAGGTGCTTTATCAATTTGCACAGAGTGGTATGGGGCATTATCCATTATAATTGTGCTGTTAGGAGGGATATTCTGTAATAAATTTAAGAACCACTCTCGGAACCTTACTGCGTCCATTTCTTCATGATACTCTTTAGTGCTTTTGGATTGGAAAGCTAATAAAGAGTTTTCCACGAAGCCTGTAGACTCTGACCCAGCATGGCATATTATGAGGCGTCCACCTTTTCCTATCGGCACCTTCGAGCACGAAGCTTCAGAATCATCAGTCCATGTTTTCGGCACAGAATGGTTGGAATTTAGCCAAGTTTCGTCCAAAAATATTACATTATCCCAGTTTATAATTTGTTTAACTTCGCGCAGGAATGTTAGTCGCTGCATAATTATGTCATGTCGCTCCATAACAATTTTTCGTTTGTCAACTTTTTTGTATCTGAAGCCAATTCCTGTTATTACCGTTCTCAACGACTCTATGCTTCCCTTATACAGCCCGGCATCTTTTAAAGTTGCACATAACTTTGCCAATGTTGGAAATTCGCCTCTTGTAAAATACCCGTATATATGGTTTCTAATAGCATGACTATCGAATTCATCGATGCCTGTCACAGGTTTATTTCTTTTTCGTTTTTTCGGTGTGTGAAGTACGTTACTGTCACTCCCCAAAGGCCCATATTTTTCACTTAATATTTTGCCAACGGTGCGGCTACCAATACCGAGAGCTTCACCGACGCGATCCCGAACTTGTGTAACTGGCAGTAGAAGTCCACCATTTTGAGATTCACGCTCAAAATACTCGTGTAATTTCACCACCAATTCACGAGCCTGGCTGTTCAAAGTACGTCCTCTTTTCGACATTATTGATAAACACTTGCTTAGTTCGGAGTCCAGTATAAATATTGCCAAGGTAAACGGATAAAGAAATGATCAGTCCAGAAAAGTAATAGCCAAGTCACAAATTGTAAAACACAAACGAGAAAGCAAGTACGCGCACAGTCAGCTTCCAAGATGGCGAGAGACTGCTGACGCCGAACCGACCGAGCGGACCGCGTGCGCTTGTAGTTGGCACTGTTGCCAGAAAAAAAAAATTGTAGAGACTTGGACACCTGCGATTTTGCCTATTGACCTAAAAATAATTAAATTAATTTATTTTAGGGTATCTGTGTATTCAGTGCATTATGCGGTCGCGCAGTAACGTCGTTAATTTATAACATCAGGCAACAACATTTTTGTGAATGGGTTCTACATACCTTATTTTTATTAGTTTTAGACGTAGAAATAAGACTTAGAAGAAAAAATTGTAATTGTAAAATCAATGGATGTGCTTGTTAAAAATTTGTTTATTTCTCTGTAATATGCAAACCCATACTATCATACACAAAAATAAATGTAAAAAACACTATCCCTGACTCCATTTACTATTTCGACAGCGTTAGCGCGAGAAACCCCGACTTATTTGGGCGCGAAAATCAAAAATCGACAAATCGCTTTCGACAACTTTTTAAAGAAGCAAATATATTTGATTTATAAATACGTATTTTTGGTGAATGGGTTTTATCTCATATTTTACTATTACATAACTATTTAGTTATGTAATCGTAATATGTGAGA
The DNA here is from genome assembly GCA_949126895.1 of Eilema caniola. Lineage (NCBI taxonomy): Eukaryota > Metazoa > Arthropoda > Insecta > Lepidoptera > Erebidae > Eilema > Eilema caniola. The sequence goes on from OX421479.1 coordinate 257,197, forward strand.
TAAATCCCATTCACATGAAAAAATATTTGTTTGGTTGTCAAGTGTAATTTGTAAATAATACATTCGATTTTTCGTATATGTAAACGATTTTTTTGCATACAAGTGTATCCGAAGAGTCGCAACACTACGTGCAGTGACCTAACTACGTAACTTTGTAATGCGGTCAAGAATATAACTATTAGAAATTATTTACTGTGTAAATATGTGTTATTTTGCTTTGTTTGAAAGTTTTCAATTACATTTAGATATTAAGAATTGTACATTTTTAGATACAATAATGAAATCTTTCTAAATTCATGGTTTTATGAAAAAGGTTATCGAAACTGAATAATGTACGTATGAACAAAGTTGCTTCGGTTTGAAAAATATGAAACGTCAAACGGTACCTCTTAGATTTGATGGACTTTAAATTTCTGTACGCCTTTTTGCAAATATTATTGATGTGGTTACTAAATGTCATTTCCGCTGTCATTAATACTCCCAGGTCTCGCACTTGTGTTACTCTTTGCATAGGCTCCATATCTATTTTATATGTGTGGATTATCGGTTTTTGTGCCCGCGTGAATGTTATAGTGGAACACTTAGAAATATTAAAAGTTAAGTTGTTTTGCTCTACCCACCTCACCACTCTATCAATATCATTCTGTAAATTTTCACAATCAGAGTCGTTTTTTATTTCGAGAAGTAACTTTAGATCATCTGCAAACAGTAAACACGTTGCATGTTTGACTACCTTCGGTAAATCGTTTATCATTATAATAAACTCTAACGGTCCCAAGTTACTTCCCTGACTAACACCAGACCTCGTAAAATACGGTTTAGAAACGAACTCTAGCAAGTGCTGCGTGCATCCGAACGCCGCAAGTTTCGCTAGCAATACGTCATTATCAATCACATCGAAGGTTTTTTTTTATATCGAAGTAGGCAGCGTCCACTTGCACACCAGAATCAACCGCAGGCACCACCTGAGCCATAAAGTTTAGCAGATTGGAGGAAGTGCTCCTTCCTTGACGGAATCCGTGTTGTGCGTCCGATATTAGCACACGCACCTGCTCTTGCATACTACGTTGAATGGCAGACTCAAATACTTTGGCTGGAGTGGACAATACAGCCACTGGTCTGTATCCTGTGACATCTGGTCCTGACTTACCCTTTGGAACTGGAATGACTCTAGTAGTTTTCCATCGACCTGGGTAAATTTTTGTCACTAAAATCATATTAAAAATGTAATGAAGAGGTGTCGCTATTACACTACTACAATCCCTAAAGAGAAAAGAGGGAATGCCATCCGGGCCCGTCGACCGCTTTGGTTTCAAATGCGCGAGTGCTTCCCTAACGGCGTTCATGCTAAGAGCTTCAATATGCACGCATATACCAGATTTTCCATGCGTCTGTGCCTCTGCTATTGCAGCTTTTACATTTAGCTAGTAATTACTTTTTTGTACCTAGTACATAACACTTCTATTATATTAAACAACAACATGTAATCATTTTCTGAACTAGCTGGGGGAATATAAACCACGCAACAAACAAACAGAAACTTATTTTTAAATTATTGACGTTTTATGCCGCTACTACAGCATTTTAGGAGGTGCGTGCATGCTCGAGCCAGACATTTTTGTCTCAAGATAGTCATATGTCCTATAATATGTTTTTTACAAAATAATACACAGAACACTAGATTCCTGACGGATGCGATAGCGAGTGAGTGGATCGTTTTTGCTCAAGCCTCCGTCAATTGTTAGGTTCGGCCTTCTGTTTCATCTCGCGTCGATAATCGAAGTCGGGGAAATATCAACGAAACGCCGATGACGCTACCTAATATTTTGGTTCCTCCGAATGGTGACAGTGTGACACATTGGATCAAATATTCGGATATATCTGGAGCTGAGTCATGCTTCAGAGCCCAGATGTTGTCACGTGGCCCAGCTTCCTACCTACCCGTAGTTATATAGTCATTAATTTAAAATTCATTCAACATTAGTTAATCATTATTAAGTTCCCGGTTTAACGTATTCGTGCTATTCTCGACATTATGCAGTATGGAAAGTGAACGATGGGTAACACTAGCAGGGTGTCAGATCATCCGGCTTATGTGTTGCTATCTTTATTTTATTATACTTAAGTATTTGGAAAATATATATATATATATATAACATCTACCTGTAAATCTATACTATGAGCTGTGCGACATGATGCCCACGGCTACATTCTATCACACACACGCTCGGAATCCATCCTCACACTGTCACACATTACGACCGGAAATGGCACACACAGTCAGGTATGAAAGAACTTCTTCATCTCACGCACGCTTCAGTTGTGAACTTAACTACCTGCGTAGTTTTATGAGGCGACTGCAATATGGGGTTCTTCGTGAAGGGCATCAGTAGGCTCCTACAGGGTCGGCAGCGCGAGTGTGACTCCCCTGGGCCCTGATTCTGCTATAGAAATGACAATCTTCTAGCGTTAATGAAAAATATTATAAACTCTTTCTCTTTTAATTTTGTACTTTAAAACTCAGCCAAAAAGTCTAAAATTATTGACGTTTTATCAATGCGTTTTATGCAATGTCAGCGGCATGACAGTGGTTTTGTTATGTCACAAAATCAGCAGAATCAGGGGCCTGGTATTACACACGTCCATAGGCCACGGTAACCTCATTTCCATCAGGTGTGCCGTGTGCTTGTCTGCCAAGTGGTATAAAAAGCGACCGTCAAAACCGACCCTGAAAAAACCTAAAGCCCTTTTTGTAGCGAGTATGTCAGTAGGTTCGCATATGCGCTCTATATGGACCAGTCAAAAATCAGGCAGACATCTTGAACACCATACGGAGCAATCAGGCAGAAGTCAGCAAGTTTGCGCTAGCATTCTACAAGGACCAATCAGAACGCGTATGTGCGTAAGACACGGTAGCGAGCCTGTCACAATGCTATTCAGTGTAAACTCATGGTACAGTTAGCCTGTAATACTTATAACGTGACCGACACGGCAGCTTGCAAGGGTGGAGATGAGTGTAATAAATACCTACAGTGCTTATCATGTTCCTTGGTGCTTCGATGAGCCGCGTGCAGGCGTGGCGCGCGGCGCAAGGTCGCTGCGCCGGCGCGTGAATGGCGGTGACGTCACATTCTCGTACACTCGGCGCGCAGCTTCCCGTGTAGCGAGTGCGCCCGCTGACTCACTGCATACTTATGCCACCGACGATGTAAGCACCAACGTGACGAATTATTGGCAAGTTTAGGAAGTATTGTCAATTAAACAAGCAGAAACATCACCGTGAGCGGAGCACCCTCAGTTGTCACTCGCGCCGTGCTATGTAATTAGGAGGTTTTTATTTGTACAGTGCTATAGAGGCGAATGGGAAAAGGGAAATTGAGGCATCCGGTCTGGGACACTCCGAAATTTAGCAAAGTTAAGCTATAAATGAACCTGCTGTTCCAAGTACTTAAGTTAGTTCGTGTTTGGGTAAGGACCTAGACTCATACAATAGATATTACTCATAGGTTTCTTTAACGTGTGCATTAATTCTCTTGCATAAGTTGTAGCCCGCAGAAGTGGTTAAAGCTCACCGCACTGCACTCGCGCAGCGCAGTTTACTTAGGTGGCAGACAAGCACACGGTCCACCGGATATCTATAAAGTGGTAACCGTGGCCATGGACGTATGCAACACCAGGGGCGTAACACTCGCGCTGCCGACTCTGTTAGAACAGAGAGTTTCTGTGCCGTCAGTGTAGAACATAAAGCAGGACAAACCTTAGATCTTCCCCCTGATGACAGCACAAAAACTCTCTAGTGAGCTCTGGCTACCCTACTTACCGCCGGGAACACAACACGAGGTTATTATGGCCGTGGTATTCTGTAGGGCGGAGGTACTTCGACAGTCGGACTGCTCAATTGGACGGAAATACCGTCGTGTCAATGCGTGTGCAGCCCCGCTCCGGGTCCTCGCTAGCATCACAGTGATGGCACTCGGACGTTTGCGCTTGTCCGACGCAGCAAATCGCCAAAGCACCCGTGCTCGGTGATAGCCAGCGTCAGTCGGTACGAGAGGCCACCGTGTGGCCTGGAGCCACTCCCCCATGACGGATATCACCGTCCTTAGATAGTACCTATAGGAACGTTCATGAATTAAGCAGCGCCCCATTCACTATCATTATATAGATTTTTTTTTTATATAGGACACGTAACAAATCTCTAATAAATAGGTATAATAATAAATAAAAATAAAAAAGCCTTTATGTGATCCTGCTACATTTCTCCTTAATTTAGGTACTATCTGTAACACTTAGTTTGTATTATTAGCAAGGTCCCCAGGTTGGGTGAGGGCCTCCTCCAACGATGTCCACTGCTCTCAGCCCTGAGCTGTTTGCCACCACTTTGGACCTGCGACTTTTTTTATTTCATCCTCCCAGCGTGATGAGGGCCTTCCTCTTTCTTTTTCCTTGGGGCCCTCTACATATATAAAGAGGTCCATCTTTTGTCTCCAAGCCTCACTATGTGGCCGGCCCATTTCCAATTTAACTTTTATGCGTAGCTTAAGGCATTAGTGGCTTTCGTTATTTCTCTTATCTTTACGTGTCTAATCTTATCTTGTTTTTTTTATTTTTAATAAATAGGTATACCTAATGTAAAATCTGTGAAAAATGAGACACCCCTCTGAAAGTAATTCCACCGGTGCCCATTGACCTATTGGTAGGTTCGGGTACAATTCTCTACGCCTACAGAGATGGTCGGGCTGGGTGACGTCGCTGGAGCTCAACCAATGACAATCTCTACCCAGGCCGGGCAGCGCTGGGCTCGACGCTGCGTGCAGTGCAGAGAGCATGTCACGTCATGAAGTGAGTGGAGCGATCGAACGGTGGCACTTCCGATAAGTTCGCTATATTGTGAGCAAACTGCGCGGCAGTGAGTCGTGCTGGGGATGAATCAAGCGGATGCGAGTGCTCACTGCTCGGTGGTCGCGGCGCATGCGGGCGTGCACGTGAGCCGCCACCCGCCACTACATTATCGCCCCGCGCTCTGCAACCAGCATGAGCTTACAATACTAAGCGGCGCACATTATGCCGGAACTCTGAAATTAGCTGGCCAATAATATTTTCTAGTGTTTTCTTATTTTAAATGAACCTTCCATTTCAAATAATAATACATAATTCTTATCAATTGGCCTCTGCAGCTTACTTCAATGTTTCATACAGAATTTACATACTTTCTTTTTGTAATCTTTCGTATAAAATTTTTAAGATTCTGTTCTTACAGCTAATGTACAAGGTAGATCTGCAATGAACGAAAACCGACTTTTAAAAGCTCAAAAGTTTAATAAATAACACAGAAAAAATAATATTTTCATTTCTTTTAAAGTTGCCTTCACAGAGAGCGCTAATGCAAAACATGCATAAATGCTAACTGCTTACAGAGTTTAGTCTTGACAGTCCCTGCGCGCGCGCAGTGTGGGTATACTGGGTATCGGTGAAAATAGGGGTGGACTATTGTTCCTAGACTTGTCCTCTGCATCGTGGAACGCATCTCTTAAAGTATATTACAACTAAAAAAAATGAATTTTGGCCAGCTAAATTCGTCATTCCCATCGACGTGCTGCGTTCAGCAATTGTTTTTTATTTTTTTATTTACTGGATAAACAAACTACATCACAATAGTAAATGCTTAAAATAGTTCACTTAAAACAATAATAATTGTGACATCCACGGCGTTTACCACAGGCGTCATACATACATGATAATCTTAAAGGTTAAAAGTAATACAGCTGTTAATAAATAAATTACGGTAGTGTTGGATTATGCATAAGTGACTGAAATACCCCAGGACTAGAGGGTTGCCCTTAAATCATGGAGCCTCTCAATCACCAACCTTCTATAAGTACAGGCATTATTTGCATATATGTCAATTTGGTTAAAATCACGGTTATACAAATTAAGTAAGCGACGAAGGGGTGCGCGCAGGCCCGCATTAGTGCGCGGCGTTCGAGTAAAGAACAGTGGGGTTGTACGACAGCTTCGTGTGCATGATCTAAGTGGCACTCTGTAGTTGATTCCATTGACGATGTCAATACAGTCGTACCGGTTATGGCATAAATCATGTAAGAACATTGCTTGTAATTGCTTTCTCCTTGAATTCAGGTCCAATAAATTATTTTAATAAATTAACAATAAATTTTAATTGTTGTGTTATGATACGGCGCACCCTTTGTTTACATGACTACAACTGCGGTAGGTAAGTCGTCTCGGGTCTCAATTGCCGGGTATAAAGTGACTTAATAAGGTAATTCCCTCGCACCCCGGCTGATCCTGGGCGATCGGATGCAGTGAGAGGGTTCCCCGAGCAAGCACCCCCGCACGTTTAGTTTTGAAATCCCCACGAATATCACCCCCATCGGTCTGTTAGGCACTTTGGTGGATACCTACGGATTTCACGAGTCATGATTGTACTGTATAACAAAACAAAAGAAAAAGTGAAACAAAAAAGTATTAACCGTAAGTACTAGGAGCTACAGTGCAATTGACGTGGTGCCACCTAAACTGTTATGGTATATTCCTAAAATAGAATGTAATTAACCGTATTGTGACATTGCCGGGGTTTAGTTTCTAGAGCAAACCGACGACGAAAATAACATTCGCCGTGAGCAGCGGCCGCTCGCCAGCTCGCCCCGCGGCGCGGTGACGGCGACACTGCCTATAGAGCGCAGTCCCTACCTACCTGCTTACTGTGCTATGCTAATGTGCACTGTGATTGAACAGTTAGCAAGTTGACATAATATTGGACAATTTAGACATACATGAAGGAAAAGTGCCCATTTACCTATCTGCTATTAGCAAGAATAGATAAAAGTTTGCTATTAACGAGAAGTTACTAATAGGTATCTATCAAAGTTTCTAGGTAAATAGATATTATAGTTATAAGTATTATTTCCGTACCCAGTATTTCTGCTGTCACGGGGTTACCTGGGCTATCCCTGATCCTTCTGAGCAATCCCGCGAAAATTAAATTTCGAACTGAAGAGTAGTGTTTGGGTGTGGAACTGAAAAGTAATGAGACGATATTCTTAGCAATCCATGGATTCTCCGTGCGGGTGCCGGGTCCATCGCGTTGCTGAGTTGGGAACTCGGGACAGTGCCTGGGACTTGCGACCCAAGTGTAGGTTTAGAAAGGGCCCCTTTTGTTGATGTACATCAACACTCACCTTCACTACCCAAGTTCCCCTCCCTGCCTAACCAAATTTGATACGAACCTACTAGTGCCGCTTTAGACATTCGTCCTAGTAATGAGCTTATTGTAGCTCTCGATAGGCCTAGATCTTTAAGTAGGTTATAGAGAGATTTAGCTGGTATACCTCTCGCTCCCACTTCTACTGCATACAAATTAACCACGTAACCGTTTTTGATTAATTCGTTTGTGAGATCATAGTATTTATTTTTCTTAAGTGTGTGGTCCTTCGGTATATTTGTTTCCCACGGTACAGTAAGTTCCACAAGGACCACATATTTAGTCGTTTTCGAGTAGAGAAATATGTCCGGTCTAGATGACGAAACCCCAACATCCTCCGGAATTTTATAGTGCTTTTCATACGTGTCGATTAGGAGAGTCCAATCTGGGGCAGTATCTAAGATTGAATAAGGTTTGTTCCTGAATTTTATGGATGAACCTTCAGACACAAAGTTGATATGACGTTTGTAAGTAGTCAATCCTTTTTGGGCTCTAGCTACTGCCAGACTCATTGCTTCGCGTATGATGAAAGCACCTTATCGTGGCGGCGTGAGTATTGGCCTCTATCAAGAAGCACCCTACATCCTACTAGTATGTGCCTAGCCGTCCCTATTGCCTCACCACACGTATAACATTGTTTTTCTGTGGCTTTCTCCCACCTTACCAGATTACTCTGGTCTGGAAGGGTCATCTGAAAGGCGTTAAGATAGAATTTTAACAGGGCCGGCGACCACTCATAGATCAAGGTGCGCCACTTTAAAGCCATCGGTATGCAGAACTCTCCCATTGTCAACCATTCGTTTTGGATTTCCAAATTCATCGCGTGCACTCGACATTTATCATTTTCGTCTTGCTTCAGAAAGGACCTAAGTATATCCTGGTCCCTTTTTGGCTCTCGTACTCCCAACCCCACTTTGTTCGACTGGGCTCCTATCATAAATCGTTTATGGAATATAAGTCTAGATTCTAGCTCGGACGCGTTATTATCTTTCGGGAGTGCCCTGACTGTGTCATCTTGGGATTTACCTAAGATGTGGGCTTTGGTAACTCTAAGGTGTTTATAGAGCTCCGATGGTTTCTTTAATTTCATCCCAAAAATATTTTGATCCCTAAATAAAGCAGAGGGATCAGCAGAGTGCGCTAGTCCAAGCCACGATTTTAGTGATTTTATGACAGTTGCATCTATTTTCGGGAGTAAGGTTTTGCCGAAATCGTATACCAGAAAAGGCCAAGTCAGACGTGATGTTAGGTAGTTGTCATATATCCAAGCTTTTTTGATATTATTCAGTGGTAGCTGATCTATCTTATTTAGGTCATTTATAAACATATTGACAGCTTCATCTAAGGATGGTGTGCGTCCTTGATGGTCTATCTTTCTGCCAAGAAATTTAAATGGGACCGATTCAGCGACTATGGAAACTGGTTTACCCCCTATGAAGAGTCCCGGGTCGTAGGAGGTAAATTTGGTGTCCCGTCTACCCAGACACAGACAGTAACACTTACTGGGCTTCGTTCTCAGTCCATTTGTCCACGAACAGAACTCATCGATTTCCTTTAATAGTTCCTGACATTGATTTGGATTACGCGTCAGTATTGCGAGGTCGTCAGCAAAAGCTAAGATGGACTCAGTGTATTTGTTATTTACTTTAAACCGATAACCCCATTTCTTTTCGTGACGTATTAACTTGGTGATTAAGATATTAATTACTATGTTAAATGCTATTGGTGACAAGCAGCATCCCTGAAACAGCCCCACATTATACCGTAGTGGTTCTGTGTGGTCTTTTTGGAAGCTTATAGCAAATTTTAGTTGTGAGTAATACGACGCGATTATCTCTATTACCACGGGTGAAAAGTTATACCATTGCAACGCGTTTATCATAAGGTTATGTGGAATTGAGCCAAATGCGTTTTCTAGGTCTATCCAACATACCGATATCTGTCTTTCGTATTTTCTGGCATCTTTTAAGCTTTCCGCTAACAGACTATTGTGTTCCATACATCCAGAAATTCCGGGTAAAAATCCTTTCTGGTGGTTAGGTCCGAAATACCTATTGTTAATCATAAAATTACACATTTTTGTTTGTAGTATTGAGAAAAATATTTTTTGAAATTGTGTTAGTTAGTGCTATCGGTCTAGTATCTTTAGGATGAGTCACTTCGTGTTTTTTTGGGATGAGAACAAAAACCGCTTCGCCAAATGCGACTGGTATATTCTTTTCTGACCAGATTTTACTGAATATATTTGTGAGATGTTTGCGAAATGCCCAGTGTACAGTACCAATATTAGTTATTGTAATAAATTCATCCGGTAGACGATTACTGTCGAAAATCGGCCCCAAGCAAATTGACGTTCTGAGAGTGACGGTTGGTAGGCACACTCCTGTGGAATCCGGGAGTCAATTAGCCTCTGAACAATTCAATAGCGGCAATAAAACATAGGCTAATGTTTAGAATAGTTGGTTCCCATCTGCTAGTCCGACAGATTTCTGATTCTATACGCAAAGAACATAACTCTGGATAACTACAGTAAAACTGAAACGAGCTCACCACAGAGATGTGAGACAGTGATCGAAGGCCGACCCACAAACAATTGGCACATGGGCGAGTAGCTGATCGTTGCTTCGGCAATATTACGACGACGCAACTCAACATGAAAGGGCCATCGGTTAAAATGTTTACATGAAGCGTCGCCATCCGTCGCTCGCGCGGTGCGCCCGCCTGCTCTGCGCGGTTAGGGGGCATTTCTTATAGATTTAGATATAAGTAAAAGTGCCAAGGTTAGGCGGGTACCAACAAATTGCTAGGTTCTACTCTACATTTTTGATTATTTCGAATCTGACCCGAAAACCTGACCCAGTCGCGGGTTAGGTTAGAAACTTGAAAAAAATGTAATATTTGTTACGAACGTAATCCTCTTCCTAACCTGACCCGACGTCTCATTCCTATTATAAACTGAATTGCGTTTAATTACTTGTCTAGCTATTTAATAAAACAGCTTAGAAAATGACTTATTTCTGCATGGTTATAAAAAAAATAACCACGAAGGCTTAATAAAATAATGTCAATAGCCTTCTAACCTAACCTATCCAAATCGGATATGTACTTTTTATTTTGAGAAAGATTAGAGAGAATGACCAATCTGTGCAATTCGGGTTATGATAGGAACGAGACGTCGGGTCAGGTTAGGAAGAGGGTTACGTTCGAAACAAATATTAATTTTTTTTGCAAGTTTCTAAACGATACCGCGATCGGGTCAGGTTTTCGGGTCAGGTTCGGAATAATCAAAAATGTAGAGTAGAACCTAGCAATTTGTTGGTACCCACCTAACCTTGGCACTTTAACTTATATCTAAATCTATAAGAAATGCCCCCTAACCGCGCAGAGCAGGCGGGCGCGCCGCACAATAAATATCTATTGACTCTGCATGCGAGAGTTCCTCACGCGATCTTTACGCGTGTGTCCGCAAATCCACCGCAGCATTATCCTCTCCGCGACACGCAGCTCCGGCTTGTGTCGCTTCAACGGCGGCTACGCCTCACAGCCGTGTAAAAGGACAGACGTAATGATCATCTTATAGAGCTATCCCTTGGCCTGACTGTCATTTTAGGATCGCATGTGACGCCAATCATTATCGGCCACTTAGCCCACGCGGCGGCAATACGTGCCTTGAAGTCGTACTCGATGTCACCAGTCACCTGAAGCACAGATCCCAAATAGTTAACTTGATTCGCGTGCTTGTCCAAGTCATCGCCTATGCAGACGAGTATGAAATCTGTTGAGTTCAACGCCAAGTATTCTGTTTCCGCCAAATGTACCTATAGATAGGTACTGTTTTGCCTATATACTGATTTGACATTATTAATGGGAATGTGACGGCCTCATTCAGTTTACAGGATTGTTTGTTGGTTTTACTATAAGTACACATTATTATCTCTTTTTTAATATTCGTTTTAGTGTTGCAAAATGTAAACATTGATCCATTGCACTGAAATATAGTATTTTCGCGTACTATATGTTTCCTCAACAGTATATAGTACAGCGCCCTAAAATACAGTACAATACTATATATTATAGTACGGTTAGCAACCCTAGTACCTATTAACCACAGTTTCAAAATGTATTAACCTATAGGGACCTACATTTTATTTATTTTGATTCTTAAATCATACCACTGCATTTTCATCAATTTTCTATTATTAACTAATGCCATTTTTATAGTTTACTAATTTCTATATTCATATCATTCATTTTTGACAAGTATTTGTAGGAGGTGGTTTTATAAAAAATATTATTTTTACTGCATGGTGAGTGGGGCAAGATAAAAAACGTACTAAGACAAGCAATTGCCCCCAACATCTGTTTTAGGTTTTAGCATAGTTTTTGCGATGCACGTGACATTGCTGCAATTGCCAATTCCACCATGTCTTTAGCTCTTAGTCCTCACCTCAGTCAACGTTTATTGGTAGGAGCACAGTGTTACTACTACATATAGTGGAGAAACGTCCTTGATGTCCTATGATGCCGCCGCGCGCCGCTTGCGTAGTACCTACGCTATTCATCGCAAATGTGCAAATGTTGTCAGAAAAGAAAAGAAAGAAGGAAATAAATGCTTTTATTAAGCAATCATTTGTTTGAAATACGTTTACATGTGTTGTACTGCAAGATTCTTTCGTGACACTTTATTTTTAGACGTTTTTAGATTAATTATTATACACGATAATATTATTATACACGATAAATCTAAAAATTGATGGACAGGTACTTATGTAAATCAGCATTCGTTTACATTCGGAAATGCGACGACTGTCGACGAGAGAAAATAGTTGTAGGTACTGAATAATTATTGATTTTTGATTCATAATACCTAACTATTATTAGCATAAAAGGATTTAAAACTCTTTCAATGTTGATGTTTATTTAACTACATTTTTCGTAACTTCTATCGATAGATTCTAGACGTTACTTTGAAATTATAGAAATAATCTTACCTCGCGTCACGGGGAAATCTATGAAATCGTATGTCTTTATTGGCACTTGATGTCGAAAGACATCCGTACACGGAACAATAGTGCACCATTATGATATGAAATGAAAAAAATTCTTAATAATTGTCACGCGAGCGAGCGATACCTACATATACGCGGCTACGGTAGCCCTCAGCGAACTTGCCCGCAAAAGATGCGATTTGGCGGACAGCGCGTCCGCGTCCCCCGACACGTCGCAAGTTCCTCTCTGTTGCTCTGTGTAAGTACATTCGTCGCGCTACTGTATGTATTAGTAATACTGTGGTGGGAGGGACGGGTTGTGTACGGTAAGCTAATTGTGTACCATCATGAACGTCTAACACTCATTGAAACGATTTTTGAAAGTATAAGTATGTCTATCTTACACCGTTACCCTTTGATCTTTCCCCTGCTTGATGTATTTTATTTATTTTGGGGTAGTTTTAGCAGGATTTTATTAATACCGTAGAAATATACACTTACTATATGGATATTTTTAGCTTGAGTCAATAGATATTTATTGTGCTGCAAGCGTTCAAATACAAGACTACTCATCGCATCAAAAACCATTCAGTCCTCTCCCAACTCACCCTATTTTAACCTACCCACTTACGCTTACGCCATATTTTCAGACCATGTTCTCGACTATACCCGAGCATCCTATAAGAGAATCTGATAAATTCAACCCCACTTTGCGATAGTTTCGAATACACATTCGACTAGCTAATGCATTGCTACTAGGGACTCAGCTATAGGTATACTTATAACACCCACCTGCTTCTGTCGAAAAGGATAGACCCTCGTTATGCTTCTTTGTTCATAGGATGTCATTATGTTCATGATGCAGGCACGGCGGGCGAGCTGGGCGCGGCGGGGCCCGCGTTCGCGCCGCAGCAGCACACGCAGGTGCTGGCGCCGCTGGGCCACGCCGCCACGCTCAACTGCACCGTGCTGCGGCTCGCCGACAAGGCGGTGCGTACCTACAGTACCTATGCTATGCTATAAACTTACCTACTGCTTTACTCCAATGATCCGTAATGCCGCCTGGCCGAGCGGTATTTTAGGTAATACGGACCCGCCTACAATGATCAGTGGTTGACAATATCAAATTGATGACATTTTTTTATTTTAAATCTTCAATCCTGGGCTGACCGACGACTGCGCCAGCGACGCTAATGTGTTACGCGCGTACGTATGTGAGCCAAAATAAGTAGGTAGGGGTAGCCGTCTGGAACCTATTGACATTTACATAGGAATTTTATAAGGAAACTATTTTCATGTAGGTACGTATTACAACAATTGCGTCCCACATCTGTGGGTACCCAAAGTACGTCAGGATGCGAGAGAATTACCTGGGTTTGGGCATCGGCGTAGGTAGGCTCTAGGAGCGTGGTTTTATTCAGGGCAAGCCCATGAAAGCAAACCCCACCGAGCAGGGGAGTGATACTCGACAACAAAGGTACGCTTTTCTTTCGTTCAGTTTGCAACGATATTCGGTAAGAGACCGATAATTATCGTTACCTTCTAACAAAGACTTTTTTTTTTTTTTTACGTGCGGGAAATCCCCACCGATACCCACCCCTCCGGAGCCGGAGGGGTAGGTTATGTCGGACTCGAACCGACTAAACCGCACGCCGTCTGTGGGTCGATGTGCTAGGCCGGAGGTGAGGTTGTCTTTTGACATATCCCTCGCACCCCGGCTGACCCAGGGCCATTCATCTCGGTCTGGCTCTCCTCGGGAGGGGGGACCACGCGGTCCCCGACTCGCCCCCGGTATGGGGGGGGCGCGCATCGCCCTACGATACGCGCCGCCGCCGTGGCCTGCTTCTGCTAGGGTGACGAGCGGCTCCACCCGTCACCCTCAGGCCCACGCTCATGGGGGGTGGAGGTCGGTTTGCGCCCTCCGACGCCCGAGCCGCCTTCGAACGCGGCCAGCGATGTCCGCGAGTCTTTCTCGCTCGCTGCGCCGCGCCCGCTCTGCTGTCTCCTTCACGAGCATGACCTGCTCGCAGAAGGAGGCGCTGGCCGCCCACGCATCCGCGCAGCGGACCATCGCCGCGAGCAGGGTGGAGAGCGTGAGCACTCTCACCCCCAGGGCCGTCACAAGCTCCCGCCTCGGCGCTTCAAACGCCGGACACTCGGTGAGCGTGTGCAGCCCCGAGTCCACGCTCGCGTCGCAGTGATGGCACTCGGGCGTTGGCTCTATGCCCATCAGATGCAGGTACCGCCCGAAGTTACCGTGTCCGGTAATGACCTGCGTCTGACGGTACGAGAGGCCACCGTGTGGCCTCTCTAGCCACTCCCCCATGATGGGTCTTACCGCCGCAATCACGGCGTGCCCTGCGCGTGGTTGCTCAAGTCGTAGCTCCCACTCGGTCACCATGGCCCTGTGGAGCCGGGACTTCTCGGCCCGAATTTCTTCGGGCTCGGAATCGAGTCCCCGCTCCCGCGCCTCCTTTCGGAACCGATAGAGTGCCGAAAGGGTCCTCGCTTCCAGGATCCACGGTGGCGATCCGGCCAGGAGATTCGCCGCTTCAAAGGATATCGTGCGGTACCCCCTGATGGTCCTGGAGGCCGTCGTCCTCTGCGCCGCGTGGAGCAGAGGCAGGAATCTGGCCCCCAGGGTGTCCGCCCATACGGGGCACCCATATAGGGCCATGGACCGCACGACACCCGCGTAGAGTCTCCTGCAGGAGTCCTCTGGGCCCCTCAAGTTGGGCAACAGCCTGCCCAAGGCATTCGCCGTTGCCAACAACTTGGGGCGCAGACTTCGGAAATGTTCTCCGAAGTCCCATCGACCGTCAAGTACCAGCCCCAGGTATTTCAACCGGGGCTTGATGTCGATGGGAGTGCCTCCCACTGTAAGGCTGGCTCCCGGGTCTGGCCTGCGCCGAGGGCCATGAAAGAACATGGCCTCGGACTTGTGCAGAGCCACCTCGAGACCCAGCCGCCGGATCCGTTCCACGACTTGAGCAACCGCGGTCGTGGCCCTCAGGGTCGACTCGCGGTGTGTAGCCCCGCCCACCGTCACCAGCGTGTCGTCCGCGTAACACGTGACGGTGGCACCGTACGCGAAGTCACCACGAAGCACCCAGTCGTAACCGATGTTCCACAGCAGCGGCCCCAGGACCGATCCCTGTGGAACACCGCACGACATCTCGCGCCTACCGACACCGGTCGAACTCGGGTAGACGACGGCTCTCCCCGTCAGGTATGCCCCGACTATGCGGCGGAGGTAGAGAGGCACATCGTGATACACGAGCGCCTCTCTAATGCAACTCCAGGGCAAGGTGTTAAACGCGTTGGAGATGTCCAAGGACACCGCCAACATCACCTCGCCCCGAGCGACCGCATCCTCCGCCAGAGTCCTCACACGCATGATGGCATCCACAGTGGAACGCCACCGGCGGAACCCGAACTGGGTATTCGCCAGGTCCGGCCCCACTCTAGAGAGATGCTCGACGAGGCGCTTGGCAATGACTCTCTCGAAGAGCTTGCCCACCTCGTCGAGCAGCACTATGGGCCGGTACCCGAACGGCTCGTCCGCCGGGCGCCCCATCTTGCGGATGAGGACCAGTTTCCCCGTCCTCCACATCTTCGGAAACTGGCCCCGCTCCAAACATGCGCTGAGGAACCCTCTCAGTCGGGGTTCGAGACCGTCTTCCCCTAGAGCTAGGACCCACGCGCGGCCTGGGATGCCGTCGGGTCCCGGGGCGGTGTTCTTTTTGGCTCCAAGCCTTCGCACCGCCAGCTCTAGTTCTACCCGAGTGACCTCGGGCACATCGTCGTCAATCACCGCACCGGGCGCCATAGGCGACCGAGGCGGCGGAGCCATCTGCGGCGGAACATGTTCCGCTCGCGCCGGGAACAGGGTTTCGACCACTCCTCCGAGCAGAGCCGGCTCGAGCACCTGGGTCAGCGGAGGGGCCCGGGGGCGCAGCTTTTGTCTTACCATAAGGTAAGGCCGCCCCCATGGGTCCCGCTCCAGCGTCTCCAGGAGCTCCCGGTAACAAGCGGCCTTGGACCGCTTGATCTCCGCTCGGAGACTAACAGAGACTTGCGAATGTTTGCGTCGCTACGTAGTCAACGACTGAATTTGGTCGCTATCTCCCATTGATTTATATATTACTATCTCCTGTCCAGACTACGGCCCAGCGAGTGGGCGGGCGAGCCGAGTAATGAAAAGATATCAGCCAGCCAGCCAGCTAATCTCGCCCGCCAGCAGGTACATCGCCGGACATAGTTCGTTCGCACTCTAAGTTTCGTTCAATTAACGACCGGCATGATATTCAGCCGTAACGTTTATTACATTTAATAAACTGGCTGGCTAATGCTTAGGCCATTCGTAAGATGGGGCACTACCCCTAAATAAGACAGAAAATTACATACATACATACATTTTTACTCACATCTGTAAATCCCCGAGGGGTTATGCAGAGGTATATTCACAGGAAATTTGAGATAGGTTTATTGAGAAAGAACGACGACGAATTTATAACGATGCTGTAGTTCTAGTATGTCATTTTTCTAACTGTTTTATTGGATGGCTAGCTAAACGTCTTCGATCGATTTTAAGTCTTTGACGACGACGTCTTGTATTGAAATCAAGTAGGTTTAGCTCATAAAAACCTTTAGAACAAAATAAAAAACTGTAATAAATAATTCAAAAAATTAATTAAGCCCCTAAACTGTATATTAAGCGAAAATACATTGGGTAAACATGAGGTAAATTATTGGCAATCGCCATAAGATACGCAGTAACCTCATCTTCAGCTGAAGGCTTTTCTAAGCATAATACATTCCTTTCTACCAGATTTTTTGAATATTTATTCGATCACTTTATTCCAAACGTACTCGGCTTTTTTCGTGAAAAAGTCTAACGAAAATATGTATACTGGGTAAAACATGTGTATGGAAAACGTGGACGTGGGGTCTCAAATGCCCCGGAGAAATTATAAAAGCTGAATACTCATGTATTTTGAAGCCAACGATACAACCACTTGCATCTAACCTTGTTTAGCGACTCACATGAAAGATACTCGGGCTCGAGGTCGGGAGGCCTGTGCAAGTGACTTACATGTGGAACTTTAAGTTGAGGCGGGATCTCTGAGACCCCACGTCCATAGCTAAATATTAACAATCAAGAAGGTATGTAGGTACCCTATGCTCCTACGCAGTCGATCACTTTGTGTAACATCGATCAGTACGTACATTTCATTATATTATCTATCTATAGCAAGCCACTGTTGACCCTCGATGAGCGACAGTGGGTGATGACATTGATGACGTTAGTCAGCGAGTGCACTCGTGCTCGGCGCTTGCCGCTCGCCGCTCGATGCTCCACGCAGAGCGCCGCAAGACGCAGTGGATGTTATGCGCTAAGTGCCGGCGAGCGCACATGGCTCTCTCATGTAGGCCATTACTCACCCAGCATCGCGGGAACGTTTCAATAATATAACAGAAAGCGTGGAATGATGAATTACTCACTCGAATCTAAATCGAAATACCTACAGTCAAAGCTTCGAAACGAGGCTCGTAAACAATTCTTAATAGTGTGCCAGAAATAAAGCTCGGATGAATCGACTAGTATGAAATGTGAAAAGATTTAAAAGATAACATATGGCGTGGGCGGGCAGAAGAGGGGGGAGGGGGGTAGTCCAGAGCACGCGAGCGATGCGAGCGCTGACACGGGCATCCTTGAGCGACGTCACCGCGGCTATAAGCGTCCGTGCGACGCCTGACGCCTGACACTGAGCGTAAGCAATTTGAAAAATGCCGGTCAACGACTCACCGCGCACCCCCCTGGGCCAAGCCACTTTTAGCGGCACGCGCCACCGCCCCCGCACACCTATTAACTTCCCGGAAACGCGCGCTGCCAAACTATATACTCGCGAAATGTTTTTATCGCAACGTAATCGCATTTTTGTGTCCACTCGTCACTCCGCTGTGCTCTGGGCCTATGGTGGTATCGTTTCCTGTGTCGGCCTCGCGGTGAATAGAAGAATCACTTTCGCACAAGGGCGGAAGGGCGAACTTCAATGGGGACCCTGGGTTCCGGTCCGGGAACACCCCCGGGTCGACCCTCGATCAGTAGGAGGTGTAGTAACGTGTGGGCGCCCGCAGGTGTCGTGGGTGCGGTCGCGCGACCTGCAGATCCTGGCGCACGCGGGCAGCGTGTTCACGGCCGACGCGCGCGTGTCGCTGGCGGCGCGCGCCGGCCGCCACGCGCTGCGCATCGAGCGCCTGCGCGCCGCCGACGCGGGCCGCTACGAGTGCCAGGTCAACACCGAGCCCAAGATGAGCCTGCTGTTCAACCTCACCGTCGTAGGTCAGTCGGGCGCAGGTATCTGCACTGTCTCCATCTCACCTCAAGGCGTGCCACCGACTGAATCGCGGGAGAGCACCCCTCGTGGTTCGCTCAATAGTTTCTCCGCGAGCACAGTTCTCGACTCCCTACAAATACTTGATCCGCATTCAGCCGTATTCCAACGTGGTTGGCTCCCTAGTATAGTTATCCCATCCGGTGGCGTCCACACGGTGACTCCAGAAGTTCCAGCCAGGAAAGCATCGCCCCATACTCAGCGGGTTGCGGTGCCACAGCAGTCCCTCCACATTCCGTTTAATCGTGTGCGCTACGTCCACCATTAATTCTCTGTGACACACAGCTTAAACCCCCTGAGTACATTTGTTCAGTCGGGTTCATTCGGTTGCAGACGAGCCGGTGCCGGCGGTGGTGGTGTCGGCGGCGCAGGAGACGGTGTGGGGCGCGCCGGGCGGCACCGCCACGCTGGAGTGCGAGGCGCGCCTGACGCCCGCGCCGCGCCGCCTGCCCGCTGCGCCGCTCGATCTGCGCTGGAGCCACGGGGCGCGCCTCGTCGACTTGCAGGCACGTGTCACCAGCTACCCGCCACGGCGACCGCGCAGACCGACCCAGCGGACGCTAGGAAACTACGGTCTCGGTCGGTTCGATTCCGACGTACGTAACGCAGTGCGCGGCAGCCATTCCCCGCGTAACCCCTGGCTGGTCCACGCCCCGGCCGGGCTCGACTGTGGATGCCAACTCAGTGCGGTCGGTTGCAGAGCTCGCGAGGCGGCGTGTCGCTGCACACGGAGCGCTGGGCGGCGCGCGCGCTGTCGCGGCTGACGCTGGCGGAGCTGCGCGCGGAGGACGCGGGCGAGTACACGTGCGCCGTCGGGCCGAGCGCCGCCGTGCTGCGCCTGCGCCTGCACGGTGAGTGCGCCCCACCAGGGAGATCTGCAACGCGTTCTGCGCAGCCGGAGTACTCGTATCGATACCCAGTTTCCCGATCAGTATACTTCGCTGAGAAAACATTTTTATCGATCTGCTGATAATGATAATCCTCGACTTGACAACATCATTGTAACAGTGTTTTCTGCAAAATAATAAATGATTTCATTTCATTTGATTTGACACCTATTCGCGCCCGCAGAGCTGAGCGCGGAGGCGATGCAGCGCGACGAGGCTGCGCCGGGGCGAGCGCCCCGGGTGGCGCGCGTGGCCCCGCTACTGGCGGCGCTGGCGGGGCTGGTGGGGTTACTGCGAGCGGCAGGCTAGTGCGCCGAGCGACAACTTCGCCCGTTGAAGGGAATTGAAACACACTGCTTGCATTCTGTATATTTTGAAGATTGTAAATACTGTACATATTATGTTAATGTAGAGCCCCGGGTGGGGGCGAGGGCGCGCTGAAATAAACATTGCCGCGGTGCCGAGTGTTCGTTTTCATTCTGTCCTATTTCTTCTTCGTTCTAGACGGCTTCCCGCGAACGAGCCAGGTGCACACGGGAAAGTATCTACCTATTTCTTTTATGGCTGTGAAAAACCGACTGGTGGTAACAACCCACTCTGCAGAGAATGCCACTGCCATTGCAGGACAATCTCAATATACTAGTTATGGATTTTCACAACAAAAACTACATCGAGGTATCATCAAAACAGCCTCGCGTTAACTCCTGATCAAAGTGAGACGTATTATACGCCGCTGCTCTGGCTTGCTTTTCTATACAATACAAAATTTCGTCCTGCGTAGAATACTGCTCGCATTTCTAAGATGACTCCGCAAAGTACTTACTAGATGCTGTCGATAAGTTGCAGCGACATGCGATCCGCATTATTTTGAATCCTGAGGTCACGAAAACCCTCAAGCCTTTGTAGATGCGTAGAGATGTTGCTACCTTGGCAGTATTTTACCCTCTCTACCATGGTGAATGTTCTGATGAGCTCTTCCAATTAGCCCCACCCTCTCCTTCCCTACACAGGACAACACGTGCAGGGCTTAGATGTCATCCGCATACGGCACAGAATATTCCTTCAAGAACGAAGCGGTTCGGTGATTCTTTCCTTTGGATGGTATATTTTACCTGAAAGTCACCTTTTAGTCTAAAAATTTCCGGTAAACAACATGGCTTTAGCAGATTTTTCAGATTTTTTACAGGGAAGTCAGCCTAACCGATTGCACCACCGTGTGGGTACTAACGAGACCTTTCGATAGGCAGACCATCCCAGTCAGCTGACGAGTGGTGCCAGAGACGCCGCTTCCTCTGCACGGGCCGTTGGGGCGCTATAATGGGCACTTCGGAACGGACCAGACAATACTCGGATTTACCTTGTGGCGCTCACTGAAACACTGCACTGGTCTGGATGACTCGTCAACACGAGGTCCGACCTTTTTGGTATCCTAGTGACCATTGGGTCAGGCCATGCGCCAGAGAAAATGCATGCGGGAAAACAACTCATGCGGGAAGAGCCTCCCGCATGGGTTGTTTTAGCGGAGCCCAACCAGATCTCGCGGTGGGCGTTAAAATCCCCCAAAAACACCAGTTCAGCGTTCGGAAACCCCTACTGCGCATCATCTGCCGCCTGACTCAAGTATTCAAAGAGTCGAGTTTTCTCGGCATCTCCTGTATGGGAGCTGTAAAGGCACACATAGATCTGACTCGTAGAACCCTGGTCTATGTATATCCAAAGGGTGGAGAAGGATGGGTCCTCTAGGCAGCGCAAATGGCGACAACAAACATGCGCCCTAACAAACACGCACACCCCGGCTTTTGCGCGGAAATTCTCCTCAAAGACATGCTTATGCATCCAGGGTAGAGCAAGTAGGTCGTGTCATCAGGGCAGCGCATTTGTGTCTCCGTAAGAAACAGAATTGCTGGTTTCACCGTCTCCAGGTGTTGGTTTTGGACGGTTAAGGTTTGTATGGCGCCCACAGATGTTTTTTTGCCGCTGTGTAGACCAATCTACAGTTGTTGTGCGCTGCCATAAGGATGAAAGGAGGGAAGGCGTGAAAAAAGTGGCGATTGTTGTCGCAGCACTACGTGACAAAGCGTGGGATATTGGTTTTATTTATGGATGTGACGCACCGAACGGAAGGGCCCCCGTATCCTCCCGAGTATAGTCGCCGTGCTCCCTCGTCCGGTCACCAACCGGCACGATGAGCCATATCGGGATTATGCGCGACCTGGTGGGGCAGCCTCCCAGGGTGGTTAGGCCCGATTGGGCCCCTGTACTATGCCGCGGGCGGTCAGCGGTACCACCGTTTCTACAGGTCTCCCTGCTCGGCGTGTCGTCCCGCACTACCCCCCACTAGACTACGCAAAGACCCACCGGTTCCACTTGTGCTGCGAGCACAATCCCCCCTGTCCGGCTATGTACTTGCTGACCCCTGAACGCAATCCAATCGAGATTGGATTTTTCGCAATAGTGTACGGTGGTACTCACCCGGTCGAAGTTTGTGACAAGCTTGTGCCATCAAATTTCTACCACCCACTTAACTTCTTCGATATGGGACCCTTCTGAAAGCATACCCTATCCAACACCATAAGAATTAATAAATTTCGTTCATTATTTTCGTTCGTTCCGGTTTGTAATAGCGCGTAAAAAGAACTTATAAATTTTTTTGAATGAAAATTCATTAATGAATAAATCCTGATGAAATAGATAGACCGATTAGAGCTTGGGGAAAGCCAAGACAGACAAGGGGGAAGGGGGAAGTTAAGAGGCAGAGATGGGAGTAAAGAGTCGAATAGATGTGCAAGCTAGAAAGTCGAGTAATGTCGAGTAGATAAGGAAGTTTTTACCCGACTGTGTAATTATAATATTCTTTTAATGATATTGATACCATACAAATGTACATTCGATCATATTTATTCTTAAGAAATGATTTTTTGTATGCTGACATCTCGAAAATGCTGCAGTGGAGTTTGTTGCGCCGTTTTATTCTCCACTAGCGCCTAGGAAGTGGTGGTTTAAATTATGTACTCAGGTTGAACAGAGATGATTAGAGGATCGAGTGAGTAAAGAGTCAAATAGAGAGGCGAGAAGAGGAGAGGAGAGGAGGAACGATATCCACGCGGGCGGAGCCGCGGGCAACAGCTAGTATTGAACAGTTTCACCTCACAGCATTCTCAAAGGAATACAGCATGTACCACACCTTCGGCCTAGCACTACGACCCACAGAGAAGGCATGCGGTTTAGTCGGTTGGAGTGCGTCAGCCGGAGGGGGGGAGGGAACAGTTTAGAAGTTAATGTAATAAATATGTCGGCGCGTTAATAATTGTGTGATTAGAGTGAATGAAATTCACTCTGGCGTAATGCAAGATACTGGTGCTCTACGGTCGAGTGCGACGTCATTCGTTCATTTGAATGGACAGTTTGAGTTTGAAAGTTCATTGACTTTGTGCGGCGCGCAGAGAATCGAGATCAGTATCGCTGTGGACCTCGACCGAGCACCACGTATCTAGCAGAACGCTCCTAGTTCGGTTGAATATACTTAGTTATAGATCGCGAGTGTGTCTGTAAAAATGTGTACTCAGTGATTGACGTAATTGAAATATGGTGAGCTTACAATAGGCTACTAAGAGCCCCCCAGATCTGAAGTTAACCCCGTGTGCCTGCAAATAAATTTTGTGTCCTAAAATAATACATTCGATTCATTTTATGACTAACTGCACGTCAGTATTGACAATAATGAACAGGAATTTGCTCCTTTAAATGTAAAACGTCAAAACATATCGGTAGTGTAGTTACACGCAAGAGATTCAGGGCAGTCGCAAATCTATCACACAAGAGAGGCACACCCATAACAGAAGCATATTGGTCCTATTTCATATCAATGTGCTAGAAAACTATCAGGATACAGCGGCCACACGTCACAGACGTATAAAAGGACAGTCCTAATAATCGCCTTATAGACCTGCCTCTTCAATCTGACTGGCATTTGAGGATCACATGCACGGAGGACAGAATATGATTAAGTAGCGGAGATGCCATAGTCAAATTTCTCTTAAGCCAAACGCGTGACCAAATGCGGGTGGGAAGGGAGACGCGGGGGGCATGACGTTATACCTCGTCCCCGTCTCCATCTAGTGTGTCATAGCGAAACCGAACAGAAACAGACCTTGTCATTTTTGTTTTATAGTTTGACTATTCGCCACTAAGCGCTTCACAGAATTCTAGAATAATCTATTATTAGGTAAATAATTTTTTAAGGCGCCATCTTTCCGATTGTAGCAAAATCATTTAGGGGGCTAAATGATTTGGCCTTATACCGACAGATGGCTCAATTTTTTTTACTTTAATTTTCAATTTCAGCTAAATATGCCATTTAATAAATAAAATAACATTTTTGAAATTGCTAATGAACTCGGGCAAGATTATTGTGATGAAAGTGATTAGTTGGCCTCTATCGAGAACGGTCGCGTCATACACGCTCTTGGACAAGTTTGCGCTCGTGCAAAACTGTTGACGCAGCAGCGCACTCCGGCGCGTCTTAATTGTGCAATCAAACAGTAAGTTATAGTTTTTACTTAATTATAACTTGTATTCAATTATGCCTTCACCAGACAAAGTAGTTCTCAAAACTGAACTCGAGCATCAGTTATACACCCGATTCAGAGAGGAACAGAATGAGCGCCTCGAACTACAAAAATTAGTAAAAGACCTCAGAAGTCAGATCGAATCACTTTAACAACAGCTGAAATTCACTCAGGAACAAATGAATGTTCATTTAGAAAAGGAACAATCAACTTCCAATAAACCTCAAGAGGCAGTCGAATATGGGACTGACGATGAGGAACTCGCCCGAGAAACAGAGTGGGTACGACAAAAAAGTAGAAAGAAAAGGAAATTGAACACTTCATTGTCTCCTTCTTCTCAAGGAGAAAGCTTAAAGGAATCTCACGCCGGCATAAAATCCGAGAAACCGAAAGAAAAAAGGGTACCACAACCTCCTCCTATCATAGTCGAAAATATCAGGAACTACCAACAGTTCTATGACCTTCTTTTGACCAGTTTAAACGGTGATTCATTCATCGTAAAAATGATGAACGGAGAATCCGTTAAAATAAACGCCAAGGATGAGGACTCATATAGAGCGGTAAGGAATCTATTGCTGCAAAATAACTGTCTCTAAAAAACAAGCAAGATAGACCAATAAGAGTCATGGTCAAAAACCTTCACTCATCATGTCTGCCAAATAGAATAGTAGAAGACTTGAATGCTAAAGGCTATAAAATTCAGGAAGCTGTAAATAAATTAAGCTGGAAGACCAAGGAACCTCTTAACATGTTTATGTTATCATTCCAAAAAGATGAAGACATAAACCATATCTATGGCATTAAGACCATACTTGGTTGTAAGGTAGATGTGCAGCCTTTAAAAACATCTAAATTGATCCCACAGTGCTAAAGATGTCAAGCATATGGACATACCCAAAAGTACTGTTCAAAGGAACCAAGGTGTGTGAAGTGCACTGGCAAACACCTTACTAAGGACTGTACAAAATCAATAGCCACAAAACCTAAATGTGTTCACTGTGGTGAGCCTCACCCGGCTTATTATAGAGGATGTATTGTAGCTAAAGAACTACAACAATTGAAAAACAAAGCCTCCAAAAGAAAAGTAGCTACTCCTGGCATCTCGGCCCCTTGTGTTGAGAGACAACAGCCACACCATTCTACTCAAAGAAAGGTCACAAATAGTGTGTCTTTTGCGCAAATAACAAAAGCAACACAGCCACCATCACAGCCAAAGCTGCCCACAAATTCTGAGATTACTACTACAGAAGCAAATATTAGCAAAATTTTAAATATGTTAACTTCCTTCGATCAAAGGTTAAGAAACATAGAAAATAAACAAATATCTGTGCATTCAATCCAAAAATGAAAAACACACTCAAAATTATGACGTGGAATGCAAACGGTCTCCTTAAGCACCGAAACGAGTTACAGGCAGTACTAACAACAGAGCAAATCGATGTATGCCTCATATCAGAATCTCACTTCACGCGAGAAACTTTTATCCATATTAAAGGCTATAACATCTACCACGCACTGCATCCCAACAACACTGCGAGTGGTGGCAGTGCCCTCATTATTAAAGAGAACATCTATCATTATTTAAAACACAAATGCGAAGAACACTTTGTACAAACTGTAGCTGTTGTGGTCAGAACCAAACTTCAGGACATTACCATATCAGCTGTATATATTCCACCTAAGTATGTGTTGAAAAAAGAGCAATACAGTAATCTTCTGCGCGCTCTAGGAAACACATTCATATTTGGAGGTGATTTTAATGCAATGAACACTCATTAGGGGTCTAGACTAACTAATACCAAGGGTAAGGAATGGAAGTGCTATCAGAGAAATCAAGTGCAATGTGATTTCAACGGGGAAACCTACTTATTTTCCTACCGATATTGAAAGAAAACCAGATTTGATAGACTTCTTCATTTATAAGAATCTGTCAGCTGCATATTTTAACATAAAAGAAGGATATGACATGCATTCCGATCATTCACCCATTATCTTAACTCTAAGCGAGTCAATAATACAAAAAGAAAGTAGTCCAACCTTGGTAAACAAAAACACTGACTGGGAGAGCTTCCAATTTGATTTAGACCACTGTATAGACCTCAAAGTACCGCTCAAAGACAAACAACAAGTAGATGAAGAAGTTGCAAAATTTATTACCGACATCCAACGTTGCGCCTGGCGAAATACACCGGACCTGAAAAAAAGAGTTGTAACTCAAAGATATCCACTGGAAATTAGAAATCTTATAGCCATAAAGCGAATCCAGAGACAAAAGTGGCAGCAATGTAGATATCCACCTGATAAAACTTTGCTAAATAAACTCACAAAGAGGTTAAGTAGACCGATTCAGGAATTTCACGATGAGACAACAAATGATAACCTGAGCCAACTATCAAGTAATGGCACATCTGATTACTCACTATGGAAAGCCACTAAATGACTGGGCCATAAATAATGAGCAGAAAGCGACTGTATTTGCAGAACATCTCGAGCAAATTTTTCAAATGATCAGCGATGAAAGCTCTGAAAGTATCGCACTTGACGTGTACCAGCATGACAACTTAGAAATAAAACTTGTTACCCCAAAAGAAGTTAAGAACATGATCAAAAACTTGGCCAAAAGGAAATCACCAGGATACGATCTAATTAGTGGTGAACTCTTACAAAACCACCCTCGTAAAGCAATTGTAAAGCTAACAACCCTCATCAACTCCACATTTAGAATGAAATATGTGCCTAGTATCTGGAAAATTGCTGAAGTTATCATGATTCCTAAACCAGGAAAACCACCTCATCAAGTAACATCATATAGACCTATATCACTCTTACCAATCATAGCGAAATTGTTTGAAAAACTATTACTCAGGCGCTTAAAACCTATTATTGAAGACAGAGAACTAATTCCTAACTACCAATTTGGGTTTAGAGAAAAACACTCCACAATAGACCAAATACACAGAATTACCAATGTTATTGAAAAAGCATTAGAAGAGAAGCAAGTTTGTTCATAATCATAATCATAATCATAATCATAATCATAATCATAATCATAATCATAATCATAATCATAATCATAATCATAATCATAATCATAATCATAATCATAATCATAATCATAATCATAATCATAATCATAATCATAATCATAATCATAATCATAATCATAATCAACTTTATTTCGTTTAACACAGGTGGTACAAAGGTGTTACATTAAATAATATGTTTGTTCTACAGTATTTCTAGATGTAGCACAGGCATTTGATAAAGTTTGGCATAGAGGTCTTTTATACAAATTAGGCAAAATGCTCCCAAAACAATTTGTAGATATTTTAGAATCCTATTTAACTGAGAGGACATTTAGAGTGAGACATGAGGATGCTTATTCTGATATCAAACCAATAAAAGCTGGTGTCCCGCAAGGAAGTGTTCTTGGACCTATCCTGTATCTATTGTACACCTGCGATATCCCCAACACAAAAAACAGCGTCATTGCTACTTTTGCAGACGACACGGCTATCATGGCTACAGATGTCACTCACAAAGAAGCAGGAGAAAAGGTGCAAATTGCCGTCAATGCCATCACCGATTGGACAAAAAAATGGAAAATCAAATTAAATGAGTCAAAATCGACACATATCAATTTCACAAACCAAAGAGCTAATCATACACCAGTATATATTAACAATCGTGTAATACCATACGAAAATACGGCAAAATACTTAGGCATGACGCTAGATGCAAAACTTCGCTGGAAGGCTCATGTCAAAAAGAAACGACAGGCGTTAGACCTAAGATATAAAAACATGCACTGGCTACTTGGTGGGCATTCTACCTTGTCAGTGTATAACAAAATACGTTATACAAGCAAGTACTCATGCCTGTATGGACATACGGCATTCAACTTTGGGGATGTACAAAACGGACTAACGTTGAAATTATACAAAGACTCCAAAATAAGGTACTTCGGACTATAGTAAATGCTCCCTGGTACGTCAGAAATCTATAATATCCACCGAGACCTTGGAGTGGATCTTGTAACTGAGGTTATAAAAAAACACGCCGAAGCACATGAACAAAGGCTTCTTCATCATGTGAATGTCGAGGCTATCCAGCTACTTGACAACACGGACATACTGAGAAGACTAAAAAGAACTAAACCTTTTGAGTTAGTTTAGGAAAGTCAGTATAACGAAGTGCAGTAAGTGCCACGCATAAAGATCACAAGAACAAAGTGTCTTTCAAATACAATAGAGACTTTAAGAAAAGTGTTAATGGACACATTCTTAACTTCTAAATGTTAGCAGATTAAGTTAAATTTAAATTACTTATTAGCCTCAAGGTCTTGATTGTAATTGTATGAGTAATCGTTTAAAAAGGAGTACATCATATTGTAAAAAAAAAAAAACAATTTCAGCTAAATATGCCATTTAATAAATAAAATAACATTTTTGAAATTGCTAATGAACTCGGGCGAGATTATTGTGATGAAATTTTCATAAAATGAATTGAGTTATTATTACAACTAGTATACATGTCAGTCAAGGTTACTTATTTCTTCTCTACGCCAGATGGTTCTGTAACGACATTTTTTTCAAAAAAAAATAAAATTTAAATATAGTGGACTTACTGATGAAATGTTATAAACCTTAAAATGTTTAAATTGAAAAAAGTGTCTTAAACCAGGTTAAAGCTATTTTTATCGTTGAACTTTTGACCAAAAATGACAACCGAACGCAAGGACGTTTCACTAGAACTAGATGGTGACGTCACAGGCCAATTGAGTCGTTTTGACATATGGAAGGCTCGCGACTCGATTGCCTTGCAACATCTCCGCTATCATTTCCTCCTCCATGATCACATGTGACGCCAGTCACTTCCCGCCATTTGGCCCACGCGGCGGCAATACGTGCCTCGGCGTCGCAGTCGATGTCTGGACGTGAACTAGATTCCAGGTACTTAACCTGGTCCGTGCACTCGAGTCATTGCCTATGCGGACGGGTGTGGGATCTGTTGGGTTTAGCGCCAAGTATTTCGTCTTTGCCACATTTAACTTCAGACCGCCGTTCTCAAGCTCCTCCTTCCGCACATTCACACGTCGCACCAATCTGTTCCTGTCCGCGTCCATCAACGCAATGTCATCAGCATGCATGAGCAAAAAGGCTGCTTATGTGAGTTTCTGATGCTGCCCGACAAAACGTCCAATACCAAGCTGAATAGGCAAGCGCTAAGTACGAATCCTTGGTGTACCCCGACGGTGATGGGGAAGGTTTTCGTGTCGCCAACAGCGGACCGAACCACGGAACCGGAATTGTGGTACGTGTCTTGGGTAGTGTCAATGTAGGCCTTTGGGGTTCCCTTGGACCGTAATGCCCGCTAGATCACCGCGCTAGGAACACAGTCGAAGGCCTTTTGCATGTCAAGGAATAGGCAGTGCCGGGGGCGTGTTCGACGTCCTCTATTTCTCCGCGACAATCCTTAGGGCAAACACCGAGTCCAACCCATACTAACACTCCGATAGTGCACTCTCTTGTCGGATCCGGCTGTCGTTTATCCTCTCAAAGAGCGTCACCGTGTGGGTCATTATCTTTATACCACGGTAGCTACACACTTGCACCGATCCCTTGCCCTTGAAGACTGGCGTAATGATACTCAGCCTCCACTGGTTCGGGATCTTACCGGTGAGGAGCACGCGGTTATAAAGATTGGTCAGGATGCCCAAACCAAGCCTTGCTACGACAGTTTTCCGGTTCTTCATGCGTTGAATGACAGTCTGGACTTCTAGAGGCGTTATCGGTGGTACTAGTCCTTGATTTGGAGGGCGGTCTGGTGGCACCTCTTTATGCTGCTTATTCAGCAGCTCGCGAAAGTATGAGCGTCATCTCTCCTTCACCGCGAAGTCCTTTGCTTGTATATATTTTTTCTTGGATAATACCTCTTTAGTTACTTCTACATTATTTATCTACATTAAATTTTATTGTTTTTTATGAGAAATAAACATCTTTAAACCGAAATTTCCTACAATTTATGTCACAACATTATTAGGATTACATAACACTTAAATAAATACGAGAGGTCAAACGTAAGACAGCTTATATTCGTGACAAAATCAACTCAGCTTGACAACAGAGAGATCGGCGCTTGTTCCATTTTTTTTCTAGACTACGTTTAAAAACCGTCTTCAAAAACTGAAAAGTATAAAATAACTTAGAGAAAAATAACTGAATTTACATACCTATTTACTGTTCTATTAGAAGTCGGGCCTAGCCCGAACGGTCATAATTTCAATTGATGCTAGCATAGAAGTTCAGACACCACAAACAAAGTTGGCACCGCCTTCTAACAGAACAGTCAATATGTAAATACAGTTATTTTTCTCTAAGTTATTTTATACTTTTAAGTTTGTGAAGTCAGTTTTTTAAATCTAGTTTTTTTTTTACTTGTCCGTGTTTGTAATAGGTTGTTCTTAAAATTCTATTAATTTTTTCCCTCATATACTTACTTACATCCCCAATTAATAAATTTTTAAAATTTGGGCAACTACATTTTCCAGCGGAACTACTTTTACGTCGGCAGAAAATGGAACTTAGCAACGCGTCAGGAGCAGGGGGATCTAAAGTCTTAATTAGCTAAATGGTTCCGTCGACTCCTCACTTCTAACCCCAAATTTTAGGGGGAAGTTGATTCCTAAGCAACTTCTGTACTTGAGGGAATACTCTTTAAGCGTGATATTTCGCTGACACTTCACATCATCTATACCTAAGTACATCTATTCATCTATACATCTAAATAATACTCTATACACATAAATAAAATTGTGTCTGTTTGTAATATTGAAATAACCGTTTATTACTACATGTATATGAATATAATACGGTACCTATATATAAGTAAAATAAAAAATATTTTTTTTACAATTTTTATCTGTCTGTCTGTTGGTTCCGGCTTATCTCTAAAATGGCTGGACCGATTTTGATGGGACTTTTATTGGCAGGTAACTGATGTAATAAGGAGTAGGTAACTTAGGCTACTTTTATTTTAGAAAAATAGCGTTGACTCAACACTAAGCGATAACCGACATCCACGCGGGCGGACCCGCGGGCAACAGCTAGTCATCAATATAATCTCTGAAATACATAAATTCCTCGAGATTAACTTCACAAACAACATGTAGCGTCCGCGTTTAATCTAGACGCGCGGGGCGCGGCGCCGCGGTACGGGGCCGGGGGTACGGGGGCGGCGCGGGGCCTGCGTGCGCCACACGGTTGTCCTTGTCAGTTGCGTTGTAAACAAACCAGGCTTCAACACTCTGACTGGCTCAGTCCTCTTCATTAGCCGAGTGTAATATTTATACAATTTGTGGCGGTTCATTGATTCTCTAACGATGATCACAATACTAGTAGTGTGTATCGCGCTGGTCGCGTTCTACTTGTACGGCACGAGAACCTTCAAGTACTGGGAGAAAAGAGGAATCAAACACGATAAGCCGGTACTGTTTTTTGGCACCAATTCGCAGGGTTACCTACTACAAAAGAGTATAACACAGGTAGGCGTCGATACTTACTGGAAGTACCCCAACGAGCGGGTCGTAGGATTCTTTCGGTCCACACGGCCGGAATTAGTGATCAGAGATCCTGAAATCGCGAAACGCATTCTTTCGACTGACTTCGCTTACTTTTTCCCTCGCGGCTTGAACCCCCACAAGACTGTGATTGAGCCCCTGCTGCGCAACCTGTTCTTCGCGGACGGCGACCTGTGGCGCTTGCTGCGCCAGCGCATGACGCCGGCCTTCACCAGCGGCAAGCTCAGGGCGATGTTCCCGCTGATCGTGGAGCGCGCCGAGCGCCTGCAGGCGTGCACGCGCGCCGCCGCCGCCGCCGGCCGCGCCGTGGACGCGCGCGACCTCATGGCGCGCTACACCACCGACTTCATCGGCGCCTGTGGCTTCGGACTGGACTCAGACTCTCTCAACGACGAGGACTCTGCGTTCAGGAAGCTCGGTGCGACCATATTTAAAATAGGTTTCAAGGATGCCGTTGTAGCAGTCTTAAAAGAAATATTCCCAGATACGTTGAAGCATCTCAGGTATTTAGGAAGGTCCGAACAACCTATGTTTCAACTGGTGTCAGCTATTTTAAAGCAACGAAATCATGAACCTTCGGGGCGCAATGATTTTATTGATTTGATGCTGGAGTGTCAAAAACGTGGTAAAATTGAAGTTGAGTCATTAGAAAAAAAGAAGCCCGACGGCACTCCTGAGATGGTATCCTTGGAGCTGACGGACGAGCTGATCGCTGCTCAGGTATTTGTATTCTTTGCGGCGGGCTTCGAAACATCTTCATCCGCAACTAGTTTCACGCTGCACCAATTGGCCTTTCATCCAGAAGTGCAGCAGAAAGTGCAGCATGAAATTGACCGAGTCCTAGCTAGACACGACAACAAACTCAGTTACGACGCTATCAAAGAGATGACCTACCTGACTTGCGCGTTCAAAGAGGGCATGAGGATGTTTCCATCTCTCGGTTATTTGATCAGGGAGTGCGCTCGCACCTACACGATTCCAGAATTAAACGTGACGATCGACGAGGGCGTGGGTGCCCTGATTCCGCTGCAGGCGCTGCATAACGATCCCCAATATTTTGACGAGCCACAAGATTTCCGCCCGGAGCGGTTCCTGCCGGATGCTGCCGATTTCAAGAACAAGTACGTATACTTGCCGTTCGGAGACGGACCTCGCGCCTGTATAGGTGAGCAAATCTTAAACTTATTATTACCTACATCTAGTATTGTACACGGTGGTGTAACTAGTTCACTAAGGGCCCCAGAGCTAAAAAGAAACGGAACTTCATATTTTTTTGCTTGCGCAAACCCTCTTGGACATCACCTTACCGGAGTAAAGCACGAGATGTGCCAGTCGAGCCCCGACCGGCTATGGCCGCCAATGTGTTGTTAGGGATCAAGATCCCCTATAAAGGCGCACGCGTAATGCACGACGCACCACTAACGTCTTTTTTAGTGTGGAAATACCCACCGATCTAACCAACGAGCCGGACCCGAACTACCTATCGAAGCTTACCTATGTTAGCGGAGTTGGCCGTAGGCGGCAGCGTCTTTCCCGCCTTGGGAGAAAGGTGCGCCGTCTCTGTTCACTGTGCACCGCGTGGAGGTTCCTGTCCAAGCACGTAGAAGGTATTTTTTTTTAGTTTAGGTATCCTGAGGTTTACTAGTCAGCTACTGAGCCTGGGCTTGTGTGCACCGCCTGGCGCCCAGCCCTCCGATAGCTACGCCACTGACCTTGGCATTTGCCGTTTTTAACTTGTTTATGATGTGTGTGCAGGTGAGCGGCTAGGCATGATGCAGTCGCTGGCCGGCCTGGCAGCGGTGCTCGCGCGCTTCTCAGTGTCCCCGGCGGCGAGCACGGTGCGGCACCCCGCCGTCGACCCGCGGTCCGACATAGTGCAATGTATCAAAGGTGGATTGCCGCTTGTGTTCCTTGAGAGGGATTCTGTGTGTTCTTAAATAAGTTGTGCTACGCTTTCGGTTTTCTGATTGAGGAGACAGATTACTGGTTCACAAAATGACCCATATTGTTCATAACTAGCGCACACTGAGCGTTTTTCCAATAAATGATGATGAATTTATGTAGGTACCCATCTAGTTTATGTGTCCACGGCAGTGGGCACTTGTATTACCTAGTCTAAGATTTGTATTCCCTAGTCTAAGATTTGTATTCCCTAGTCTAAGACACGTACTCCAGAATGATACTCAGTCCTTCAGGGGCTCATTCTTAGCAGAGCCGTCTCTAAGATCGCATGTAGGATCCGTGTGCAATCATTACTCTAGCGCCCTCTAATAAGCGTGCAGTCAAAATCGACCGGATCTCGCCCTTCCTGATCCTGAACTGGTGGCCCTCGAAACACTTTCCTCGTTGATGATGGGTTTTACCGTTACTAACACGGCGTGCCCTGACAGCCTGACGGAGCTGGGGTTACGCCCATAGTCTCGTCTTCGTGATAACTCTTTCATACAGTTCGCACACTTCGTCCAGCAACACTATTAGGGTAGGCGGAAGGCGAGCTGGCGAACTTTAGTAAACACCCCCTCTGCAGAAGATTTTAAACAAGTGACAAAAATTATCTGTGTTGCTAGGTGTAGCTAGCGTTCGCCGAATGTAGCTTACTGACTGTAAAACATTATTAGGTAATTTATGTAGGTAGGTATATTACGTATGCGACTTGTGATATAATTTGGTTTGGCCGCGCTCTGATAGCGCGTAGCTGGTGATAACTATACGAGATATGCAAGAACTGATAACTCTGTTTGAACTCAAGACACAACAGAGATAGCAATAAAACAATATAAAGTCTGTATACTCGTAGTATAATTACACTTTATTGTTTGCGTAGTTGATCTGCTGTTTTTTATTACTAACAAAGGTAACCAACAATAAAATCATCATAAACCAATTCTTTGTAATCTATTCATCCTACATTTTTTTAATTTTTAGTAGGGTGGTACAATAATAATAGATATTACCAAACATTTTTATAACTTTTGGGATTTTGAGATCACTAAAGTACACGAAAATACTTTATTATGAAATATTTGATTTCTTTGACATTTTGAACGACAAATTTCTTTCGTTAAACGAAATGTATCCATTTGTTTCGAGTGCAAAGAGAATAGTTGTATGGGTTTTATAGACTTATGCTATAGTAAATCTTGCAAAAGAATTCTCCTCATACACCTTCTTCTGACATTCAAATACCTTTGACAGCTACTTTTTATCATCGCAACACTCACCATAGGCAGGGAATTGGCCACGGTAACTCCTTTCCATCAGGTGGACCGTGTGCTTGTCGGCACCTTTGTGGCATAAAAAACCCTACAAAACGTTATTTTTATAGTGAAACGGATCAAATAGATAGTGAATAGAAGATTGTATGATAAGGGAGTAAAATAGTATGTTGCGTTCGATTTCTATATCGGATATATTATGTTCCAAATTAAAATCTCTTTGCCGCCCGCTAAAAAGTTCCTGTCGGAAAAGAGCTATTTTGTTCCCACTTTAGTATCAAAGCGACACTTTTCGAATAGAAAGAATGAAAAATAAATTGTACCTACTTTATTTTAATACTGCGTACTTTTTTTCTTCCCTATACTAGCCAATGTACTTTATCTGTACAAAAAAAAGGTGGCAACCCTAGACACGATGGTATTTGCATCCAATTGAGCAGTCCGACTGGGGAAGTACGTCCGCCCTTCAGAATACCCGCGGCCATAATAACCTCGTGTTGTGTTCCCAGCGGTGAGTAGAGTAGCCACAGCTCACTGGAGAGTTTTTGTGCTGTCAGTGAGAAGACTAAAAGCTATTTCGTATTTTGTCTTCTACACTGACGGCTCAAAAACTCTGTGTTTACAGGGTCGGCAGCACGAGTGTGACTCCACAGGCTGAGGTTGTCTCGCGACATGTCCCTCGCACCCCGGCTGACCCAGGGCCATTCCTCTCGGTCCGGCCCTCCTCGGGAGGGAGGACCACGCGGTACCCGACTCACCCCCGGTATGGATGGGGGGCATCGTCCTACGATGCGCGCCGCCGCCATGGCCTGCTTCTGCTAGGGTGACGAGCGGCTCCATCCGTCACCCTCAGGCATCCACGCAGCGGACCATCGCCGCTGCGCCGATCGCCGGAAAGCGTGAGCACTCTCACCCCCAGAGCCGTCACAAGCACAAGAATGCCCGACACTCGGTGAGCATGTGCAGCCCCGAGTCCACGCTCGCGTCGCAGTGATGGCACTCGGGCGTTGGCTCATGCATCAGATGCAGGTACCGCCCGAAGTTACCGTGTCCGGTAATGACCTGCTCTCTAGCCATTCCCTCATGATGGGTCTTACCGCCGCAATCACACTGTGCCCACAATCACGGCGTGCCCAACTAACAAGTTAACGAACAACCAATTAGATAAACATTTATAATATATATTAGATAATACATGCTCAAGATTCGTGTGTTACCTACGTCACAGAATTGATTTCATCAATTTAAAATTAAAAAGTAATTAAAATTGTTAATGTCATCACTACTACAATTATAATTGCGTAGTTAGTGGTAAAGTTGAATAGTTGCATGGAAGTATCACCTTATAGCACCCCTCACGTGTCGCACGAGGCAACTGATAGATAGGGCGGTCGTCCACACCTATGGCGGATGAACAGTTGATCCCGCGTCGGTGAACACAGCCTGTTGCTACTGCCGACACAGCGTGAAACGTTACCCGGGCAGATGAAGCTTGTAGGTGTGCGCCTCGTGGTTCGCCCAGTGGTATAGGGTACAACCACGAGTGTGTCCTTTCAAGAATATACGCAGGCGCATATACATCGTTTGATTCGATCTTGATTAGAATTTATTTAAATTGTTTGGTATCCAATCATTAGACCTTAAAATTATGCCTTAACATGATTTTACAATTTAATTATTTTTTAAGCATGTTAGTTGGCAAAGCGAGTCTTATCTTATCTTTCAATAATTGTCTTGAATAGTCAAATGTTAGCGACAGAAATGAATCTCGGCTAATCGGACTTCACGTGGTCTTGTTTACCCCACCCTTAGAGTATTATTTAAGCCCGCGCAGGGACGGAGGGGCGAGGCGGTCCAAGAGCTGAGGAGCAGGTGGTGGGCGTTACAACCTTCTGCGACGACAAGCTCGTGTGCGGCTGCCGGAGCCCCGCAGCGCTTGTCGTCGTAAATGTGACAGAAACGATGTTTGCTACATGCTACTGCCGCTACTGGCCTACTGTATGCTACACGCGTGGTTTATAATTGCTTGTTTGACTGTTTGTTAACTACTTTATTTTGTCAAATGAACATTTTTAAACAAAAGTTTAATAAGGTGAAATATTTGCAAAATCTTTATTTATCAAAAGATTCTTTGAAAGTGAAATGATAGTTTATCAAATTATGTAGATATGTATAAATTTTTCAAAGATTGTTTGTAAAATGATCGTTTATAGTTTGTCATACGTTTTTCGTCAAAGAATGGTGAACCAAATTGTTGCTATACAAAATAATTCATACTAATTTAATGAATGCGAAAGTGTGTTTGTCAGACTTTCACGCCTAAACCACTGAACCGATTTTGATTAAATTTCGTATCGGGGTAGATTAGACATTGAGAAAGGACTTAGGGTATGTTTGGTCGCAATAACCGACATCCACGTGGGCGGAACCCGAACCTTGGGTAAAAGCTAGTAGCCTATATTGTTTAAATATTGTGAAGTAAAAATTAGCACAGCGCCATCTATCATTTTATACGTGTACGATAAAAGGTCGTAAGTATACTATTTCAGGACGCTCGTGGAACTGAAGAGTTGGTACCGGTGACCACCGCTAGAGGTAACGTCTCATAATATTGTAGAAATGTAGTAGCACTTGAGTGAGAGACGAGAAATATACGAGAATGCAACTTTAGGCGATTCTCACTCTGCTCCGCGTGACGCGGCGGGACGCAGAAAAATGGGACGACGCGCGTGGTCACAGGTAAGCAGATCAGCCTACGCGCGCAGATTTTTCTGATGTCACGCGCGGGACGGCTGTTTGAGTATTTATTAGTTTGCCACAAACACCTATACCGAAATGTTCCCGCAAATTCACGCGCGTGATGGCAGATTTCTGTGTTCCATATACCTCGCGTTTTTTGGCGCCATCATGCGCGGCGGCGCGTGTTTTCTGCTAGTACGCGCATGATCTGCCGCCCCATGCGTGTTCGCGTTTTCAGTGTGTTGGACCCCGCGTGGTTTCTGTACGAAAATAGCTTCATAGAGGCTATATGACACCACGCTTCACTGCGCTCTGCCGCGTGACGCGGAGCAGTGTGAAAATCGCCTTAACAATATGTTTGGTGATGCTTATTGTTAAATGGATAAACTAGGGGCGGTGACCATTAGTTATAAGGGGAGCGTTAACCTGTGTCTCTACCATGAGTTTACACGGTCAATTCACGCTAGCGTCGCCGTAAATCATTTGTATGAAATTTTGTACAGCGCCCCTGGCGGTCACGGAAAGAATTAAACTTTGTACCATGAGTACTATAGATTTCGCTAGGTAAAAAACGCGTAGATATCTATTCGATTGTTCGTAGCGTTTTTCAGCTTTTGCCTACAAAACGGCACCATGAGTCACTAATTTGATAGACGCTAGCGAGGCTTTCTATTGCGATTGTTTCTCCGTAACTCACTAGCATTTTGAAGTGTGAAAACGTTTGTTGATGTTATAATTGTGTTTATTTTTCGGTGTTGAATTGGATAATAATGTCTAGTAGAGCTTATTTAGCATGGAATATGCTAGTGGTTGCTGAATATGAAGACCAAAGGCGTGAACAATGTCAATTTCAATATAATATGCGAGTACATTTTGGTTACCAATTAGAAAATATAAGTGATAGGAAATTTGCTAAACTATACAGACTCTCTAAAGAAGCTTTTGAAGATTTGTGGTCATTGTTAAGTGTTACGGGTTTAAAGTAAACTCAAAAATTACAATGATTTCGGAATTTTTGTCACATTGCTCAAGTTTCAAGCTCACAAACGAGTAGGAAGAAGCCACTTGAAGTCTTTTTAGACACTTCCACTGAGTCAATATTCACGTTCAAGTGGTTAGCTTATCTCTCTGCGTCCTTTAGGGCAACAATTTGGGGAATGTGTAGTTAATTTAAGTCTTGATTATAATTAAAACTGTTTAATAGAAACATACCTTTCCATAAACTCCACCAACAACTGGAACTGTGATGCGCTAGTCCTCATTGTAATTAAAATATAAAACTTGATTTATTGATTCAAAACTCCCGCTAACGAACGGTTCAATGACACAAATAAACTCAACTGACTCTGACAGTCTGTGACAAGTGTGTGTGACACAGGGATATTCACAGTGAGTTTTAGCTTTTAGCATCACGTCAAACTATACTTTGAGCATTTGATTCTTTCTCTTTTTTCGAATAATGATAGAAAGAAATAAAACATACGAGTGAAGTTAGCTAGTTAGCTACAAAGTGCCAACATAAGAATGTCAAGGACGCTGCTGAACGATACTTCCAATCGAGCTCACGCTAGCGTCTCCGTGAGACCTCTTAAAACTCATGGTACAAGCATTATCGAAATCTATTTGAACCACGTTATGACGCTAGCGAGCTTGACGCTAGCGCGTAAATTTACGATGTAAACTCATGGTAGACATTCTGGACGGCACAGCGGCGGTGAGGAGTAGGTACGATGACGATGCACGAGGTTCCAGGTTCGATAGCCGGGTCGAGTAAACTTTTACCTGTTGTGTATTTTTATAAGGAAATTGGGAGCAAAAAAATTTGCTCCGCAGTCTGGCACCGAGCAAGGCGCGAGCATTTGATATTCTTTAATATAACCTCATTTAACATTCAATAATGTAACCCACGCCACGGTCTCGACGCTGAGTCTGGGCTACCGAACGTGGAACAGTCCGACCTCCGAGCAGTGGTGGGAAAATGTCAATTGCAATTAAAAATATTAAGGAATAAAAATCCCAACTGCTGTCTTAAAGATCGAAACACGTTTGATAGCAGACTCTACCCTATTGCGAATCATAAATCGGTATCATGACTTACGTTACATCCGACGGAGGTGACAATCCTGTTGTTACAAAAAGTCATATAGATGATTTTGACATTAAAACGTATTCCCATTTTTGAAGAGAAAACTTCTTTAGCGGCGTTGGATGGGTAAAAAGTGTTAAACTCGCGTCAGGATCACGTGACCTACTCGCATCAGGATCACGTGACCTTTGACTCGTAACCGATGACTTTGTAGGACGACCTGACGTCATGCAACATTCCTGGCTACAGAGTGTTTATTTTGCTAGGTCCGCTAAGAAGCTTCGTAGCTTAGCGGTAAGCGCTTCGACTGTAAGTCCTTATGATTTCAGATAGTACCGGGTTTGAACCTGGGCTTCTGACACTTTTTTTTTTTGTAATTTATTAATTGGCGCTGTATTGTAGGTATGGTATGGTATGTTCTTTTTAACTTTTTCTATGTATATAACGAAGAAAGAAAGAAAGACAAAGTTTTCAATTCTGCCGGCACTCCCGGAGTGCAACCCGTCTTTTTTTTCTTCGCTTCGGAAGAAAAGGAGTTGGAGACAGATACATTTTGGTCCCGTCAAACTACAGAATCGGCACGATTATAGAGCAGGTAATTAAAACAGATTGTGTTTATAAAATACGAACTGTTGCTCACGGTTTCGCCAATATTTCATTAATTATAAGTAGTCTCCATTTCGACAAAGTAGCCGATTTTGCTTTGTCCGTATGTAGGTTTGTTTGCCAGTTCAAGTTTGAGGGCACATTTTTTAATCGATTTTGACCAAACTTGGCATATACGTTCTTTGATTTAAAGCAGAAATTTAGTCGGGACCTTTCTAATAGGAGGGAAAAAGGGAGGCCTTTTAGGGATTATTTATGAACGGATAGTGATGATTGAAACATCAAGGAAATGATCACAGGTTGTTGTGAAAAATAAAATCATGTTTCGTATAAGGTGAACTTAGTTTAAACAAAAACAGATGAGAAATAAGGGAGAAGTTTGCAGTAGCGATTTTTTTTAAAACGGATCGTCATTATTTTTCCTGAAATATTCAAGGATGTATAAAATAATGATACAAATCGTTTGAAAAAAATAGGATACC
This sequence comes from Eilema caniola, assembly GCA_949126895.1. Classification (NCBI taxonomy): domain Eukaryota; kingdom Metazoa; phylum Arthropoda; class Insecta; order Lepidoptera; family Erebidae; genus Eilema; species Eilema caniola. The sequence goes on from OX421479.1 coordinate 297,967, forward strand.
AGATTTGGTCCGCAGGATACCAGAAAAATGTGGCAAAGAGCGCTCGTGACATCTGCTCTTCACAGAACTACTAGTAGGTATTTATCCCTTAGTAATTAAGGGCCAAAACGTTGTTTTATGAAACAGGTCATTTCTTATAATCTCTTGCCAATAGTCAGGTAGCACATTTTTTATAAATATTTTATAACATACCAAGGCTTCGGAACATCAACTCAATGAAACGCATTTTTATTCTCGGTTGTTGTCATTATCGTAATACTATTTATTTGTGGATTGTTAGAAAAATGTCAGTACGAATTGAGTTTAATTTAATTGTGTTAATTTATTTAATTATCAATTAACTAATTTATAGTGAAAACACAAATTTTCACAAATTACCGATTTTTGAAAACTCTACTAAATTGAAGTTCACGGAAAGATATCTCTTTTTATTTTTTACAAACTCAAATGGTTTTAACTACTCTATAGTTTGTAAAATTTAGAAATCGTAATTTTGACAGCTTACGCCTATGAAGTGTGGAATTTTATTTCGATTAGAATGTATCGCAATTATTAATGTCGTCCATCATGGACTCCGTTATTGCTAGTTATTGCCAGGTACCGCCCATTTTTTAACCCTAGAATGTATACTGACCTGGAACTGCATCGTATGCTTTTATGTACTAACCTTTGTAGTGTTATTTCTAAATAAATATTAATTAATGTCATTATTTAATGACATGAATTAATTGTCAATTTCTGAATTAATCTAATAAATATGATTAAATTTAATTTCGGGTTATAACTATTCGATATAAGTAAATACCTACTTAAATATATAAAACACCGCGACGTGGGCGTATGTCATACGGACAACACCGACGTGGGAGTTCCCGGACGAGGTCCTCCGTTTTGACGAAACACTTAAACGCATCGTCGAGGAGATACTCAATATCGAACTTAACGAGCGGCAGTGGTGCCAGGCCAGCATGCTAATCCGATTCGGTGGACTGGGAGTGCGCCGTTTGCAAGAGTGTGGCCCGATCGCCTTTCTGGCTTCTTCCCATGGGGCCTCGCGGTTGGTTGGCCGCTTACTGTCGCGTGTGGGTACTGACATTGGCATTCCTTATTTCAACCTGCCGACCTGGACCAGGTTGTATCCGGTGTCTATTCCGCCAGTAAGACCAGATTTGCAGAGGGGCTGGGATAACGCGTCCGGGGCGTGCATTCTCGCTCATCTACGCGACGGTGCGTCGGGAGTAGAGTTGGCGCGTCTCAATGCCTCCTCTGAGGTGAAGTCAGGTGCCTGGCTGCATGCCCTACCATCCCCTAATCTGGGCACGCTGCTAGACGATGATTCCCTTAGGGTGGCAGCCGGACTCCGACTTGGCTGCACCGTGTGCGAGCCCCACACTTGTGTTTGCGGTGCAAGGGTGGAGGCAAACGGTTTGCATGGTCTCAGTTGCACCCGAAGTGCCGGACGAAGACCCCGGCACCATGCCATAAACGAGATCGTGAAAAGAGCACTGGTTTCCGCGGGCATACCCTGCAATTTGGAGCCCCCTGGTCTTTCGCGCACCGACGGGAAGCGGCCGAACGGACTGACCCTGGTCCCGTGGAAGAGAGGTCACTGCCTGGTTTAGGACGCCACGTCTGTCTGCATCTTCGCGTCGTGCCACCTCGCGGCTACCCAGAGGGCGGCTGGTGCGGGGGCCGAGTCGGCAGCGTTGGTCAAACACAATAAGTACGCCACCTTGGAGTCCGTAGGGTACGATTTCGCCTGCCTGATGGGCACGTTTGGGCGAGGGGACATAGACATGACTTGATCCTCCGGATCAAATATTAAAAGTATAAATAAAATCATTTCAATATCAAAATTAGTTTAAGGATAGAAATAAAGTAATAAGAAAAAGTCGTGTTTATATTTACTTATTTTATGGCACAAAAATGCAGTTTCTAAATAATACATTTATTCAAAATCGGTTCATCATAAGGTCGCTACACGCTAGGTCTTAAGTTACTTTCTAAAGAGGAATTCACTTTCCCGGTCTATATGAAAATGATTATAATGTTTAAGATTTTTCACGCATATATTCCTGGGCGAAGCTGGTATTCAGTTCATTAGTTTTAACAAAAAGGTAAAATGCACTTAAGAGTTAAATTTTACTATAGACATGTGGGATAGAGAGGACGCTTTACAAAACCGAAACAAGTCGAACTTTTCACTCTTCTTCCCGAAGTGCCGTTCTTATACCTTTTAACTACTGACAACCTTTGTTGAAGATGCCCATGAAAGCGCCCATGAGTTTAACGTGCGGGTAGCGGTACTGAAATAGGTGGGAGGGGAGCTCCCGTTCTGTACGGTAGTACTATTTATCCATTCTGTGGTGGTGGGCACGGCCTGTCAGCCATCTAGTCTTTCTAGGGACATCCTTCCTAAGTTCTGCTGTCTTAGCAGACTTCCTTAACGGTATACTAGATTTGTGTTGGTTGCACCGGTGAACGAAAGATACAATAATTTAGAAACGCCTGGAGTCTAACCTAACTCGGGGGGTTTCCAGTACGTATCATGATAAGTCAACCGTCGTATCATGAATTAGGTCAGTTATAGTTACTCTTAGTAGATTAGATATTAAAACATTATAATTCTCAAATAAAAGCACATGTATAATGTAATTAAACTTATCCGTTACAATTAATAAATTACCTATTAGCTAACTACCTGTCAAGGCTGTACATGTATAAGTATTTTGAAATCACTGTCAATGCGTCGGTTTAAGCAACGTTTCGTGACGTCATGGGCTTGTTAGGAAACCATATATCACAGTCACACACAGCCTAGTCTTAACCTAAATCAACTATAATTTTATTGAAACAATTAGTTTGCAATTGCAATATAGATAGTGACGTCTCTATTACTTATAAAGAAATCCGCACACGGTCATATTAGATTTTTAAGTAGGTACCAAGGCAAACGGGACTGGTTCCTCCTGCGGCGAGTTTCGGGTTACAAGAATCATATCTTAAAGTTCAGATCTTTCGCTATTAATAGCCACGAAAATGGAATATTCCGCCGTCACATTCAGCCGAACCTTGCGTCGCACCTCGTGTCGTCGCTCTTGCTGGTGGAGTCGGCGGACCGTGCATGGAACATGAGCGGAATGCCGCCGAGGATGCCCTGCACGATGCTCGACTTGGGGTCGGACTGCAGCTGCCGAGGCGTGGTCTTGGCAGGAGCCACGGTGAACTTGGCTAGCACGGCGGCCAGGCCGGCCACTGACTGCATCTGACCTAAGCGTTCACCTGCACGACAAACGTTAACATTGTATATTAAATCGAACCTCAGCTGCAGGCGCTAAGTGACAGCACTATTGTACAAAGGTAATATAATTAAGTATGTACATGCATACATTAGCGTTGTGCAGTAATAGAAAAATAATCATTATTCTACAATATTGTCTATGCAAAATAAGTGTAAGAGATATAAATACTACTAACCGATGCAAGCTCGCGGGCCTTCGCCGAAGGGCAGGTACACGAACTTGTGGCGCTTGGCGACCTCTTCGGGTGCGAACCGCTCCGGCTTGAACTCGGAGGGGTTGTCGAAGTACTGCGGGTCGTTGTGCAGCGCCATCAGGGGCACCGTAATCCTGACGCCGGGGTCGATGCTGATGTCCGTGCCAGGGATGGTGTACTTGCGTACGCACTGCCGCCATAGGAAGCCGGAGGAGGGAAACATGCGCATGCCCTCCTGGAACACCCACTCCACGTACGTCATCTCCTTGATTGCGTCGTACGACAGCCGGTTGTTGTGTCGAGCCAGCACGTTGTCTATTTCAGCTTGTGCCTTCTTTTGCACCTCCGGGTGGAAGGCTAGTTGATGGAGGGTGAAACTGGTCGCAGACGACGAAGTCTCGAAGCCCGCTGCAAAGAAGATGAACGCCTGCGCCGCCATGAGGACGTCGTCCAGCTCCAACTCCACGTGCTTGCCGCTACCGTCAGGATTTCTTTCTTCTAGGGATTCCACTTTAATTTTACCTCTCTGTTGCAACTCCAACAAAAAGTCAATAAAGTCATTTCTGCCCGAGGGTTTGTAGTTTCTTTGTTTCAATATATGAGTAATAAGTTCGACTACGTCGTCCTCTAAACTTTGGCCGAGCAACTTCCACGACTTGAAGGTATTAGGGAAAATGTTTTTAAGAACCAAGGTATAGGCTCGTTGGAAAGTAATCTCAAAAATTTTAGTTCCAAGTTTCCTGAATGGAGAGTCATCGTTATTTAGTGTGTCAGCGTCCAGTCCGAACCCACAAGCGCCTATGAAGTCGGTAGTGTACCGAGCCATCAGGTCCCGCGCGTCGACCGGATGCCCGGCGGTCGCGGAGGCTAGCGCGCAGGCCTGCAGGCGCTCGGCTCGCTCCACGATCAGCGGGAACATCGCCTTGAGCTTGCCGCTGGTGAAGGCCGGCGTCAGGCGCTGGCGCAGCAGGCGCCACAGGTCGCCGTCCGCGAAGAACAAGTTGCGCAACAAGGGTTCCACCACTTTGTGAAGCGGCTGCAGTCCACGCGCGTAGAAGTGTGAGAAGTCGGTAACGATGATTTGTTTCACGAGGTCTGGATCTCGAATCACCAGCTCAGGGAGGACACCGCGATAGTAACCCACGAAGCGTTCGTTAGGGTACTTCCAGTACATCTCAGCGGCTCTTTCAGTGATACTTTTCTTTTGGAAATAGCGAGAGATATCGGTGCCGAAGAACGGGATGGGTTCGTCATGTTTGACACCTCTCTGCCTCCAGTAGGAGTAGCTCTTGGTTCCATAGTAGTAGATGGCCGCGAGGGTCACGAGGAGGAGTGCTAAGGCGATCATGGTGCAAGTCTGCTAGCAACTGCTGCTGCCCGCCGCAGATACCTATATAAATACTAATTGTTATCCGCTTTGATAAAAAATTACCTTTGATTTGATAATGACAGAATTATCAGTACACTCGCTGGAAGAGCTCCAATTAGAAACAAAATACCTACTTAATACACCAAATTATTGCTATAAGAAATTATTTAATTAACATAGCTACTAGCGGATACCTGCGGATCTGTGCGCGTGGATGTCGGTTGTTATGACCAAACACAGCCAAAAGTCTGGTGTGTATATATTGACAATCATAAATATCAGTAACGATTTTAGATTGACATGGTCTTTTATACTGCTATGAATATTATAAAACTGTCGAGATAGTTCCACCTGGTAGAAAGCGGTTACCGCGGCCTATGGGTGTGTGCAACAACAGGGGCTTCACACCCTCGTGGCGCACTGCCGGTCCAGAAAGAACGTTCTAATGCCCTTCTTCAAGATGTTAAGTCAGCATTTCAGCCTGCTGAACATGCCAACTCTCACAGCGGTATAACGGTAAAGAAAAGATAAAAGTTTGTAAACTTGCCCCTTCAACCTAACCAACATTTTGGGCTCACAAATGGTACCAGTGACCGCACACTCGTTGGCCCACTTCGCAATGCGTGCCTCGATCGTAGTCGATGTCTCAATCGCGTGAAGTGCAGATCCCAGGCTCTTACCCAGGTGCGTGAGAGGGACCAAGTCATCGCCATGCGGGCACTTGTGGGGTCTGGCGAGTGTAACGCAGGTACTCAGTGCTCACCACGTGATGTTCCATACTGTTACAGTCGGCCTTCGTCCGACTGATCGGACGAGGCGGAAACAGTTTCCTATGGGTCCGATTGGTCGAACGATGCGGATGTGTTTTTCCTGTTGGACTAACTGATAGGACGACGCGGACAAATATTAATAAGAAACAAACATGGATATGGCAAATTTTAGAATATATTATAATACATCGATGGCTCCTACGTATGGGGATAGGGGGTAAGTGATGCTGCGCACTCCGCAGTGGGTGATGATAAGTAATTTATTCTCCTTGCCATCTAGAAACTTTTGATCAGTCGTTCATTTGATGTCGCATACATTGGGATTTTAAAATTTTTCTAAATACAACATTTGCTCATTTAAATTTTGTTATTTCGTGTATTGTTCCTTTGAAATTTGCTCGAGAAAGTTTTGATTTTCTAATATGCAACCTCAAAACATGTAGGGTGCTCGATCAAGATTCTTGTAAGCACCTCACGCTTTTAACTATTATTCATGATATATTGTTTACTAGCTGACCCGGCGAACCCCGTTCCCGCTGCACCCTCTATTATATTAAACATGTGAAACTTACTCTTGAATCATTCTATCTATTAAGAAAAACCGCATCAAAATCCGTTGCGCAGTTTTGAAGATTTAAGCATACAAAGGGATATAGGGACAGAGAAAGCGACTTTGTTTTATACTATGTAGTGATGTTCATTATAACTATAATAGATACACGATATTAAATTGGTACTCAAAAGTATAGTTATATACTTTTGTGTACCAACTTAATATATTTCTATTTCATAGTTTTTATGTCATAGTTATATAGTATATTCACAGGCAGCCAAGCCCGCGTCAAAGCTCCTGCCGCCAGCTCGCTTCGGCAGGTGTATAGTACGGCGCACGGCAGGAGCCTAATCTAAACAGAAAGATAGCGGCTACTTACTCACTGTCACTTATAAGCCATTATTATGACGCACGATGTCATATTGTAATAATTCCTTCACAAAATCAGTGCGATAGTAAGCGATTATTTATAATTTTAAAATATGGCATCTACTGTCGTGCTGTAATCGATATCATAAGTACCAACAACACGTAGTGCGTACACCATACATGTATGATGTAGGTATGCGCCCACATACGCGTCCACGGACGATTGTGGCTGACGGATAGTCAATCCGTCAATAGCTTGTGCGACGGCTCGAGGTGATGGCGATAACATTTTTAGGCACCAATTAAATCGGGCAATTGGGTTTCCCCATTTGAAACTTGTAAAATAAACAACATTTTTCCTTTTTCTACACAAATCCTATAAAAATTGATACTTTGTGCTGCTTACACTGTTGATTGATGGCACTTGGTGGAACCTGCTACACATCTTCAATGAAAACACTTGTACTATTCCACATTATTTATTATTATCCTGACCGGTTTCGCCTTACGGCGCCTTAAGACGAATTTGATAATGCCTTAAGGCGAAACCGGTCAGGATAATAATAAATAATGTGGAATAATAGTAAAAATGTTTTCATTGAAGAAGAGATACTTTGCGACTTTCATTTTTTAATTAATTTCACTGACCACGCGAGCGATGCGAGTGGGAGTCTCTTTTTTGACAAAGTGGCAGATTTTGCATTTGTCCATATCTACGTCGATTTGTCAGTTCCGGTCTAGAGGGCTTGTTTTTTTACCGATTTTCAGCAAACTTTTGCACACAGGTTCTTTGATTCAAAACTCAACTTTTATCGAAAGATTTTTTGATAAGAGGTACAATGAGGAAAAAAGGGTAGAAGTTTGCTGTCGCGTTAACCGAACGGTGAACGCATCGTCATTATTTTTTGGTGAAACATCTAGGGCAGTTCAAAAAAAAGATAAGTATCGTATTAAGAGTACCAGAAAAAAAGTGGCAAACGGTGCGCTTCAGGTCTGCTGCTGCTGACCGAACTAATAGTGTTATAATTGGCTTGCCGGCGTCCGCCAGGATACTACTACTAGTGTTATTTGATCAGACTGGATCAACCTTTTACTCTTTTATGTGTGTTATCTGTCTACGTCAATTATATTGTAAGGTTTAACATCTTTATTCGTATCTTCAAATGATTAATCTTTTATTTTAATAGGTGCGATAACCAATCTAATATTTTCATCAAAGAAGTAATTCATTATTATTTAACGTAAATCACCACTGAAGATCTCTGATAGGGCGATTAAAATATGTATCAACTCCTCAGTAATAAAATTGGGACGTATGTAGATACCTACGTGATGTATTGTACAACACAACTTGTTATTAATAATCCAGATAATAATTTTGTATGTAGTTGTAATAAGACAGATAGAGAGAGAAGAGGCTTGACAAGCAACCGCCTGGGGCTCACCTGTGTAGTCAACTGTAGTGGTGTTACAGCAGATCGTACAGAAGGCCGGAGGCGTGTGTAACGGACCTACGTTAGTATCAGTTACCATACTTACGAACATCTGTGGCATTGGTTACAGTAGTTGGAACCCTAAAAAGTTCGACAACCTATTTAACTACTAATAAAACTCCGAAATCGCCAGTGGGTCGGAGAGATCAAATGGTAGTCGCTTCACAGAAAATGTCACACTCGTGCTGTACTCGACCCTGTAGGAACGTACTAATGCCCTCCTTGAAGAACTCCATATAGTAGTCGCTTAGAATAACCACAGCAGGGAGTTCGCTCCACAGCTCCTTTCATACCTTTCTACTTGTGTATTTATCTGTTAGACGAAACGCCGACCCCAACTGGGTTGGTAAAAGGTTCGGTGTTGTTATGCCCGCGAGTGGTGAGGGGGTGCTTGGAGTTCTCCACACGTCAAAAACACTTAAATGTATACAAAGTATATTCTTTTGAATATTCTCCCGGTATACTTTCGGATTACCTTGGGAGAGGACTATATCTAGCAGTCGACTGCGGTGGGCTAATTGATTGATATTGTCGTGCTGGTGTGGGCTGGTAGGTACACAGTCTATAAACAGTATCATCACTGACTATCGCATAATTACGTAAATGATTCTTACCATTATTCTATGCAGTTGCGCATTGACAATCAGATTGATATTATAATCCTGATAAACAGTCTATAAACAGTGTTCACCGACTGTTTATCAGGATTAATTTATATTTTGTGTAACAATAATCTAGCACCTGTTGGAGGACGCACCCACTTCTTTGCTGGCGATGCTGACGACACTAGTGACCAGCAGGCGTACAAGCAAACTCTTTCCCCGTGACAACTCTCAATGATAACCCAAGAATAACATTAGCAGCTCAAGTGTGAGTGTTATAGACGAGTCGCTGGGCTCCAGACGGTTTCGTCTCGCCACAGCGCAAGTGGGAAGCAGCGGCGTACAGTCAGCATCAGATTGGTAACAAAACCTTCCTCCTTCCTGTTGACTGATTAGGTATACACGTTTAGTTCGGACAATAATACAATTTAGAACAATAATACAGTTTGAATGGTTCTTAATAGCTCAGTTTTAAGATCATTTTGAGACTTTGTCGTCGGGATCGATCTGATGCGGACTGTACCAATGAGCCAGGCCGCGTGGTTACATATTGCCCCTTTGGCGCTGTTCTTCTGAGATGTCTAGTGGGCAGGGTTTGCTTACTTGTACACTCAGAGAGTTGTGTACGGCTACCGAGAACCGTGCAGGCGTTAATACAATCCTAATAATCCGCGTATTATCTCTAATAAATGGCGCAATATTATTAACATATTTTGTCAAAGCCATAGCAGCTATCTTATCAAATCTCATAAGGGATTAACGCCGTGATTCACTGCGAGCGACGCTGACAAACTATTTTATTGTGTAAGTATTGCACAGCTGTTGTTTTAAGTCGCCGCACAGAAAATATTAAATTCCGATATATCCACTACATTTTAATTATTGTTTAATTGAGTTGATCGTCAACTCCCTCGCAATAAACTCGCCCGATCGAGGGAGATGGCACAAAATAATTTAATTTATTTTTCTATTCGTCAACTCGCACGACACTTCAAATCATTCAAATCACGGCAGCAGCAGGAGGAGGATACTAAGCCTGAACGACGCCAATCGAGTGGGCCGCGGGCCATGCGAACGTTGCCAAAACTCGACTATGTTTCGAAAAATAAAAGATTACTTGAGTTTATTCTTAGATTTGTATTATCTTGTTTAGTAAAACAATCAGCAATAAGGAATTCGCTTCAAACACATCACGTAACATAAATGATCAAGGCTATACTCGTAGAGCTTTTTCAATATTAATTTTTAACGTTTGATAGGCTCGCGTTTGGCCGATGATGTTTGATTTGATGAAAACTTGATGATTGTTTTTAATACTTTCGAGGTCGCAAACGTATGTGTGGTCGCATCGGCTCGTATCTGACCGCCAACTGTCGGAAATTACCCGCCGCTTCATCCGTACATTTTCAAAGACGCGAGCACACATACGCGCTGCCTCTACAGCGCGTTTATTTACACATAGGTACAAATGTTGTAAACAATAAGTTATAACCGTTATAGGTAAGTAGTACATAAGTATTTTTGTTAATAGTTAGGTTAGTACGTAGTTTCCCTTAAAAGTTGGCTACTAAAGTGGCAAACAAACACACGGATCCACCTGATGGCAAGCGGACGCCGTAGCCTATGGAAGTTTGCAACACGATCCGAAATGTGTCGTCTACACTGGGGGTGGGCTAAAAGTTCTCAATATTGAAGTTATGAGAAGTAATTCATAGCCTGTTTACCAATTTTCTCAGCATATTTACTAAAGTGTTGAAGACAATTGAATATCAGGTATGAATCAAGTCTAAAGCATGAAAGCTAGACATCCAATTACAATGCGTGGAGTTGGTCACGACGATGGGCAGTGCGGGCTGGCGGGTGCGGTGGTGATGTCACTCTCACGCGCTGCCGTCGGAGCTTCCGCTTCGCCCCACCTGGCCATGCACCCTGTAGCTAGTCAGTGGTAAGCAGGACAGTGGAAAGAAGTAAATCAGTAGATAATACTACTGTCCCCTGGCCTGCCTAACTGGAACAATGCAATCGTATAATGTGTTCACAGATAACGAACAGGCCTTGACTTCAATACGCAGTTCGTTACCACTGTGTTATCGACAGTTGTAGAAATTTCCACTAGCTGACAGGCATTTGTACCAAATATCAAATGTAGTATCGACTGGTATGGAGAAATGTAAGACAACCTTCTTTTGAATTTGTACCTAATATATAAGTGAGCTTTTAAATTTTTTGATTGTATATTGAATTAAAACCTATTATTAATAGCTGTTTAGTTACTTCCATATGATTTATCTACACTAAATTGCCTATAAATTATGTCTAGATATTATTACTATAGGATCAATACTTTAATAAATACAAGAGGTAAAATGTAATAACGCTCATTAATTTTCTTCAAGTATACCTAGCCCCCAGTACTCGTGTCTGAGATTAACAAATATCAATTCACTAGCTTTACTTTTACCAAGTCCAGACCTTGTCTTTCTTCCATCCCTATTACCAAAGTGTCAGTGAAGTAGTACGCTTATAGAGTTCTCCCTCAAGTACAGAACTGGCTTAGGAATCAACTGGCCCTTAAAATATGGGGCTGGAAGCGAGGAGTCTACGGAAACTTGGACCTAATTACGACTTTAGATCCCTCTGCTCCTGACGCGTTGCTAAGATCCATTCTCTGCCGACGTAAAAGTGGTTCTACTGGCACCTATAGCAGCGTTTTTCAAGATTTCACTACTAAGGGGGTAGAATAGGCGATGAACGGCCAACGACTGAAAGGCGACAAATAGGCCTCAAACGCCTACCCAGAAATGTCTACTAGTTCTCCAACTATAACGCGTGCTCAGTATACCTGTAGAATTATCTTCTTTAAAAAAAAAAAACTAGCGCCAATCACTCTATGGCTAAGATGAATTGATTTTGTCACGAATTATGAGCCTTACATTTGACCTCTCGTATTTATTAAAGTATTAATCCTACAATAATGATGTTCCAACATAATTTAATATAGATAATTAATGTAAAAGTAACTAAAGAGCTATCATTAATAGTTTTTTTTAATATAGGACACGTCAATTTGACTTTACCTCGCCTGATGGTAAGCTGAAATTCAATATACAAGCAGAAGATTGAAAAAAGGGACCTATCCCCCTTCCCATCGCCGGCTCGTGTCCTAGCCTCGGTGACTTTTAGAATGTTCATGTGGGCACCTCAGGGAACAACTGTACCAAATTGCAAAACTACATGAATTATTTGGTCTGATTTCATTGATCTTCCCACACTATAATGTCCAAAAAAATAAAACAAAGCCTTATATGCGTGAAAACAAAATATAATAATTTGATAAAGGCTGCTTTGATATAGTCTGAGCTGTAAAATGTAAACAATATGCCCCAATTCCGAGCTCAAGATGAGGCGATCTTATCGCGTGTCGATTGTCGCGGGAGTCGCGTCGCTCGCGCGTTCGTGTCGTGGGTGTGCGCAGGAAATGAAGTGATCCGTCGCGCGGCCCCGCTGCGCTCGCCCTCACCGTGTCTCCATACATCTCCACGTGTGCGGCGTGAGACACTTACACTAACCCTATTTCCTCTTGTTATGAGATTTTGCACTAAACTCCTTGCCTTGTGTGCAATACACTATACACTCTGTGCATGCCTTCACAAATAAAATATGCGCAATTGTTATGTACAAAGGACTCTAAATGTTGAATTAACTTAATTATGCTTGTACATGTATTAGATCATAATACAGGGTACAAATGTATGAAAAAAGAAATCTGAAAGATTAATTAAAAATACATTTAAATGAAAATAGTAATTATATGCGAAAGATTGTGCTGACTTTGAAAGCTGCCACCCAAGTGGTGTAAAGTGGTATAAAAGCTTGCAGTGCACACAAACACAGGAGACTCTATGCGGGTGTGGTGCGGTCCATGGCCCTATACGAGTGACCCGTGTGGGAGGACACTCTGGAGGCCAGGTTCTTGCCTCTGCTGCATGCGGCACAGAGGACGATGGGCACCAGGGCCGTCAGGGAGTACCGCACGATATCCTTCAAAGCGGCGAGTCTCCTGGCCGGATTGCCACCGTGAATCCTGGAAGCGAGGACCCTTTCGGTACTGTATCATTTCCGAAAGGAGGTGCGGAAGCGGGGATACGATCTCGAGCCCGCAGATATTCGGGCCGAGAAATCCCGGCTACAGCGAAGCTAAGACGGGCACTAGTTGCTATAGAAACCTCAAATATAAATTATAGAGTAATTTCGTAAGTTAAAGGTTGACATGCGCTAACAAACAGCAGCTGCCTCTGTTGAACAGTTGGGACGCGTGGCGTGTGGCGAGGGGCATGTGGCGTGCGGCGTGTGGCTGCCGACGCAAGCTGCGCGTATGCATGTTAGTGCAACTTGTGACATGAAGCCATGTAGTGTCTGTGTCTGTTTGGAATACTTTGGGTGTACATACATTTGCGTTATAAATTAAATTTTAACTTGTACAATATACTGCTTCCGGGCTGTTTGGCCGTGGTCTATGTGAAACTTGCGTTTCAGACGTTTCGTCGGTCACTGCGGTCGACATCTTCAGTGGCGCAGGTCCGGGCGACGACGAGTTTGGAGACCTTGCCTCATCGGTGGCTGAGTTGCGACTGATGCGAAGTCTTGAATCAATTGAGTCTTGAATTCTACGTGCAACGCCGGCCGTGAAAGCCTGAAGACTTATAAATTTTAACTGTTTTTAAACAGTCACAAGAAATGTACAATTGATTTAATAAGTAAACGATCTATAAATGACTGCCGTACCCGTAGGTACCCATACAACGTTCGATATAAATATCAAATCTAATCGGTTCTCTAATCATAATTGAGTCTATCTACAATCATGAATGTAGGAAAATTTTCTTCGCGAATAATACCAAAATAAAGGCGGTGGTAGCTACCACCGTGGTAGGTAAAATATATAAAAATATCTAGGTGTATGGAGAGTAGCCACAAGTCTATATACACAGTATATAATGCAATGCTGAACACTATCTTGTGACTCTAGAGACTGTCGTACATGCACAAATCCAAGAAGAATTTAGGTACTGTACCGACATGGAAATGACAGCAGTAAACTTGAAACTCTATAAAATCGTAGGTAGTTCAGCGTAGTTTTTGTCGGATATATTTTACGTTTGTGAATATGTTACCTATGGTCCGGTGTGTCGTGGCAGGCGCACAGTGGCACAGTGGTACAGTGGTACAGTGGTACAGTCGGCACGTCGTGGCCGGTGGTGCGCGCAGATTTACGCGAAAAACTAACTTCGGACGCGCCGCCTTACAGCACCCGTGCACACCACCGCGGACGATACGACAAGGCCATCAATTTATCTTGCATGTTAGTAAACTCATTTCAAACAACATGTGAATTGTTTATGTATTCTAACATACCTTTAGCTTTCCTTGCAGAAATCCCGACGGATGCCACCCTCGCCGGCCACCTCGGAATTTTGGACGCGAATTGACTAGAACCGCCCATTGTCTCGGTTCTTAAATATCAGGATATAAGGTTAACCAATAAGGCATTTTCCTCACAACCCAGGTGACTCCTGAAGGGAGGCTTCTGAGGGTCACGTGAAGAGCCTCCGAAGCTCCGAACAGCCCTCTACCACAGAGCCGTTGCTCTCTCCTCCGAAATTATTTGTAGGCGGCAGTATCTCTCATGCGTGAGCGAAAGATAATACAATTCTATAGAATGCGAATATTATAAATGTGACAGTTTGTGAAGATGTTTGAATATTTGTAACTCAATCACAGGGGAACGGCTAAAGGATGGTCACAACATTTGACTCTGTTCGGGTGCTGCAACGTATCCAAAACGTCGACAAAAGTAAGTCCCATAATGTATTTGTAATAAGTCGCGACCATTATAATAGCTATGAGTTTGCACTGCGAGAGTTTATAATATATAATTGAATATTTCCGTGGGCGTCCGAACAGTGGAAACAAGCGTGTTCGTGTGCAATGTCCAACTTATATTGCGTTCAGTATTTATTGCCCTCACCTGTCGTACTCTGAGTTACGCCTCCCCTCCCCTTCCTCGCTCCTGATCCCCGCTCGTCTTGCCCATACGGAGCTGTGGAGTGGTCAGCGATAAGCGAGTCGCACCAACGTGATGCTGTTTGCCTTTGACGAACCCTCTTTGACCCGAGAACGTTGTTGCTGGTGCTCCACCACCGACTGCATGTTGTACTGGCTCTAGGACTAATATTTTAGTGAAGTTACCGTAAATGAAGCAACGTTTTAAGTTTTAAGTTTTTAGCACTTTCGTTATAAGTTGAGCATACTGCACATCTCATTTGAACACAAGTGGCGGTAAGACTTCATACAGGTCCACATTACATTTTCAGGTAACGCCTGACCTTGGCAAGCGCACACCAACCACAGTAGAAATCTGGACGTCGGTGATGAGATGCCTTATACGATACTCTAAGACTATCCAGGTGACTTATTTCTCAAGCTCCAAACAAGCACAATTTTTCCATTTCAGTGTGTTCAATAGGCTTGTAGCATTTGAATTCTCAAGCTCCGGCTGCTATCGAACTATTCCATCATCTGTTGGTCATTAGTTAAGCCTTCCCCATGGTAGATAAATAGATTGTAGGTGAAGCCGGTAAATTTTCAGTAATAGCGGGTGCCATGTTTTCTAATATACTTCATGAAAATAAAGTATGAGGTATTTAAAGAATTCCAGTCAATGGTAAAAAAACAGACAAATCGTAAAATTAAAATTCTAAAAACAGACAATGGTGGTGAGTTCTGTAGTCAAGTCTTTGAAAAGTATCTAAAACAACAAGGAATAATTCATCAGAAACGTAATGCCTACACATCTCAGCAAAATGGTGTGAGTGAAAGGATGAAGTGGTCATTAGGACCGATAAGACATTAAAAGAAAAGTATATATAAGCATATACTCGCTTAAAACGGGAAACAGTTCTAAAACCCCAGTGCCCTAACGAGCACATTGCCGGAGTACTGACGCTGCGAAGATATCGCGTGGTACGGCCCGGTTGTTATCGACGCCCTAACTTATTAATTAGTCAACGAGCGAGTAATAGCGGTAATTCACGTGCGTTATCTTGTGGCAACGACGCCCGCCACGCTGTGCCGGGATACGACGCTTTCAAAATACGCCGCTATTTAATACAACCATAATGGTTCAATAGCTTGGCGATTCTACCAAGGTGCGCCCGGCGGTGGTCACAGGTTCTCTCTAACAACCTTTGCGTTACATGCTTATGGGTGATCTCGAAGGACGACAAAGGTCAACGCACTCAGTTGATTCACTCGGCACATTTCATTTTCGAACGTTTTTCACAGATTACTTAATTATAAACTTTTACTTAAAATAGGTATTATTTTCGTAGGTACTAGTTATTTAGAAGTCATATAATTGTTTTTGTGGACTAAGGGAATCAACTGAATACGATCTTTAATATTCCTTAGAATAGCAAATATTGCCACTCTAAGAAAGTTCTTAAAAGAAAACTAAACTAAATTTCTTCAAGTGTAATAAAACATTTGAGATTCGAACATTTCATTCATGTTGAGATAATTAGCATCATCGTTCTCTTCTTGATCTATTTCATTCAAATATCATTGGTATTTCATTATACTCAACTTCCAATACTTTGAATCCTACAGTCGTGCGTACCTCCTGGCGTTCGTGACCACTGGCGGACGCAGAGCTGGTAAGTACCTATCTACTGGTAAATATCGTTAATATCGTCACGTTCGCGGCAGGCCGCACCGCGACATAATTTATTTCACGAACGCATAATGAGCGCCTACACTGAAGATTGAAAATTTGACCAATAAATTAATATTAATCCGGGGGAGTTCCGGGACCACTTGATTTATATTAACTGGCATTTTGTGAGTTACATCCTCAATTTACACGGTTCATCGGCTCTTATGGGTCGGTTGGAAGAACGGTTCGTAATGTATGGATTAGACAGGGTCTGCCAATGAGAAAAGTTCGCAGCGACTCGCTCGCTTGCTCTCATAAAGCGGCAATTCCAGGCGAGTCATGTGTCACGTCGGTCACTCGCGTCATGCGTGTTGACAGCTACAACCGCGTGAAAGATTTATTTTGCTGGGACGAGCGGTATGTACAGTTAGCATCATTAAAATGTTGATAAATGATGCTGACTGTACTTAGCAAGTTGATTGATCCAGCTGTAAAAAAGTAACAAATAGGCAGATTACCTTACAAGGGAAATGCTCTGACCACTGAGCCAGCTAGCCACGGCTGAAGCTACCCAAATATTCTTACATGCGTCTTGGGGCAACGGTGGGAGCTATCTATTGACGCTCGTACGAATGAAATAGGAAAATATCGGAAACAATGGATAGCTTCAGGCGTGGCTCCATGGCTCCGTGGATCATTCCCTCCATCCTCCCATGGTCATTCCTGCCTCACGGCGTACTGACCGAATCACGGGAGAGTGCCCTGCGGTTTGTTATAAAGCTTCTCCGTGGGCACAGTTCTTGACTCCCTACAAATTCTTGATCCGTCCCCAGTCGTATTCTCCCCCTTCGGGGCTGGCTTTCTACATTAGCGATTCGAGCTTTCTACCTTATGGGGTTGACGTGCACAGTAACGGTACTGCGCGTCCCGCTGTCCGTTAATCCTATAACGACCGCTTATTCAAATGCGCGCCTAATAGAGTGCGTGAACGTCCTAAATGCTATAAAGGCTTCCCTACTACTAACAAGGTCGTGGTGCCATAGCGGTCCCTCTACAGTCCGTTCGATTGCATGTATTGCGTCCAGCATAACTTCCCTTTCGGTGGCGTACAGCTTACATACCCAGAGTGCGTGGTCACGGCTTTCCTGGTCGTGCTCTTCACATGGCTCCGTGGATCAATTGTCTTTCCCTTTACATCTTATTTTTTTTAATTTGCGCACGCCGGAGCCGGAGGTAGATGTTATGCCGGCTCGAACCCACTAAGCCGCACTCCGTCGTGGGTCGTGGTCGGAATCCGTTCCACGACTTGAGCAACCGCCGTCGTGGCCTTTAGGGTCTGTGTGTGTGTGTGTAGCTCCACTCGCCGTCACTAGCGTGTCGTCCGCATATCACACCGCGTAGCCCCCAGTCGTATCTCTGGCTCTCTCCGTCAGGTAAACTCCGACTATGCGACTATATACATATTTTCCTATTTTAACCATTAGTAGGTTTTTTGCTACAACTATATATGTAATTTATACTAACTTTTTATACATATGCTATAACTTACATGAGCGACTTACGACCTAGCACGGACATGTCATACTTTTACACACATATATATATATATATGTGTCCTATTTTGAAGACGCTTATGAAGAGGAGGGCGTGTTACCTAACGTGGCACTGCTCCACAAGACGTCTCGCTGCTCACCACACTGTTGGTTCACCTACATGCATTTGTTTGAGTAAATATCCCTCAAAATCTATACGTCGAACTCAATAAACTAACTTTAGCTTCACAATAATAGACATGCGATTTTCACTTGTTACCTCTAGCCAACTAGCTCTAGCTGGCGGTGAAGGAGGCAACACAAACTGCAACGGCCTAGAGAAAGTCCCCGATGCTGTAGACGGCCGAGCCGGAGGAGGAGACCGGAGTGGGCTTCCTTACGGCGGCGTCGACAATGGGGGCCGTGACAGTTAACTGACAAGATCCTTTACATATTACAAAATTTGTACAAGATTTTCCAAATTTTTCGCTAGAAGAAAGCAAGGACGTTATTTCTGATTTTTCGACTCAAATACGAGTGAATTTCAGATGTCTAAGACGTGTTCATGTTGCTCAGTTAGTCAGAGCATACTCCCTGTAAGGGTCACATACCGCCTTGGACATTCAGTTTTTCAATCTAATACAAAGTTATCTGTATTAAAGACTACTCAGAATATAAAAGTAATATTTTTATTTATTTAAGGGTAACTTTGCCTTTTTATGGTTTTTTTTTATCATCATCTGTCTGGCTGTCACTCCAAGCTAGCAGCCATAACCCGGATGGCTATTCCAATTAGTTTCTTTACCCAAGTCGTCGTCTAACCGTTTCTGTTGATAACACCATACTACACGTTAGTGAGAGGTACGGCTCCGGCGGTGTAGTGGTGGAGTGTTGGATCACTGGAGCATCGGTGGTAATGTAATAACTTGTGACAATGCACTGGGGAGGCTACGCCGCCAACGGATTAGAAGCCGCGAACCGTTCGAACAGTTCGCAAAAAGGCGTAATGACAAGACCGCTGGCGATGGGATAGCAACTCTACGCGAGAGTAATAAGCTATGAACTAACAAAACATTCGTGCAACATCACGCTAAAGTTTTGTGATAAAGAGACACGTAAAATCAAATGTGAGTGGTACAGGGGCGTCGTGAAGGTACAGACTACAGACGTGCCACTAATTACGGGACGGGGTGACTCCCGCTCTCATTATGCGCGTGCCTCGCCTCGCACCGCGGTGCCTTCTGCCTGTCGCCGTGCACGTGAGGTAATAGATAGCTGTCACACGTCTCCGCGGCTCATACAATGGAGGAATTTATAATAACACGAGAGGGAGGATTAAGCTTAGCCAAATAATGCTTCTTGATCATTTAGTAGATGATGAATTTGGTTTTTTTCTTGTCCAGTTTTAAGTGATATGAATCAATCTATGAGTAGAAAGCCGTTTGCTGGTATGTCTTCAATATAGTATAGTAATGAACAGAGTGAATAGTTAGTGAACAGAACCTATACCTACCATATGTCTATGAGAAGCAATCATACATAAATTTTTATCAAGGCTACATACATCTTCATCAGACATTAGAATAAAGATACTTGATACAAATGTACCGAGTTATTAGCCGGCGCTTTGTCGGGGCCTGGGAATTAGGTATTGTAGACATATCAAAGAGCACTAGCGGCTATGTTATACATTCTTTAAAAAGCATTTTCTTTGAAAAGCACTTGCGTCATCCAGAATGTATTTGTCCCACAGTCTCATATTCTCTTTCAATAATACAAATCTATATATCAAATTCAATAGGACTTTAATATTGGGAGAGAGGCCTATGTTCAGCTGTGGACTACAATAGGCTAATTGATTGATAATATCGTGAATTCACAAAGTCAGGCAAAGTTCTGTGAGGAGGTAACCTGTAGGTACTTGAAGTTGTGCAATAAAGTGTCTCAGTGACGCGAGTAGGAGCAACTTGGTTCGTTTGAACTCTGCAACTTTCACAAGTGCGTCCGGCAACAATAAATACGTTCCTGCATTACATCTTAATCAACTCAGACACATCTACTTAAAGTGTACAGCCGGCCCGCCAGACGAGCTCTCCGAGTTTCGTCTTGGGACGATCGTTTGCGAAGAGTGAGCTTATAAAAATTTCATTAATGTTTAGTGGACCTTACGTCTCCAAAGTTGTTTAATTGTGCGGTGCACACTTGGGCGCACAATGCCACTGGCGCCATAACTCAGCGCGAACGACTTCATGTTGTATCTTAAACAATTTATTTAGAGCACCCCCGCCTCGCGTCGCCCCACGCCCAGCCCGACGTCGTCTCGCTCAAATTTTAAATTATCATTTGATTTCACGCGGCCATTGTTCGCGAAAAATAACAGAGCAAAGATACGCGTGGAAGACAAATGCGAAGTGGCTTTGTTTGTGGCGAAATATCATAAAAATATAAGACGATAAAGTGGCGTGATTTATATTCGCTGGAGCACCGGCGCGGCGCCGCGCCGACGTCGTGCCGACACCTCGCGAACACCGCGTTCCTGCCTTTTATTGCAACGCGCTTCGTCTCGAGCACTGTTTAGTCTAGGTAAGTGTCGTGCGTTGTCGTGGCCGACGCTCGAGTGGCCCGGCGAGTGCGACAGTTACGAGCGGTGGTCAACGTGCTACGTTCTGACATTTGGTTATAATTTGATGTAGGTGATGATGGAACCACGACTGAACCGACTCAGCTGCGGAAATACTTGGTAACTCTCGCGCCGTAGATACCAGTGGCACGTCCGAATACATTATAACACTTATTTACATCCGTAATGGTGTAAAAATGTGAAAAGAAAGGAAATCGAAAATAAAAATGAACCATTGTAAGGAAATATTTTTCAGTAATGAGTAAAAGTCGTAACAAGCCCACATCAGATATTGTCCGCGCGATACCGCAGCGCCTCTACGAGTCCACGAGATCTCCTTTAATATAAATCTACTTTAGTTGAACGTGTTCGTCAATCTATACATAATAAAATCTGAGTGTCTGTTTTTAATAGTGTAATAACCGTTTTATGCTACATGCATATGAATATAATACGGTACATAGGTACACCAAAATAACATTTTACAATTTTTGTCTCTGTCTGTCTGTCTTGAGATGGCCAACTATTTCAGATATTTAGCCAGTATTTAAAAATTCTAATAGGATGGTTTGTTGCCAAAAACAAATCTTAATTTTTTTTTCTCATCGCCGAAAACATCTGTATAAAATAAATGTTAAGAAATTCTAGATAACATATCTGATAATGCTTCATGAAACAAAAGGCGACACCCTCATAAATAACTATTAAGTTAAAGGAAAAAAAATAGCTTAACAGAGAGTTTCAAAAGATACCCAAAACCGATAAGTTAACTTGTACTCGAAGTTAATATCTTAAAATGTCCAAGTGTTACACTAATAGAGTGGCCTTAAGTGACACAAATTCTAGGGATTTCGCCTATGTGTAATGCTTATCGAGTCATAAATTTGTAAAAGGTAGACATTTCTGTAAAGTTATTACAAACACTTGTGACGACTTGTGACAACACAAAAAAAATACTGCGGTGTGGGAATCTTGCCGCTAAAATCTTGGCGGGAAAAATCACAACATGACGCTAATATAAACCAATTAGGAACAGTTTACTGGCTTGATCTTTTCTCATTGGCAGACAGCTGCGGAGAGGCGGACCCAGGAGCGTTTAGCTGCGCTCGCGAGTCAGGAACAGACGGGGACAAGGATCTTAACCGCTAGAGATCTCGCACGTCTTTGCTCGCTGGAGAAGACTGATAGAAGTTTTGACTAGCTAATGCTAGCCCTGAATTCCAATCTTAGTGTTATCCTGTAGAAATAAGTCTAACTAGTGAAAGTAAAATTAGATTAATTTGTATAAGTTAGGCGGGAGTGAAAAAGTTGAAGCTGAGAATTGACGGGTAATGTATAAACCTATTGTAATTATTTCTGTATCTCATACCTTTGTACATAGCGTTCGTTATATAAATAACTGTCATTTGTAACGAAACATAAATAAACAAACTATTTGACAATGGGAGTAATGTCTGATAAGGAATATGAATTATAGAAGTAGAAATTTACTATATCTCAGTTATAACAATTATCATAATTATTGTTGTGCTGATAATGAAAAGATGTTGTCGAATGACAGAGACGAGAATGGTAGAAATACCATTAGAACCCATACAATTCGCCTAATTAAATGTATTGAATTATTCAGCACTTACGATTCATGAAAGATACAATAGACTATGACGAACGGTGAACAGAGTTATGAGGAGATGTGTATATAATGTGTATAAACTGTCTTAAATCATGTCTGTGTGAGATGAGATGTATAAATATCCAAAGATCATACTAAAATCCAGCCCAATAACGAATCTTCTTGAAATAATGTGCTTGGTAACAAATAATATGATTAATTGAGTACACAATCATATTATTCTAGTTCTAGATAAAACCACTGTCATGTATGTCGAGTCGCTATTAAATTTCAAATCCAACATATATGTATACATACACATGTAAATATATCATTATGTTCTGAGCCAATAGCCAGACATAAAAACTTAATACAGTTCAATCATCAAATGAATAACATCTCACCGAACACACAATAAACGTGTAATTTACTGTGAATGTTTCCTTTATTATAAATAGATTTAAGTCTTGTGTAAATAATTATGCTAGAAATAAGTAATACGGCATATAAGGGTTTTTTATTTGGGCCTACGTTTTCCCTTATATACGAGCCTAGGAACTGAAGGTCCGGTTAGATGTGACACTAATCGGTCACATCTAATCTAAATAATCAACTTAGATTCGCCACTGATAATGATACAATTTGGTTATGAAATAAATAATTCTTAATTTTATATTTCTGTAATTTCAATGGTCTACAATTAAATCCCTTCCCATTTGGTTAAGGTAAAATGGAGTTTTATAGGTTGTTGATTATTCAGTTCTTAAGGTCACGCAGAACGCGAATTACACTATAAATAAAGTACATAAGTACAATTTTCATCCACAAAACTCCATGGTACAAACCCAGGCTATTTTACGAATTTATACACGAAACTAAGATTTCTATACTTGAATTTTAAAGTTTGAAAAGCCAAACTTCTATCTGATCTTAACTGAATGAAGCCATTTATATCTAGAGAAGTCAAGTAATAGCTCAAGCTATACTCAGACACTATAACAATTAACAGTCACAGAGTCTTAAAATTTATATCAAGCATACATTGCATACCTATCTAATTGAACTTTGAATACTTTGGTCTCAAATTGAATACAATGCACGAGAATAATGGAGAATTGAGTCTAGTAAGTATTGATTTACTATATGACAGATTTGGAGATCCTGATCTTACCGCAGAATCTGGACGCTAAATTTATTTAGTCTGGTTAATAATTTACAAGACAGTGGTTATTTCAATGCTTATAGTCAAAAGATGGCACATTTTATATGAATTCAATTTTGCATTAGTGTGGAACTTTAACTCCACTAAGGGTGCAGACCAAGTGACACTCCCTTGTGCGGATCCCAATGGACATCTACACGATAGAGGATCTTCATTGTGTATCCGTCGCAATAGTTGATCTTGAGATCGACCTGAATTAAACCGCAATTCTGGGTCAGAATTGAACTGTGCAAAGGTTGTCGGCGGCTAGCTAGCAAATCTGGGCATCAAATACACACATTCCTCTCTTATCGAATCAACTCCGACCTCTATTCGGCCGAATAGAACCCTAACTGATATATAAATATAATATAAAAACTATACCATGGTATTGGGGCAGGCAGCTATGTGCGCCATATAATTATCCATGTCCTCGGACGTGTTGATTTGACCGCTTCTCAGCGATGAAAAGGAGTTGAATTCGAGCCCCATAATTCCATGCGTGGAAGCCTTGAGCCAGGCCGTAGGAAAATCCCGTAAATGCCAGAGTGATTTGGGCAGCAAAGATGGTCTTACCATTGACTCAATTAACAGTCATATACGCGCGTCGGAAGCACTTACTCGACCTAATTTGCCTCAGCACATTACTAATTCGAGACAAACTATCCCTGAGGTTGTAACGACCTCTTTCTTCAAATAATTAGAGGTCCATTAAAAGTAAGCTGAAGTGAATATATGACTTGTTATTTTGGGAACATCCATCACTACATTGCACACACGCATAATCAGACGCGATTGAATTAAGTAAATTTGCCACAAAGACCATCATTAAACTCATAAGCACTGAAGTTATCCTGTAATGAAGTGACTGAGCTCTTATACATAGGTTCAAATATATAGACGATCACATAACTGGGCTTGAACCACCACAGAAAATGGTGCCGCAGACCAGCGATCCAACTACGTATTCGAAAAAAACGATACGATTGGATTTATTAAATTTAACTTACTAAAAACACAACGTAGAACAAAAAGAACCGTGTATCGAGACGTAAAATAAGCCTTTCATTTACAGGAATCTTGACCAATTGATAAACAGGAATTATTGTGAATTATTGTGTGTATGACCTACACGAGCTATATGATTATGTGTAATTTGTGTGTAACAACACGGAAAGGACGAATAGTGTCAACTTCTGTGTCGTGGCGGTAGTGAACGCGGCTGCTACGCAGGAGGCGCGGGTTCGATCCCCGCTTGGTGCAAATATTTGTATGCATGAATATGTATATTTGCATTGGTCTGCGTGTTTCTATGTATATTATGTATGTAAAAAAAAAAGGTTTCTAAGTATGTTAATCCGCATTCTAGATTCCGTAACGCAAGGTAGTTAACCTATGCTTAAGGTCTAGATAGCGTTCTGTGAAATGTTGTGGAATATTTATTATTTATTATTATTTATTTAATATAATACGAACTTTCAGGTCGACAAGAAAACCCAGGACGATATGACTATTATTATATTATCCCGTCTCTAATCTTATACATTTCTAATTTTGCAATTTTATTTCAAATTATAATTTCCCTACAAATTTATGACCGCTCGAACACTGTTGTAAACATAAAACGCGAAAGCGAAAGTAATAAACAAACAAAAGTCTAGGGTAGCCCTATTGTTATTGCAAGTTGTATGAGAATAGTTTAGTCGTAGAGATGTCTGAGAGACGAAGTAAGAGAGTGACAGGAAAAAAAAAAAAAACGAAAACGAGTGAAAGTGACGAACGAATTACGGAACCTTTAAGTAATACGACGGATTTGGAATTGTTACTACAATGTATGGATGAATTTAACAGAAAGTTAGAGTAGTTGAGTAGCTCAAACAGTAGTGACAGACAGAAGGACACGACGAGCGTATCATATATACTTTGGACGCGACTAGGAAATTTAATGATTTGTTTATAATTTAGTTGAAAGCGTGGGTGAATTAAATTCTTAGGACAATGAAGTGTTTGAGGTGTTTTCTCAATTACCTTAGACTCGTATTGCCTATAATGGTCTACGTACATGAGTTGCTTGGGTTCGATCCTAGGCTAAAGTCTATGAAATGAGAAAAAGAAGTTACCTGTATTCTTAGGTTATTTCTTATTTGCGTTAGTCGAATTAATAATCTCTGTCATAGGTTATATCATTATTATAATATAGTACTGGGTTCGAGGCCCAGACTGTAGGTTGTATTTCACAATACTACGCTAGTACTATTATTATCTATTCTGTGATAATACATTGGATGAATGGCTCTTGTAATCTCCTTAGTAGATTATTTTAAATTGAAGATTCTTTTATCTATTTATATACACTTCTGAAACATTCTTAGCGACACAGCTGAATTTAAGAATTTGCTTATTAGCAAAGTTGCTAAATATTCCTGAAACAAGACTGATAGCGGGTTCGAGTCCTGAAGTTTCAAAATACGGCAGAATACTTGGGTGTTGTTACCCTATTGGCACAGCAGTGACTCAGCTATTTGGACACTATTCACGAGGGTTCGACACCCAGATCGGAAATTAAGTTATTTGTTTCTCTGCTAGGATATTCTGGCTTGCAACACGGAGACAGCAAAAGATAGTGTACATTTCTGCCTACCCATTCTGGTATAAACCAGCGTGAGCATATAACATATTTAAAATAAGCAAGAAACGATTGTGCAATGGATGGTAGTTAAAAGTGAATGGAGACAGTGATTACAAAAGACTCCGAAAAAAGGGTCTAGGCGTTGTCTGACCATCTGGCGAGTAAAAAAAAAAAATGTCAGTACAACTATGGTAAAGGTTTATTGGATACTATTAGAACTATGATGGTTAGCTATTACCAACCTTAGTTACTAAAACTTGATTGGCGAAAAAGAAAAAAAACGTTAGATATAAATGGATTATCGAGATGGAGGTTCAATGAATTCTCTTGCAACAAATTCTCTGCTCGTGTGCTATAACATTTCAGTGACACCGGACTTCGTGTTTGCTGGTTTGACGTCAAGTCAAGGGTTATTTGGAAGATTCATCGCTTCGTGAATATGAAAATCCAGCGTTATGCAGTATCGAGATAGTGCAGCGTGTTTCAACTCGCGGCGCAATGGAGTAGCCGAGCATCGTGACCACTAGAAACCTTTCGCCAGGGGCGACTAATCGGTGGCCGGGCCACCTAATATCTGGTAAAAGCACGTTAATCAGATATGACGAGGTATGTAAATGAAGTTTCATTGGATCAAGGAAGGACAAAGCTTCGTTGAATTAGGTACCTGAGTTTATAAATTAATGCTGTTTGACACCTTACTCACATGACAAAAGAATATACCAACACCTCCTACGGTGTAATTAGACGCGTGAAGGCTAACGAACTATTTCCTAAGCGAACTATACGATAAATAATGCAACACTAGACAGTTAGTGATTTGTTTCAGAAAATCATAATTTACTCATATCACGGCATTTTCAAACTTTCCAATACGATAAGATAGTTTAAAGAATTAGTCACGCCGTCATCAACCTTTAAAATGTGGACAGAAGGTTTATTCTTACTTGCAGCGATTATATTTTAAGATGGAATTATCGTATAATTACGTATTATGAATTCACAAGATGCTGATGATCCTAGATGATGATGATTAGGTATTAATAAGTTGTTGTGTAATTTACAATTGTATGTGAAATTGACTACGAATTTGGTTGAAGAAGCGAGAGCACAAACCGATTGGTATTAATAGAATTCAAGTTAGATAATTTGATTGTAGAAGCACCTGTATTAATCATGCAGAAATTATCTGGACTGTGATTGGCTAGAAAGAGTGAAAGGAATAGTGAATTGTGGTTAAGAACGGAGACTGAGGTTAGAACATTTACGAGATAGGTCTAGTGTTAGACTGAATTCGGATAGCGAGATCGAACGACTAGGGGGAGAGACGAGCGCTACCATTATCAACATGATGCTGAATCGGATCACGCTACCAATAAATGCGGAAAGAGGTGGAATGTAGAAGCAAATAGGAGCGGTACCATGTGACAATGTCTATAGCCAAATTGAAAAAAAAAAAACGGGTTTAATGTAAGGAAAGTTGTGTAAACAACTTTACAGCTGTGTTGTGAATACAAAAGGGATGCTATGAGAATGGTTTGAAAGGCGTGAGAATTGGTAGCTCACCGTGTGAAGATTTGGGGGAGCGTGAGAATTGAGTCAGGATTAGTATAGTAGACGAAGGAAAGAATTTTATTTTAAATAGGATGAAGAGAAATATATTTTAAAACTTTGCTTAATGAAATATCAGAAGGGAGAAGTCAAGTTTCAAAATCTATTTGGGGGAGTGTGAGATGGCCAACTATTTCAGATATTTAGCCAGTATTTAAAAATTCTAATAGGATGGTTTGTTGCCAAAAACAAATCTTAATTTTTTTTTCTCATCGCCGAAAACATCTGTATAAAATAAATGTTAAGAAATTCTAGATAACATATCTGATAATGCTTCATGAAACAAAAGGCGACACCCTCATAAATAACTATTAAGTTAAAGGAAAAAAAATAGCTTAACAGAGAGTTTCAAAAGATACCCAAAACCGATAAGTTAACTTGTACTCGAAGTTAATATCTTAAAATGTCCAAGTGTTACACTAATAGAGTGGCCTTAAGTGACACAAATTCTAGGGATTTCGCCTATGTGTAATGCTTATCGAGTCATAAATTTGTAAAAGGTAGACATTTCTGTAAAGTTATTACAAACACTTGTGACGACTTGTGACAACACAAAAAAAATACTGCGGTGTGGGAATCTTGCCGCTAAAATCTTGGCGGGAAAAATCACAACATGACGCTAATATAAACCAATTAGGAACAGTTTACTGGCTTGATCTTTTCTCATTGGCAGACAGCTGCGGAGAGGCGGACCCAGGAGCGTTTAGCTGCGCTCGCGAGTCAGGAACAGACGGGGACAAGGATCTTAACCGCTAGAGATCTCGCACGTCTTTGCTCGCTGGAGAAGACTGATAGAAGTTTTGACTAGCTAATGCTAGCCCTGAATTCCAATCTTAGTGTTATCCTGTAGAAATAAGTCTAACTAGTGAAAGTAAAATTAGATTAATTTGTATAAGTTAGGCGGGAGTGAAAAAGTTGAAGCTGAGAATTGACGGGTAATGTATAAACCTATTGTAATTATTTCTGTATCTCATACCTTTGTACATAGCGTTCGTTATATAAATAACTGTCATTTGTAACGAAACATAAATAAACAAACTATTTGACAATGGGAGTAATGTCTGATAAGGAATATGAATTATAGAAGTAGAAATTTACTATATCTCAGTTATAACAATTATCATAATTATTGTTGTGCTGATAATGAAAAGATGTTGTCGAATGACAGAGACGAGAATGGTAGAAATACCATTAGAACCCATACAATTCGCCTAATTAAATGTATTGAATTATTCAGCACTTACGATTCATGAAAGATACAATAGACTATGACGAACGGTGAACAGAGTTATGAGGAGATGTGTATATAATGTGTATAAACTGTCTTAAATCATGTCTGTGTGAGATGAGATGTATAAATATCCAAAGATCATACTAAAATCCAGCCCAATAACGAATCTTCTTGAAATAATGTGCTTGGTAACAAATAATATGATTAATTGAGTACACAATCATATTATTCTAGTTCTAGATAAAACCACTGTCATGTATGTCGAGTCGCTATTAAATTTCAAATCCAACATATATGTATACATACACATGTAAATATATCATTATGTTCTGAGCCAATAGCCAGACATAAAAACTTAATACAGTTCAATCATCAAATGAATAACATCTCACCGAACACACAATAAACGTGTAATTTACTGTGAATGTTTCCTTTATTATAAATAGATTTAAGTCTTGTGTAAATAATTATGCTAGAAATAAGTAATACGGCATATAAGGGTTTTTTATTTGGGCCTACGTTTTCCCTTATATACGAGCCTAGGAACTGAAGGTCCGGTTAGATGTGACACTAATCGGTCACATCTAATCTAAATAATCAACTTAGATTCGCCACTGATAATGATACAATTTGGTTATGAAATAAATAATTCTTAATTTTATATTTCTGTAATTTCAATGGTCTACAATTAAATCCCTTCCCATTTGGTTAAGGTAAAATGGAGTTTTATAGGTTGTTGATTATTCAGTTCTTAAGGTCACGCAGAACGCGAATTACACTATAAATAAAGTACATAAGTACAATTTTCATCCACAAAACTCCATGGTACAAACCCAGGCTATTTTACGAATTTATACACGAAACTAAGATTTCTATACTTGAATTTTAAAGTTTGAAAAGCCAAACTTCTATCTGATCTTAACTGAATGAAGCCATTTATATCTAGAGAAGTCAAGTAATAGCTCAAGCTATACTCAGACACTATAACAATTAACAGTCACAGAGTCTTAAAATTTATATCAAGCATACATTGCATACCTATCTAATTGAACTTTGAATACTTTGGTCTCAAATTGAATACAATGCACGAGAATAATGGAGAATTGAGTCTAGTAAGTATTGATTTACTATATGACAGATTTGGAGATCCTGATCTTACCGCAGAATCTGGACGCTAAATTTATTTAGTCTGGTTAATAATTTACAAGACAGTGGTTATTTCAATGCTTATAGTCAAAAGATGGCACATTTTATATGAATTCAATTTTGCATTAGTGTGGAACTTTAACTCCACTAAGGGTGCAGACCAAGTGACACTCCCTTGTGCGGATCCCAATGGACATCTACACGATAGAGGATCTTCATTGTGTATCCGTCGCAATAGTTGATCTTGAGATCGACCTGAATTAAACCGCAATTCTGGGTCAGAATTGAACTGTGCAAAGGTTGTCGGCGGCTAGCTAGCAAATCTGGGCATCAAATACACACATTCCTCTCTTATCGAATCAACTCCGACCTCTATTCGGCCGAATAGAACCCTAACTGATATATAAATATAATATAAAAACTATACCATGGTATTGGGGCAGGCAGCTATGTGCGCCATATAATTATCCATGTCCTCGGACGTGTTGATTTGACCGCTTCTCAGCGATGAAAAGGAGTTGAATTCGAGCCCCATAATTCCATGCGTGGAAGCCTTGAGCCAGGCCGTAGGAAAATCCCGTAAATGCCAGAGTGATTTGGGCAGCAAAGATGGTCTTACCATTGACTCAATTAACAGTCATATACGCGCGTCGGAAGCACTTACTCGACCTAATTTGCCTCAGCACATTACTAATTCGAGACAAACTATCCCTGAGGTTGTAACGACCTCTTTCTTCAAATAATTAGAGGTCCATTAAAAGTAAGCTGAAGTGAATATATGACTTGTTATTTTGGGAACATCCATCACTACATTGCACACACGCATAATCAGACGCGATTGAATTAAGTAAATTTGCCACAAAGACCATCATTAAACTCATAAGCACTGAAGTTATCCTGTAATGAAGTGACTGAGCTCTTATACATAGGTTCAAATATATAGACGATCACATAACTGGGCTTGAACCACCACAGTCTGTTTGTTCCGGCTAATCTCTGAAATGGCTGGATCGATTTTGACGGGACTTTTATTTTCAGGTAGTTACTTAGGCTACTTTTATTTTAGAAAAAATTAATGCTCAATAGCGACTCAACACTAAGTGATAACTGGCATCCACGCGGGTGGAGCCGCGGGCAACAGCTAGTTATAAATAAAAGGGAAATATTCTGGAAATTATGGGTGGAGACTGATTAGTTCTGTTACCTGTCAATACTTTCGAGACAGCAGTTAATTAGTGAAATTTCTTGAACATATTCATTAGTGGCATATCCATCCAACTGGCCCAATCATCCATCCGCCCAAGGACAAGCACGGTTCTACCTCCTGAAGGCTGTAGAGCTGCGTAGAACAGCAATTGTGGTTGTCGACTTTGACCCCTACGTTAGCCATTGTCGTCGCCAATGACTTGCGTTCAGCGACACAAATGAGTTGCCGAAATGCAGCGAATATCTGAAGATAATCTAATTAATCTATCATCTAGTGATAGCGACTCTGTGATACGCAGGCGGTAGTTCTGATTGTGGCTGTTCATTGTGTTTACATAAATATGTGAACGGTCAAAGTACAGTAAAACATGTCATCGTGGACTTGCTCGGTCGACCGTAGGAGACTTATTATTTTACTATGTGAGAAAACCAATATTTTGTATGTAACAACACCGATTGAAACTGTGTAATAAGTGATGAAGGTGTTCTTCTTCGAGTCAATGACCACCATCCGTAGGTCTAACATGACTTTAGACACGACGATTGAGGAGCTTAATCTTTCAATTCCCAATTAATCAACCCCAGTAAAAAGGTTTACAGTAAAAGATTTCCCGCACAGTATCTTTTGTATAAAACGTGATTATATTATAAAATAGCTATTGGCCGCGGCTCCGCCCGCGTGGAATTCTCATCCCGTTTCAACTTTTTCAATTGGACGGAAATACCGTCGTGTCCTTACCTTACCTACACTTACTTGACAAAGGTAAATTATGACATCAAAATGATTTCTTGCCTACAATTGGAAAATACCGATACCGTTATAAGGAATTATAACTTACCGTTTTGACGTTTAGTAAAAAGTAACTAATTTAAATAGACAGTCAAATACCCAATTCGGTCCTGTTCATTTGACAGGCGTTCGAGACATGCTATCGAAGTTCGCGCATGCGAATTCACGTTATCATGTTTAATGGAACAATTAGAATCAGAAGTCAGGGAATTCGCGCATGCGTTCTACATGGACCAATCAGATTCGCGTACTACAAACGTAAACTGTAACGAGATAGTACAAATTCTTTAAAAGTCATGGTGAGGTTACTGGCATTAATAGCCAATTGATTTTTAATCGGCCCATGACCAAGTTATGTGCCGACAAAATTTAACTGCGTTTTCTGTTGCCCTACATACAGACACGTGCTATGTGTCCGCAATTCCACCGCCTAAATGATTAGAGGCTCGGTGCAGGTGCAGCCGCCCGCAGCGCTGCTAACAATTACCAACCAATTAGTACAAACGAAGCACTCCCCACCTTCCATCACCCTCTACTTCATCCTGTAACACAGTTAATGTAAGTTTACAAAATAGAGATAGCGCTCCCCCGAGGCACTGCCGCGGACATTTCATTAAGTGCCAGGATTGGATTATGTTCTTGATGGAATTAAAGCGTGTGTGGCTCAATCTCACCCACTATGTACTAAACTATTAGTTTTGTTGAATATTTGTTTTGAGTTTGTAAATACATTTACTATCAATTTGGTTGGGAAAAAGTCAACACCCATTATTCAACCCATCGCCATTTCCGTTAGTTCGGCAGAACTCCGGTAGGTGGCGAAGACGTTCTTCTTCTTCATCCTAGGGTTAATCCTAAATTTTTCATGAAGCGACTGCCATCTGACCTCCACAACCCAAAGGCGATATCGAAGCATTGCAACTGACCAGTTGTTGGAGTTTTTAGGCCTTCAACTCCCCGTAACGACTGCCATGGATGTTCGTATGGCAAACCGGGACCGATGGCTTAACGTGCTCTCCAAGGCACGACCAGATCGATGCAAATAGTCATATGCATGCATACAAATATTTGCACTGAGTGGGGATGGAACACCGCACCTCCGGTGTAGCGGCCGCGTTTAATACTGTCGCCCTAAGACGTTGATGTGGGGCAAATCAAATCAAATTTATTTATTTGCATGAATATACCTAGTACAATTCAAGTGTTACAATAATGTTATATTACAACATATCCTGCCTGGACTAATTTCAAAAATCCATGAAATTCAAAGGAGGTAGGACACGACGGTATTCCTGTCCAATTGAGCAGCCGAGTGGGGAAACACCTCTGCCCTATAGAATATCGCGGCCATAATAACCTCGTGTTGTTTTCCCGGCGGTGAGTAGGGTAGCCAGAGCTCACCGGAGAGCTTTTGTGCTGTCAGTGGGAAGACCAAAGGCTATTCCTGCTTTGTCTTCTATACTGACGGCCCAGAAACTCTGTGTTTACCGGGTCGGCAGTACGAGTGTGACTCCCCTGGTATTGCACACGGCCACGATAACCACTTTCCATCAGGTGGGCTATGTGCTTGTCTGCTACATCAGTTGTATAAAAAACAAAAATGCTCCAGTCGCTTAATTGGTCAGAGTTTTCCCCTATAAGAGACTGGTTCAAAATAGGAAAAGTAAATTAATCGCTCCAAATTATATAAACCATGTACCTACTGCCTGGAGGTAAAGTAATTGCGAGGGCCTGCTGCCTATCCCATTCTCAAAATTGCATGGACTGGATTCAGACTACTCTGATGTTCTAGACTAGAGCCTGGAAAGGGACATGGGTGGGGGCGTATTTAAAGACTAGGCGCCCCGGGCCAGTTAGTTTTGTCGCACCATTTAGTGATCCGCTACAGCTTTTATCCATTCTTCAGAATTCAGGTCGCAGAGAAGGTGAAATTGTTCTCGAGGGAACACTGACAAGTGAGTAGTTTAAAGTTGAATGAAATTTTTTAAGCATTAACTATGCTAAATTTCAAATCGATTAAGATAGGAAAAAGTGAATGCTCAGGTGGGACTCGAACCCACGATCTTTCCCTTACAGGGGGAATGCTCTGACCACTGAGCCACCGAGCCACACCTGACGCTATCCAAATTCTCCTATACTACCGTCTTAGGGCGACGGTGGGAGCCATCTACCGACATTCATACGAAATATCGGAAACAATGAATGATGTTGCAATCATTTTTAAACATTGTTTTTTGATGACTCCGCCCAAATAATTTAATGAAATTTTGAAGCATTAACTATGCTCACTAGTTTAAAGTTGTTCTATCGAAGATTCCGATAGTCTATACCAATACCTGCTCCATAATGTCTGGTGGAGACCGGGAGGCGCGACGCGATACTCACGTTGCCACAAAGGAGAATTTGACGCAACTACCCACCAATTAAACTTTAGGCTCTGGCCCATATTCGCTGTATGTACGGACAACGCATTGGTACACGGTAGTATTGAATAGATAACAACTAGATAATTAATATTCTGCGTTCAAAAACCCCTGTTTGCAGGTAATAGAACATTAGATTTTTTTCAACTAATACGTCTTAGTTTCTATGTTCAACTACTGAAATTTACCTTGGAAAAGCACGGTTCTTACTTCTGTTAAACTGCGTAGAAAAGCAGGAATAACTATGTACACCAGTTGTTTGTTGACTTTGACGCTGAGACTGTCAGACATTTGTGTCGATAATGACTTGCGTGTAGCGACCCCGGCTTGACGCGTGTCGCCCAACTGCGGTGGATATTTAAAGACAATCTAATCTTCTCGCTCTGAAGAGTACGACGATGACATCGATAACTAAGTAATTGGAATGTTTTTGAATGTTTATCTATAGAACAACTGTGGGCTTATTAGCAAACGTGACTAGACGCCACACGACGCATGACGCACGTTTACAAATAACACTGTTATCCGATAAGTTAATGACTATTATTATATATACGGCATATTAGGATAATATGCCGCTGGCTATATGAGCCGCAGGCTAAGGCACCATTGACGCCCACTTTCCGCCAGTGTTATGGCCATTAGCTGGTTCGTTTTTGAACTCTTCAGGTAGATCCATGCTGTTACTTAGAATGGCCTAATAGGTAACCTAATTACACTTTACTCTACCCGGATCAATGGCAGATACCTAGGCGCTTTCTCAATAGGTAATTGAGCCGTATATTTGGTACCTAATTCTGCCCAGTCCAATCCTTAGTATACATGTGATACAATACTTAGCCGCCTACAGCAGGACTTTCATTACGCAGTAAGTGTCCCTTCCCACATTAGGATTAAAATCTTCAAGGGCTCTGCGTGTTAAACCTCGTGCCCACGCACGCGTAAGCTCCTAAAGGACCGGGTATCTTCCCAACAAGAATTAGGATCGCCGGGATAACACAAGCACATAATATTTTAATTTGCACAAGTGTCATTGTGGGATTACATTAAAACTTCGTGCAGAGAATGTTCGCAGAAAATATTAATAATCCTTTGACCTAATTGTAGCACCGCTTAATTATAATAATCGACCACATAGTAAGTTACTCAAAAACTTGGTGAAGTACTATGTCTTGATGTTTTCATATAACCATTTAGTTCTAGTTGTATTGACTCCTCTAGTTAGTGAGTTATCGGAAGTAGCGCGATGCCCAGACAACTGAGCATGTACTGAGGTAATTATACTGGTATACTCGTAATATCACAGTATATGAATCGTTACTGTTATGGAGGTACTGCTTGAAACTGATTTGTATTCATAGACTATCCACATAATTTGCGAACTCATTGCGTGGATGAAGGTGAGATTTAAAAAACTCTCCGAAGATAAAATAGGTAAGAATGATTCCGCGCAAGGCCGTGGCGGCGCGAGGCGGGCGGGGCCAGGCGCCTTTATAATGCAAATTATCCTGATTGTTCCCATCGCATCGGATTCCACTAATTCACGAGTAGTACTCCATTTTCCAGGGCGTTTCCCAGATGTTTCAGATTGTTTTATTATTATTTGTACTTTGAGTGTATTTGATTGCCAGTATTTGACAGTTATATCAAACGTAGCACAGTATGATTCGAGTCTTATGGTTGAAAATTAATTTTAGATTAGGAAGATCATCTATACAATAATACACAATAGATTTTTGATGACTATTCATACGACTGGTATGAATAGTCATCAAAAATCTAACTTTGCACACTTACCTACAGTTTCAGCTTAGTATTACGATTTGTATGATTGTAAGCAGTTTTATTTTAGTTTTTAGTGTAGAAACCATAACCGGTTCAGACACACGTATATTTACACACGTGACGTATATCTATCGCAGAGCACCAAGTCCTCTGCACAAGTCAGTACAACAGCCAATCAATCACGTTGGATAAAGATTGTGGCAGAACCCGCCCGTTCCCGTACCTACGTAGGTATACTCGTCGTATACACATAAACTTCAATTTGTTCAATTTTCTGTTGGAGGATGTCATTTTAAAAATTATTTTGTTTAAATATAATTAAAAATTAATAATCGACTTCCAAAAAGGACGAGGTGGTCAATTCCGACGATATCTTTTTTATTACATATAACATCTATTACACTGAAATTTATTATCCAATTTACGTGATTGTTTTTAGTTCGATGCGGACTAGTTTCCATTTAGTCCTATAAAAGTTTTATGGAGTTTGTTTTTTTTTAATATAAAGATAATTTTATTTCCGGACAATGCGAACATGTACAGGTGGCATTTTATGATAAAATACGTTACAGCATTCAACATGTTCTGTCAATGTAGACGTACAACGACGTTTAGCCTGTCGCTGTTGTAGCCGCTTGAGATACAGGTACATTGTTCCCTTCTTATGTAAGTAGTTTAAATTGTTTACAAAACACAGTTACAAATTAGTGCAAATTATCTGTTATCTTAAAGTAATTAGTTTCAATATATAGGGAAGTTACCACTAGTCAGAAGCTATTGAATGTCAAAAGGTAAGTATAATGGTTGTCAGAATTTATGATTTTTTTATTAAATCGATGTCCAACTCTAAAACATATTGATGATCAAACTCTAATTAAGCTGATTATCTGAATATTAAGTTAATGTCAAGTATGTATTTAAATTTATGTGAAGTCTTAAATTATTCAATTTATATTCTGATCACTGACAAAATCCTTGTTGCAGTAGTTTTAATTTTATGAACGTTTTTGTATTATTTTAATTTAAACTTTTAACCGACTTATTATTTATGTTGTCCCATATTGAGTCGTTTATGAACCGATTCCGAAAATTCTTTTTGCATTGGGTTTTTCTATATATCAAATTCATGGGTACTAAGACCTTGGACTCCGGAGACACCAGAGAACTTCTCAAAATTAAATGGAAAATGATTGCTTTTTAGCAAGTGTTAGACGATCCTGTGACAAGGTAAGCTATATCATGATAATCAAGAACGTGCTGGAATTACCTAGTCTTGAACAATGGGGGCAGACAACAGAACTCCTTAATTATACATACATACAATCACGCCTTTATCCCCGGAGGGTTAGGCAGAGGTGAATTAATACCCACATTTCACCAATCTGTATTCGGTCCCACGTAATAGGGGGTGAGCCTATTGCCGTATTCCGGGCACTATTGTTGACTCGAGCCATGCATCTGAGGCTGAGTCTGGGCTGTACATATCTGTCTGATGATAAAGTTAATGAGCCCTATCCCTTAGTCGCCTTGTACGAACCCCATGGGAAGAGAAGGGGTGGCCCAAATTCTACTCTGCCGGGAACCACGCGGCGATCCTTAATTATATATAGCATGAATGCCTTGTTTATGTTATTGAGAGCATTACGTCAATGTTATGAAACAAAACTGGTCGAAGGCATGCTGGACTGTTGTAAATCACTAAAAGGGGGAAAAATTAAGACAATTTTAAGAACAACCTATTAAAAACACTAAAAAGTCAAAAATAAAAAATAATTGAGCACTCCGACTTGGGGAAGTACCTCCGCCCTACAGAATCCCGCGGCCATAATAACCTCGTGTTGTGTTTCCGGCGGTAGGTAGGGTAGCCAGAGCTCACTAGAGAGTTTTTGTGCTGTCAGTGGGAAGACCAAAGGCTAATCATGTTTTATCTTCTACACTGACGGCACGGACATTCTCTGTGTTTACAAAGTCGGCAGCGCGAGTGTGACTCCCCTGGTGTTGCACACATCCATAGGCCACGGTAACCACTTTCCATCAGGTGGCCGTGCTACTTCAGTGGTTTAAAAAAACCGACCTCAAAAACTGAAAAGCATAAAATAACTTGGAGGAAAATTACTGAATTTACATATTACTGTTCTACTATGCTTGAATCAATTGAAATCTCATAAAAATAACAATACTTGTCAATGTATATAGCACCAAGTCGGTTATTTATTTATTCAGTCGCTACTTTAGGGGACCATATCAATATGAAAAATCTTAAACGTTTTAAATAAATATATGGACTCGGCCATCGTTTGAAAACACAATATATTTCACAAGTAATACATACATATATTATATTGTTTAGTTAGTGCGATTGCCAAATTAACTGAATTAAGAAACTTTGACGTTATTATTCATAAACTAGTGGTTCAATTTAAATGAAGTTTGAAATATCTCGTGTTTATACAATTTTTGCTTTGTTACGGAAAATTCAGGCTTCTACTTTTATCTACAACGAAGGACTGTGGTGCCGCTTTTTTTTGCTCGACTTGGCGGGGGAACTGCCGTGTTCCCAGATATGACTTTTGGGCTGGGTACCGCCTTCTAATAGGTCAGTAAATTTGTAAATTCAGTTACTGTTCTCCAAGTTATTTTATACTTTTCAGTTTTTGAAGTCCGCTTTTTTAAATGTTGTTTTTTTTTGTAACATAAACACTAATATTTCCATACGCAATTCTTGTTACCACAAGTCAAAGAGGTTATGGGCTGTATGGAAAATAATGGCTCATATCATCATCACCGGAAGTTGTGCTGAGTTCTGTTTCCTTTCGATTTTAGGGTGAAAAAAGAAAAAGAATTTCCAAAATCTGTTTATACTGCAGATTGATGGTACTTGGTGGAATCTACTGCACATATTGAATAATAATAGCACTTGTACTTTTCCACACTTTATGTAACCTTTGAAAATGCCGTGAGGTGAACCGGTTAGGTTAAAAATAAAAATAAAGCGTGGAAAAGTACAAGTGTCATTGTTATTCAATTTCCAAAATCGGTTCACAAACGATGGAAATATCACAGAACATCATAAAAGCAGATATCGACGATTTGAGAAACTCA
This sequence comes from Eilema caniola, assembly GCA_949126895.1. Classification (NCBI taxonomy): domain Eukaryota; kingdom Metazoa; phylum Arthropoda; class Insecta; order Lepidoptera; family Erebidae; genus Eilema; species Eilema caniola. The sequence continues at coordinate 337,217 of OX421479.1, forward strand.
TTTTTTTAATTCGGTTAAAAAGATGAATGTGCTTGTGGCTTATTTGTTTATAAGTTTCATTCGTTCAACAACTTCTAATAGAATCATGCTCAACGAACAGATTGAATAGTTGCGCTAGACAGAGCGCGAGCGGTACCGATAATGGCGTGTCGATAAAGCGTCGCGTCGGTACCTAATTGCCGCACGCCATTTGTCACTCGCGCACTTATTATTACCAAAACTTTAAGAAATCATACTACTGTACGTTGATAACATCCTTCTTAAATCCTTTACAAACTTTCGATAACAAAGCTGCTAATCACTCGAAAAAATCCCGACCACATAATTAGACAGACCTGTCTAAACTTCTCTATTTCGCTCAATAGTTACGAAACGCCGCAGCCGAAAGGGTTCGAAATATCAATGTAGATTACATCTAAGTGGTGTGGACTACGTATATGTGTAACAATAGTTTGGGCAATAACACGTAAACTCCACCAGAACACAACGGTTGCAGACCGCACGCTGCGCGACGTATTTCTACAGCGCAATGATAGTCGCGTAACGAGCGCCTACTAACATTACTATGTGACAGTAGCGAACTACGCGGCCGTGGTTTGAGACGAGCTCACAGACTGCCCATAATTTGTTGCTGACTTGTGGAGTGGGACGCAACAAATGAATCCAATAAGCTAGGATCTTTTAAGCATAAGAAAGAACATATCATTTATTGTTAGGTACAAATATCCTGGGTTCAGATTTTTGATTTGTTGTATTTTAGATAATGGCATCTTAGAGGTGCTAACATACTTAGGCATGGGTTTCTTAAGGCATCGATCGATAATAATGATATTCCATTACCAGCTATAATGATAAAACGCGCCATAAGAAATGTTAACGTATGAGCAAGAGGGCTCTAAATAGACAGGAACTTCATTACAATATGTGCGTGATGAGAAGGCAGCACATCTTAGGCCGCCTGACGTGAGCCACTTGAGATCCTATCAGCAGCTAAAAGTGTCCCGTGTGCCGCGGAGTAATTTGGTGCGGTGTGCGCAATTATATGTAAATCTGCGCGCGGGCGAGGGGCGCCGCGCGGCGACATTAGCGCGTTCTATCTGATAATACGAGTTTAAGTGTCGCCCACGTGTGCACGCACGTAACGACGCCGCCCGGGGGCAAGTGGCGCCGCCTGCTGTAATTACTCGCTATGTTCTATAGATCAAGTAGATATTTCTTCCATTTAATATACTGCCATCCTGAGATACCGACGTGCATGGGAGAAGGAAAAGAAGGAAAAGTCCTAGGTACTTGGTTTGTGCAAGTGAGAATGAAATGGATCTCATTGCTAGAATTTGTTGTTCCTGTGAATCCGTATTTAAGTAATTATTCTGTTTTCTCTTATAGGCTTTAACTCTTTTCAAAATCCATGATGAGATTTTGACCTGCGACAATTACATCTAACCAGTGCTTACATGATGGACATTTATGAATACAATCGTATACAACGATATTATTAGATTTATATACTTAGTAACAATCATCTCGGTTATTTGCATCAAAAAGCATACTTCTCTCTCTTCATGTCTTTCCATTGTCGTTAACAGGCGGACGAACCGCATGCTCTCATCACGATCATCAGTCTCTCCGTACACACCTCTTAGAAACGAGTACTTAACTCTAGCCACGGTTGGAATACTCTGTTAGGACATTACGCGCAAATTAACATTTAGCACAAACTTTTGGGCTCGTGAGCGAGCACACCATACACGTTAAATTCATACGTTATGAACACCGACCGACTGAAGGGTGATTGGCACATTGGTGTTTGAGAAGAAAGTGCAGGGAGCAAGGAGTATCGATTGAAAAAGTGTATACATACTATTCTGTCATACAGAAATTCGATGTCGAGGCTCACTTCTCTCGAACTGAGCTCTTTCTTGCCATAATTTATAGTGTGTTTGAGAATGTTTTAAAAAGACATTTTTTAATGAACTTCTGTTCTTAAAGCATTGTGAATTAATTTCATCTGTTGAACAACGGAACGGTGGTGCCGTTCGTTAAGTTTGGTGGTAGGGGAGTCAGACTAGTCACTCCCGTAAAAGTCAATACGCCACACCAAACACGTTAAACAATGCGGCAATCGCATAGTGCATGTTACGTCTTCCTTGAAGTTCTTAAGTATCCCAATTTGACATTTGTACGATATATTCATTATTGCAATAAGCAGATCGACTAATTAAGACTCGTCGAATCGTTTTGAATTCCCCTCGTTTTTCATTATGTTGTAACCACACGGGGCGTGCGGCGGTGGTTTCACCTTCATAACTCAGTTCTTAGGAACGCACACTCCCCCAAGGTCGTCCAGGGTGAGATCCAAAGGTGCTTCAATGTAATTAAAAACATAAGCAGACGACTCTATTTGTGTTGTTTACATAGATATATTCTTACTCACCTGTAAAGTTTTTGTATCCCTTTGACGTCCTCCGGACAATCTGATCTCGTATAATGCCAAGCTCTAAAGACTGCACGCTCTAAACCTACAAGCTCTACACTACACCTTAGGTTTAGAGCGTGCAGTCTTTACAGAGATAGATAACTTTTTCACAGGGTAAGCTACGTAAACTCGTCTTGGCAACATTTTTACATGACAATGTTTTTGGTGGGATTTGTTTTACTGTGTCATTCTGTCAATAAAATTTAATTATCATGTAAAGTAATTCTTTAGTCTAGTTGCTGGTAAAGTCTTGAGACTTGGAAACTGCTCTTTAGCACTACCCGACACAGATGACACTACTGATAATAAATTTCCATGACACCACCGGTAGTGTAAAAGAACAATAGATAAATAGATATTGTAGTAGTGATCATTTAAAGTAATACACGTAATGTATGTATGTCACTTTTCCTTTAGTTTGTTGCAGTGCAAATATCAAGCTTCCTTTTTTCGTTTGCCTCATTCGCAAAATGTGACCCCTTGTAGGTAGCGTGCACCTCGGCAACGGCACTAATCGCGCGCCAAATGACTCAAGTGTTTGTTCACTACGTTGAGGCGCATTAACAATTCATCCGTTTGACTTCGGCAGACGTGAGCGGCGGCGCAGTGCCGCGGCCGGTGTGTCGGAGGTGTGCTTACACTTGCTACTTTCCCTCGAAGTCTCTTTAGTCATCGGAATACTAAGGGCTTAGATTGGGTCTGCCTTAGATCGTTGTGTCAACATTAGTGTTAATAAGCCTTTAGTAGTAGTATCACAGCATTCGACAGCTATATTCCATGATAACATTATTAACTTCTAGTTTTAATTATTCAAGTGAATTAAATAAATATACATATCTAAATATATTGTTTACTAGCTGTTTCCTGCGGCTCCGCCCGCGTGGATGTCGGCTATCGCTTAGTGTTGAGTCAACGCTATTTTTCTAAAATAAAAGTAACTTAAGTTACTCCTTATTAAATCAGCTACCTGCCAATAAAAGTCCCGTCAAAATCGACCCAGTTATTTCAGAGATTAGTCGGCACAAACAGGCAGACAGACAGATAAAATGGTTTTTTTTTTTATACCACTTAGGTGGCAGACTAGCACACGGCCCACCTGGTAGGAAGTGATTACCGTGACCTATGGACGTTTGCAACACCAGGGGCATTATCGTGCTACCGACCCTGTAGATACCTTCTAATACTCTTCTTGAAGAACCCCATATTGTAGTCGGTTGGGAAAACCACGGCAGGAAGTTTATTCCACAACCTGAGCGTAAGTGGGATGAAGTTCCTTTCAAAACGCACGGTGCGCACCATTTCCGGTCGCAATGTGTGAGGATGAATTCCCTGCCTATGGCGAGTGGTGCGCTGATAGAATGTAGCGGTGGGCATCATGTCAAACAATTCATCTGAGCACAGACCATTTTATGGGCGGTAGAACACACACAGCGATGCAAAGTCCCTTCTGAGGCTAAGAGGTTCCACATGGCTTTTGAGTATGCAATTGTCGACGAGCCTCGATGCCCGTCTTTGCAGTGAGTCGAAGGTGTCAAGCTGGTAGGCAGGCAGGCCGAATTTTTGCCTCATAAAGCAGAAGTCGTTGCCCCGCAGTGAAGTACTGTTTCGCCTGTACTGTACTGTTTTGTTGAGCACTCCAAGTTTCTTTGAGGCTAGCTTGACCTTGTCCTCCAAATGGCCGCGGACCTGAACGTCGCTTGAGATGACGACACCTAGGACTTGGTGTATTATATTCATATGCATGTAGTAAAAAACAGTTATTTCAATATTACAAACAGACACTCCAATTTTAGTTATATGTATAGATGTCAAAAATAGTTAGATATTACAGTTTTATACGCAGTCTTACATGAGAAAGATAAGTCGGGTGATTCTTATTGTTACTATTGTAGATCTGTACTACAGCCTAAGCCAGGCGCGCGTGGCCCGTCGCTGTCCGGTCCGCGTGGCGCGCCGCTACACAGCTCACTCACACATTGAGCATTGATAGTTGGTTCCTGTAACAAGTGGGCGCGGGCGGTGGGATGACATGCTTGTGGTTAAAGTGACGGGAAATTATCACCTCTCATTTTACATAAAATATTTATAGTTCGAAGTGAATGCTTTTAGTACTTTTAGAACTGTCTAGAAAACGCAATTTACTTTTAATAAATGCTGTTCAAGTAACTGTACACCAAGCTAGTCCTAGGTATAATATTCTAAAACTAATACTTAAGTGGCGCGCTAGTTGTAGTCCTCACTGAGACCAGGTAGTAACAATATAAATCAATGGTACAGGGCGGATGATTTGTTAATAGAGAGAGAACATAGAGCTACTAGTCAGACTCGCACTTGACTGATTTTGATACACAATTTTAATTTTTTGTACTTTTTAGTTCCTATATAAGTCTTCAGGCTTTCACGGCCGGCGTTGCATGTAGAATATACTGCTTCCGGGCTGATTGGCCGTGGTCCATGTGAAACACGCACACAAAGGTTATAAGCTTACACGGTCTCTTTAAAAAATCATAATGTTATTTATCGGGCCCCCATCGCCGCAGTAGCGAGCGGTGTCTATGTACGTATAAATACCGCTTCCTTATGTGAGCCGTACACAATACAGTTCGGAAGGCATTCCGTATGCAGCAGGAAACATTAGAGCCCTCACTACGTCCCGTACATGTACCCACTATATACGAGTATGTCCTCAGCGTGTACACTCCGAGTCTTTCTTAACATTCTTGTTACTACTTCAATGCTGTAAAGCAGCTTTTGTACACAACTATAGCTGGGTGTACTCGACTACATAATAACAAGTAATTCGCTATACATGATCTCGATAGATTAACAAAGTAGGCTATCACAGCTTTATGCAAACCGATAAGTAAAGCCAAATTAAAATAATTATGAGATGATAATATAATCGTTGCAGATGATAACGCGGTATTGCATTCATTATTATTTTTCTGTTAAGCCATGCTATGGTTTCGAGATGACGCCATCGGGTGTGGGAACCACGGTGTCCCCATCTTGCCCCCGAAAGCGCGAGGGTCCATCGCAACGGCGCCCCGACCTGCTTCTGCTAGATCACAAGCTGCTCAGAGGCAGGTCTGGGAGTGATAGTGGTGCCGCCTGTCACCCCCAGGACCGGGCTCAGGGTGAATAGAGGTCGTTGGGGAATATTCGAGTGGCCTCCGCTGCCACCGGGCCTGCTCCGCCATCTCCTGCTCGAGCATCACTTGTCTATGCACACTTTGTACCAAAGTTAAGCAGTACTACCAATAGTAGATTCTCCCTTATTATAAGTTGTAGGTTCAAATCCCGCTTGAGCAGTCACTTACTTTCCAATCTTAATCGAATTAAATAGGTAACAAACAAATAAATTTTAAATTTGTGGTTTAGCATTCAAGAGTGCTCTTGGCTCGTGCGAGGCGTTTAACTGTAACAACAATTTTTAATTATAAAATGTGTGGCTCTGTATGCCCGCAGGAAATCTACCTCTGTGCTGATGTTACACGGACGCGCTTCCTGTAGAATATCCTTGTTTTTTAATAACTCACATCATAGCACATAGTGCTGCTCGCACAACAGGAGTTCAAATGGAAATGTGAACGGAGATATGTGACAATACGCCCATTTTGTGCCTAAAACGTAATTAGGAGCTGTGCCATGAAGACTCCATCGCACCTCCGTTAGTAGACAAGATTGGGTATATAATTTGTATTTGACACCGCGTGTTGATAAATTATAATACTTATCGTCATACCTGTATAAATAAAAAAGAAATCTCGAAACTTGAACTAACACTTTCTTTATTTGCAGTATTTGTCTTTAAGGGTGTCTTAGCTCTCATGTTAACTGCTAGCTAACAAAACTAACTTTTTGTCAACTTCACGCTCCGTTCTGCAATTAGTAGGCACAAAAAAGTCCTGTATTAAGCTATTAATATTACCTTCCACCCCAGTGGAAGTTGCAAAAGTAACGTGTCTCTATTTTCATGTAGGATTCACACCTCGGCGCGGCACCTCCGCCCGCCTCGCTCTGAGGCGCGGCGGTTGTGTGTCGCTCCAAGCCTGCACCAGGTGATTCATTACACTTTTTATTTGAACAACAGCCACTCATTCATTCCCTTCCGACCATAATTGAAAACTGCGACGTAAGTACTGTAAAGACGAACTCATACTAACCACTGGGCACAGAATTGTTCAATAAAAAATATCCTTCCTACACTTCTGAGGGCCTAACATGGGCGCGGGACAAATATCTCTCTCAATCAAAGAATCAAAGAATGAATTTCGTTTATTCAGGTTAGGCACATAAAGAGCACATATGAACGTCAAAATTTTACAGTCATGTCAAGAAATTACTAATATAATATTAAATTTAGTAAATACATCATTTGAAAATGATACCTCATCCTCTCCACCGCTTATGTCAAATTGACAGGGGATAAAGGTGTTTCTCCTAGCTGGAAGTAAACTCAATCCTGGGTTAAGTTCACTTTTGTACATACAATACGTAATAATTTCGTAAGATTGTTTAAGATTTATATATTTTTATACATTTATATACAACCTGCTATTCCAGATCGCGTGATGGCTTAACCCTTTTTTAAATTTTTCTCTGCGTAAGAACCATCCCCGTACCGCAAGGAATACTCTCAAAAAAGAATTAGTGAAATCGGACCAGCCGTACACGCGTGATGGTGTGACCAAGGGAAATAGGGATTTATTTTATATATATATATAATAAGTAAATCCATTCGTCAGATCAAGACCAGTCTTCCCTTGCTAGACACATCACGTTCGTTTGAACTGGCCCATTCGCGTCGTAGTCTAAGCCAGAGTATTCAGTTCAGTCTGTAGTTTGAGCAAATCGGAAAAGTGAACATCCCAGGCGGAATTTAAACCCGCGACTGGTCCCTTCCAGGAGGAATGCTCTGGCCAACTGGGCTACCAAGATACGTCTTAGATAATGTAGATTCTCCTATAAATCCGTTTTAGGGCAAGAGTGGAGTATACTTAGCATGCGTTCAGAAGAGATGTAGATTTTCCCATTGGATTTTCCCAAAATATTTATTAAGTAGTTACTTATCTTGGTCAAAAAAATTCTCCTGAAAAGTACTGATGTGTCGGTAAATATGTAAATGTCCAAAAAATATATATTAGCAGCTCATGTGAGTTGGCCCTTAGTAGTTCCAGCAATGCTTGCTCCGTAAGTGGCGCTGGTAATAAATGATTGTAGGCAAGCGCCGCCATCTTGTCACTTTGACACTGCTAATAATAACTTTCACATTGTTACCAACTTTCTAATGGCTTCCTAACTGAGCTTGTTATTGACGACTTTATTGATTACTGCGTACTTGACGAGTTGGAATGACATTCAAAAGTACGCTCAGTTCAGAAGTACTAAAGTGAAGGTTGTCAGCAGATTGGGACGTCGGAACGAGCCAGCTGTCAGCCAGAGGTCGCACGTGACCAATATTTGAGAAGTAAACAAGCGAACCCTACGATTAATGAGAATTGTACAAAATGCAAATAGTTACCGAACTGCAATTCTAAACTAGAAATCGGAGACTTTAAGTGGCGACCGGCTCTCAGTGGCAACTTTAATTAAACCTAACTTCTGAGATGACGTCTCATTCAAGATAATCCCGACCAACTATTTTCATCGGCCACTCCTCGCAATATGCGCCTTAGCAGTATCAGAATAAGGGAATATCGATCGGTTATTTAAAGTTGTGAGCTATTAAACTGTTGCGTCGTGCGGTTCGAGGAGTCTAATTCAGAAACAAGATGGTAGGAGTGTAGTACTTCATTTAATGTCTCCGTGGATGCGTCACGCTTCAGAGGGCGCCTTTTGACTGTGGCCATTGAGAAGCTCTACTAATGTGTCTGCAACTTGGCTGTCACTGCCAGCAAATTCAAGACGTCAGTAAACTATTATGATATTGGTACGTTACATTCTGCCATTTAGGTTCTTTAGTTCAACAGTAGATGTTATGTACCTAGGTTGAGTTTTTATAATACAACATACTACTTACTCTCCTTGACTACTCACCTGATAGTTAAGGAACATAATGTGCTATAAATTAACTTTTACCAGCTCGTTTTCCTACTGTGGTTCAATTTGGGAGGAAACCCTGCTTCAGAGTCACGGCCGTCAACTGAGGTTGTAAGACGACGCCTTGAAACCAAACCAATTCTTAAAAGGGAGGAGTTCGAGAACCCCTGGCTGCGCAGTGTAAGCTTTGGACAAGAAGAATAAACTTTAAGGTGATAACAGTGAGGTATTATTGATACATTCTCTGTCGACAGTCATCAAATAAAACGATGGTATGGATGGACATATCAGACACAAACTATTTTATGAAGAGTTATTAGGATAACACTTACATTTCATGGCGCAAGGTAAGCAGGGAGCGCAGCTCTCGCAACAAACACAGTGAGCAGTGCTCATCCAGCTCTGTGGCAGTTATTTGTTCACGCACCGCGCCGCGCCGGGCCGGGCCGGAACCTGCTACACCATGCGACGCGTCGTTCGCTCTCACGGAAGTAATTATCGGTCTCATTTACATATCGCGGTGAATCACCACTGCCCGAGTGGCCCGCTCCGCTCCGCACAGCTTCGCATACACGATGTTGTCAGACGAATTTATTTCAGTTTTGCAGCGCTCACTATATCGAAATTGACATAGAAGAATCTTATGTTTGTGAAAAATAATGTACTTATCTAACATTATTTTTCACAAACATATCTAATATCTTGATAAAATTAAATTTACACGTTTATAATTACCAACTAGCTGTTACCCATGACTCGATTCGCATGAAATTCGTGTTGTACGGATTTTCCTTAACATTTTAGTGACTTCTATGTAGGAGGTAGTATTTTACGCACTTAGTGCTATTCACAACGGGGTCGTATAATAATAATAATCTTGATGATATCTTCCAATAGATCTATATACTTTTTCTTAATTGGTTCCCGGTTACATCTAAGATGTACTTGACGCCTGTGTTTTTGAAGTGAAAACTTCTTTAGCGGCGTTGGATGGGTGTAAAATGTTAAGGAAGCGTCAGGATTAGTTGACCTTTGAACCGTAACCGACGACTGACGTCATACAAGATTAGGTAAAGACTATCTATTTTGCAATTTACCAAGATAGCGTCGTAGCTTAAACGGTAAGCACTTCGACTGCAAGTCCTTATAGTTTCAGATAGTATCGGGTTCAAACCACCTACCTGGCTTTCTGAAACTTTTTGTGATTATTTTTTCTTTTTGTAATTTATTACTTTTTATGATTATTTTTTCTTCCTGTAATTTATTACTTTTTGTGTTTATTTTTTCTTTTCATAATTTATTAATTACTTCTGACAGAAAATTAGCAGAAAATAAGTGATAGGTTCTATGATTAGCGCTATATTATAGGTATGGTATGGAATGTTCTTTTTTATCTTTTTCTATGTATATAACGAAGAAAGAAAAAAAGAAAATGTTTTCACTTCTGCCGGCACTCCCAGAGTGCAACCCGTCTTTTTTTTTTACTCTGCTTCTTTTATACGTGGCTTAATTGGAAGCGATGGCCCTCTGCCCCTTAAACCCGAGAGGAACACCTGTACCAGAGCCTCGTTCCTGAGGTTTTACACCACATTGGTGGGATTTATACCGAAATTGGTTCTAGTTCTAATTGTTATCTCAGTAAAACCATCATGGTTCTGGAGACAGTTTTGAAGAAAAACGATGATTTGTTAGAATCGATAACCGTTACAAAATTATTGTGGTGATGAAATGAATATGTTCTTCTATATAGTACTTGTCAAAGCTGCAAGGTGTGCCTATGTGCGCGTGTCTGTGTGATGCAGTGTATCGAAGACAGGTCATTAGTGCCTTCCATAACAAGGAGCACACAAAAAGGCGACGACATTAGCAATTAGTGAGGTCACGTGATCCCCCATTAATGCCATTCACATGACGAGTTAAATGACAGTATCAATAAGTTCATTAAGTGAAGAGACGCCCGCCCCACGCCCCGGGACCCGGGATCTCATATCCCGGGATTAAGCGCTGACCCCGACTCTTATTAGTACCTTCACTTAAACCTTGACCGAAATTCATTACAGATCTTTAAATCCCCATTCGGATACTTCTGTTCAACAACGAGGCATTTAAAAGTGACTTCTCTTTCAACTGGCGATTTACTCTATAAGTATATTGTTTATATTCTCACGCTTCTAAGTAGAAAGGTGGTGTCTGTACCAGATAGATAGGCTGCGTACAGATAATGTAAAGAAAAAACTTAATATCGTTATTGCCAATTTGGGAATCGATCCTGTGAATTAAATACTGCTTAACAGATAAGTAACCCCTTACCTGTGATCGTGACAACCTTCAGAAGGAATGATTCATTGAACAATTGATCAAATACACATGAAAATTTAAATTGTCTTAAAAAACAATTTCCTGTGTCGATATTTCATGAATAAAGTGGATAACATACAAGGAAAAGCATAGTGGCTTTTTATTTATTATCAGTGAGTAGAACCATAGACTAAAAATTTCGTCAACTTAGCTGTAATGTGTAATGTTTTTGCATCAAAAGCGAAGGCAAGTGTGCGTTGAATTATTGAACATTTGGACGGCAGTAGACGCTAGAGATCACTCGGTCTGATATAAAAGTGGCGAGACGCACCTCTTTATTGCTAGAATCTGGCCGAGATATGCTCGTGATATTTTCAGCTACTTTCACAAAAAAGAATTGTCGTGCACACGCAGAGTAAATAAATCATATGGGGTTTTGACTAGAGAATTTATCTATAACTAAGCACTAAGGTTTTGATTACTGCTAAAAAATGAATTTGCAGTTCACTTCGGATAAGACTCGATCTCTTCATTATTTCTTTAGTTTCCTCAGATACATAATAAAAATATTGCCAATACAAAATAATGGTTTATTCTCACACTTCGCCCCTGGGTAAAATTATAGGACACCTGGCAAGAACAGGTTATATAAGGGTGTGTTAATAAAAACATTTTCTTAAATAAATCTAGAAATTATTAAAGTAAAAATATATATGTATAACAAAGTTATCAAATAAAAAGTATGTCTCAAATCATTAACCTAAATGATAGTGTGATGTGGAACCATTTCCCCGACGACTCATCGGCCGGTGTTGGCCTGCATTGCCACGTGTTCGGTGCTTCGGCGATAACCACGCGATGCTCCAGTGGACCAGTGGTACACTTGTCATGATTATAAGGGTTAGTGAGTCACTGCCAGGGTTGGCCCGGATATCACTTTTGAAGTGATATGATTGGTGGTATTCAATGTAATCGAAAATTCAATTTTGGCACTTCAAGGATAATCTAAAAGGAAAGTTTTGTCGGTAGTTTAGAGGGTTAGAGTCGGCCTTACAGTCGCGAGTTCTCGGGTTCAGATCTTGGCCTTTTTTAACGTATTCTATCGCCTAGTCTACGATAATCATGGCTACTGAATAGCAACCAAAACATGGACCTCAGCTTACACTACTCTTAGTATTGTTTTGTTGCTTACGTAACAAAACAAAACTGAACAAATTGCGATAGAATCCTTTAATGATAGTAGTCTTTCAATTAGTGATATTCGCCTAAGCATGCGACAGTACATATCAAATTAAACTTATACTACGTGCGTATGTAAAGAAACCCGCGTGATCATTAATCATTGAATGACTAAAAGCGGCTGCAGTAAATCGTTGACTAAATCAAGGGCATTGTTTATGGCGGGTAGCGCGGGTAGCAGCGAGCGGGCGGCTGGCTGTGAATAATCGTGGGCTCACAATAAATCCATAGTAAAGCAACACAATTGTTTACCAATTAACCCTCTAATGGCTAAAACTGTGAATAATTTGTAGTAAATCAGTTGGCGGCGTCGCGCAGCTTACTGTTAACCATGATTCATGTGTGTGGCGAGAGGGGGGCGCGGAGTGTGTGTGTGTGTGTGTGTGTGTGTGTGTGTGCGCGCGTAATGGCGAAGGATTGTCGCTGATAATTAGAAATTAGAGTTTGTATTTAATCTCAGAAATTAAACTAAAATTATTATTAATATTTATTAATATTTATTAATATTTTATATATTTATTTATTTCATTTTAAACTTTTGAGTTATGATATGACATATATTTTTATTGTATTTGTAATCGCCTTCTTATTCCTTTCATTTTGATAGTCTACTGAACCTCATTCAGTAAATTGATGGTCTTTGAAAACACATTACAGCACCTAAAATCCAATGTATAAGTTTTATAGACATTTTATGTACCCTATGACACTTGGATGATGAATACCTTTTACCCTTTTATTTATCTGCCGTTAGGTCTGTAGTGGGGAACGAATAATACTACACACATAATTACATACATGCATACATGCGAAAACATTACAACAAAAATACTATTACGAGTTACGAAAGTAGCTACTGGGCGACCAGAAGCAATGTGTGAAAACTGTTAAAGACATTCATAATACATATATCTAATGTTTTGCCCCCCCCCCCCCCCCCTCCAAACAGGTTAGGGTTGCTTGCTAGTAGCAACGTAGTCATTCGGCTAAGACAGAATCTTGTACAACATTTCTAAAATATATTTAGCAAAAATATACGTTCGTGATTAAAATGATTACGAGGAGTCACGATCACGAAGAAGAATGCCACTTATAAAAATGTGATCCCATAATACGTAAAAAGCACAGGTGATCTATGTGAAGCTTGTTGTGAGCAACACCAAAATAAAATATGAATTAATAATTTTGGAAACCTTCAAGAACAGTGCAATATTAGTTCTACGATATAAAAAGATTCTACAGATGATCCTGAATGATATCAACGTTAGTTATATACAACAATTCATAGCAGACATACAAACAAACAACAATGTTAGGCATTCCCGGAGCGTGGTTGCGAGGCAGCCCTGAGCGCGCTCACGTGTCGCCGCGGCCGTAGAGGCGTACATGTGCTAATTACCTTGTGATTGTTCCTGCGCCACCGCCCGCAGCCACCCGCCGCGCCGCGCGGTCTCGCGACCAAATTGCACTCATAATTAAATAACACTAATTTTACAGCTCTCCGTCCCTTTTACATAATCTGTTTGTTTTGTTCTAAATAAATATGTATGTATGTCGCCGCCAACTAGCTTATTCAGCCGTTCAATTAACTGTCCCGGCAGTTAACTAAACGGCGCCTTTCAATTAACGGCCTGAATAGTGTTCAGCCATTTAATTAAACGGCTAGGCAAATAGCTTGGATCAATGACGTTTAGCTACTTGCCTAGCCATTCATTGAAACAGTTAGAAAAATGACTTATGTCTGCATGGTTATAAAAAAATAATAACCACGAAGGCTTATGCGGGAGCTTCGTTCTGCTCCGCTTCCGCATTAGCCCTTAGTCGGATTGCGTAGCTATCACAATAAACCTATCACTCATTTTCTGTGAATACACCTCTGTCTACCCCCTCAGGGATCCGCAGGTGTAAGTATATGTATGTATGTATGTAATTTTTTATCTTATATCGAGGTAGTGCCCCATCTTACGATTGGCCTAAGCATTAACCAGCCAGGTTACTAAATGATGTAATAAACGAGACGGTTGAATATTATTCAGGCCGGTAATTGAATGGCGCCGTTTAGTTAACTGCCTAGGCAGTTAATTGGACGACTGATTAAGCTAGTTGGCGGTGATACGTACACAATTTTGAAAATATTTTTCTATAAATAGTTTTAATCTGAAAGCAAAGAGAATTTTGCATTGCCACTAGGGGAAGCAATGTCAGTGCCAATTTCCAGCTAATGTACCGTACTATGACAGGTACTATAAATGAGCTAGTGATATTGTACTTTATGTTAGAAATGTGCGTAGAAGTGTGCTGAAACCAAACACATTTGAAATACAAAACTAAGCTGGCGTGATGAATGCACACGCTGTGTGTAGTCCCCTCCTCGAGAGGAGATAAGCTCTCGTAGCTAGACGTGAGAAACTTAGCGGCCTAGAACATCCCTTCCTGGGTCTCTATTCATGGAACTTTTCGAATTTTTCGTTTTTAAATCATGGAGAGGAACGTGTTCCCACCACTTCGTGGATATAAATAGACGTGAATATAATAATATATATAGGTACAGTAAATATTACATAAATTTGCAAAAAAGTTGAACTGAAATTGTGTAGCATTTTTTTTCCGTGCAGGAAATCCCCCCGGTAACCCCCCTCCCTCCGGAGTCGGAGGGGGAGGTTATGTCAGACTCGAACCGACTAAACCGCACGCCGTCTGTGGGTCGTTGTGCTAGGCCGAAGTTGAGGTTGTCAGGCGATATATCCCTCGCACCCCAGCTGACCCAGAACCATCCCTCTCGGATGCAGTCAGAGCGTTCGACTGCTACGTCTGAGGAAACTAGACACAAATACAAGATATGCCTATTTTGTATCCAGTTAGCGTTGTGTTATATTTTCCAGAATGGATAACAATCTTCGCTAGTCATCATACATAAAATGGTCCCATTCTCAAACGTCTCCTTGCTAATTAAAATGCAACCGTACGTGCGGTGGCAGCAAAGGGCGCAGCCCCGTGTCCCGGCAAGGCATGGCTGCGCTGCACTCACTGGGCCAATTAATTGATTGAATCCCGGCAGCTGTTTGTCCGGCGCGCGCCACACTCACAATTAGCATAATAGAGAGCTCTCGGCGCCTGTTGCTGTTGTTTCTGTGGAGTGTGGATGTGGAGTGTGGCTTGCTCTCTGCCTGCTTACACTGGGGAGCGTGTTGAGATGCGAAACTGTAAAACGAGACAAACATCGTACACATACATTAATTTATATTACATAACGCAAAATACAGATGATATTATTGTGTATTCCAAATTTTTTGATACCACAGATTTGGTTTTAAAGGTATCAATATTTTCATTTAGTAAAAACTGAAAGTTTGCCAGTGCATGCTCCCAATACAGTTAAGAAGTTTGTGTCAAAGCGGCTTTGACAGATAAACGGTACTGACGGTGTAAAAAATAATAGTAAGGTAAACAACAGGGTTCGAATACAGAGGGGGCTCACAGAAAATCCTTTTGATCACATCCAGCATGCCGAAAATGTACCTCTCGGGCATGCACTGCAGTAGGCGTCCTGGAACAGACTGAGGTCCCGGGTTGGCTGCTGCAGGGAAAACCGAGTTAAATGGGGATACCTGGACGCAAGGAGTGGGGGCTGTGAATGCGGTGCATCTCTACTAACAATGGACCGCTTTGCCCCAACTCCTGCCCAATTGGAGACCTCAACGCAGCAAATGAAGCAGCGGTAAAAGTCGCTGTGTTTTGGGCATGACGCGATTTCTAATAATACCTAAATATCATACTTTATTATATGACGAAAATACTTAGATTTTCTCTTTACAAAACTTTATTACCGTTTACCTACCAAAGCCACTATGACCCAAACTTCATAATGGGCCATCGTTCTTATTTGTGTTGGGAGCATGCGCTGACAAACGTCCAGCTTTTATAAAAATGACGAAGGTCTGTTGTTCACGGGCTCTCAGACTATATGGTTATAACTAAAAAGTGTAAAATAAAATAAA
The DNA here is from genome assembly GCA_949126895.1 of Eilema caniola. NCBI lineage: Eukaryota > Metazoa > Arthropoda > Insecta > Lepidoptera > Erebidae > Eilema > Eilema caniola. Next base: position 353,270 of record OX421479.1, read on the forward strand.
TTATTGAACAAATAAAAAGGCCCACAGCTGCAGTGACTAGATCAAAACATGTTTGATAGCACGCGGTAATTCCCGTTTACAAATCATGTACCATCTTCTATCAAAGTTTTGTCCAACCAGAAACTAAGCCAAGATGATGGTCGAGACGATCAAAAGTAAACATTAACCTATGTAAAAATTAACATTTACCTTTTAACTTTAACAAGAGAATATGAAGAGTAACTCATATCTTAATAACGTCAATTTTAACAATTTGCTTATCTTTCGCTCTTGTTCAAGTAGCAAAAGTCTAATTAGCGCGCCCACCGAACAGATCACAAAAACACTCGCTAAGAATTAGCTGATAATTCGAGTTCCTGAGCTTGCCTGCGGGCTAACCACGTACCTGGGGTATACACAAAATTTCCTCCCTTACAATAGATTGGTATCTGTACGGCTTCTCACAGTTTTAGTCCAAAATAAGTCAGTGGTTGACCTACCTACGCACGGCATTTTCTTAATACACAACGGCACCGCGTGTAGCTTGTATATCGCCAAGACCGTGTAAAGTGGAGGTAGAAAAACCTGAAAGCAGACCGCGGGGTCTATAACGGCTGCTAGCTGTTCGGCTGTACAAATGTTATGAGAATATAATTTGCAAGATTCGATGTTAAATATCGGGGCAGGTGAAACTAAATAAAAGCTTGTACAAGAGGAAAGACTTGTGAGTTTGTACTCCACAAACTCGGAAAGTAATAAACATACCCATTTTACTATTAAAATGGGTATATCTTTGTACTAGTGACAGTACTATTATAAAGATATTGTATTTAGAAATAACATAGGCAAATTGCTTTCCCTATGTTCTAAATTGCGGGGTGATGCTAGTCAAAACTAAGGTCATTTTGCAACAGGCACCACAAAGGTCAATCTACAACCGCATCACGACGTGCGGTGATCGACACTTACATCAGAAGCTTTACCTTTTATATTTTGCAACATTTTAATAATATGTGTAGGTATCTAAAAGTTTTACCATCAGTGTAAATATAGCCTGTATACACTTCAAATACGGATTGAATTAAGCTCGGTTCACGCTAATAGCTCCTAAATACCGAGGAATACGGTGATTATTTGATGAAAAGGGTATTTTCAGTGAACTGTTATAAACTATTTCAATAGCTGACTGTACCTTTCGCTAGATTTATATTATATAATGAGCCAGTTAAATAGAGCAGATATCTGTTATGTCAATTCTGAAGTCAGATAGAGCGCAACAGAAATAAGCTTGAACGAAAATAACGCGCCAAAATCAATTCCTGATATTATAAAGTAAACCCTTTATTGCGGGCTAGGTAGAGAGATACCACAATTGGATTCACTTGTTTATTGATTCATTATTGTTAATCCTACAGCTTATATACTAATATTTACAAGTAATTCAAGAGTGGGGAATCGTCAGTCTTTGCTTTATTGCTGACTGACGATTCTGTTGTTATGGCAGGACGTGATTCTTATTTATTCAATTATTATTTATACAATTATATTTCCTGATAGAAATCACGTCCCGTGTGTACGTGTCATACCCTTCTTGATATTATCCAAAAACAAAGGTACTACTGAACCAATGTCCGAACCACGGAGGACAGAATATGATTAAGTAGCGGAGATGCCACAGTCAAATTTCTCTTAAGAAAAACGCGTGACCAAATGCGGGTGGGAAGGGAGACGCGGGGGGTATGACGTCATACCTCGTCCACGTCGCCATCTAGTGCGTCATAGCGAAACCGAACAGAAACAGACCTTGTCATTTTTGTTATATAGTTTGACTATTCGCCACTAAGCGCTACACAGAATTCTAGAATAATCTATTTTAAGGAAATAATTTTCAAAAATAAGGCCATCTTTTAGATTATAGCAAAATCATTTAGGGGGCTAAATGATTTGGCCTTATACCGACAGATGGCCTAATTTTTTTTACTTTAATTTTCAATTTTAGCAAAATATTCCATTTAATAAATAATATAACATTTTTGAAATTGCTAATGAAGTCGGGCGAGATTATTGTGATCATTTTCATAAAATGAATTGAGTTATTATTACAACTAGTATACATGCCAGACTAGGTTACTTATTTCTTCTCTACGCTAGATGGTTCTGTTAAGACATTTTTTTCGGAAAAATTAAAATTTAAATATAGTGGACTTACTGATGAAATGTTATACCCTTAAAATGTTGAAATTGTTTATTTTTACACTTTGTACATCCTTGTACTGTACACTTCATTCTTAAACCAGGTTAAAGCTATTTTTATCCTAAAACTTTTGACCAAAAATGACAACCGAACGCAAGGACGTTTCACTAGAACTGGATGGTGACGTCACAGACCAATTGAGTCGTTTTGACATATGGAAGGCTCGCGACTCGATTCCCTTGTAACATCTCCGCTATCATTTCCTTCTCCATGGTCCGAACTCACTAAGCCCGGGCGTTGTCGCACTAGCCGGACATACTAATATCAGTTTTATTTGTTTGGTCCCACGTATGTATAGTTAGTTCCAACCTTGATGGCACAACGGTAGCAAGTAAGTCCATTGTGAAAGAGGATCCAGAGCAATGGCGCACATTGGGAGAGGTCTATATCCAGCAGTGAACTGCACTAGACTAATTGATTGATTGATTGAATGCGTGTGCCATTCCCGGATTGGACAAAATATATAGGTTTTTCTCTTAGAAAAATTATTTGCAGCAGATTTCATGTCTGAAAACAGTACGCACTTGATGATAATAGATTAGGAATTACGTGGAATACACATGCGAGAGTAGAAAGCTTAGCCTCTCTTCTTATTTTCTTGTACACAAAAGAAAGAAAAAAAAAATCTTTTAAAACGCTTTCATTTATGCCATGGATCCACGAACGGTTGAAACTCATTCGATTCTCGCTCACACTGAGACTTTAGGCAGCGCTGATGCGAGACGATATCGCTTAAAACCACATACATCAGGCGAACGGATTTAAAATGGCAATTCCGAGTCGTTTCAGTACCCCTCGGATCTGCAAGATTGCGTCCTATATTTCTGCGCCAATATTTGCCTCAATAGATCTTTATGAATGTGTCCTAAGTGCGATGCTTACGTATGGTAAAATATTACATTAAAGTCTTAACGTCACATAATCATAATACAAAAACAATTATCCTTTACTTAAACCTTATGAGTGTGAAAGGCTGTAAGTCCCGATTAAATCCAGTTGGCAACTTGTACTTGTATTCTCGACTCAGCTTATCTTCTTATTGTGGTAGCAACTGCTATGGGACTGTTTGACTCCTCAACACCGATAAGTATACCTGCACCAGAGTCTCGTACGTCAATCAGGAGGTGTGCTGGCTAACAGCTAAAGCGAGTATCGAAGATCTGTGGGTCGTCATACACCCGTTGGAGGCCACATAATAAGACCTACCACGTCACGTAAAACAGTGATGGAAAGATTTTTTTTATAGGGCATGTCAATTTTACTACACCTCGCCTGCTGGTAAGCTAGTAAGATGGTAAGCAAGATAGTAAGGACAAGAAGAAGAGTAAATGTTGTCAATTAGTAGTCAATCATCACAGCCTTCGTGGCGTGGCGGTAGTGAACGCGGCCGCTACGCAGGAGGCGCGGGTTCGATCCCCGCTCAGTGTAAATATTTGTATACATAAATATGGGTATTTGCATTGGTCTGGCTGTTTCTATGTATAATATGTATGTATTTACAAAAAAAGAAAAGTATCTAAGTATGTTTATCCGCATTCTAGATTCCATAACACAAGCTAGTTAGGCTATGCTTACCGTGGATCTAGATAGCGTTGTGTGAAATGTTGTGGAATATTTATTTAAAAAAATCACATTCAAATTTTGGTCGCCTCCACAGCACAGCTGGCAGCACACAAGTGGTAGCTGCGGGCACATCCTCTTATCTTAGGTATATTGCGCGTGGATCATCGATGCTAGGGCTCTAGTTCCCAGTTTCAACTATGGTACTAATTATGTATGTATTAACTCAAGATGAAGCATGTTTGTATCGGCGGTGACTACGATGCGTAACACATTTTAATATACTAAGTATACTTACTTGTTAGGCTTGTCTGTTATCAAGCATTTTGTTATGTACCTACTTGTAACTCCCCAATTATAGGTTTCATGGAAATCGTTGACATATTTGATAGCAAGAACGTCGTCTGTACATTATCAGGTATCTACACAGATAATGTATGAAGTTGTTAGCGTATCACTTCACAGAAAAACTGATTGCTCGCAGTTCATGCTCGGGAAACTCGAGTATTTTTTAATAAGCATACCTACTTACCGTCATGCGCACGTACCTACGTGCTATCCTGCATCGATTTCGTGTAGCGCTGTACGAGTATCACCGCACAGTTTGCTAACAGCGTTTATTCTAAAATTTTACAGGTTTGTAAATAATCGTCCTTTAATTCTTAAAACATTCAGACGACTGACTTTTAAACTCTCGCGTTCCATGATATATAATTAACGAAACGGGAATTAACGCGATCATGGTATAGGTACTTACATACCTTTGATTGCCTGACGTTTCGACCAGGTTACACCGGCCGTGGTCACAGGCTGACTGGCTCAGCAGTGGACGCCCGCCGTCTTCGAATCCGTGAGGTAGTAGGTTCTTCATCTACCCGCACATTTTCAATGTTTTCTTGTCGCCATGTACCGTCACATACCACACTCACAGTGTCCCCATTACGTAAGCAAACTGTTCGGTGTCTATCTGACTGCGTAGAAAAGCGAGGTTGCATGTTTTTCATCACTGGATTCCATGTTGCAGATAATTTAAAACCATCTTCCCGATTGAAATTTTTATGTTTTTTGATTTCAATCGCTTCACGTACAGCTCTTGAGTAAAAGTGACGTTCCTTGGAGAGGACTTGCGTATGGTGAAATTCAATCCAGTGATTGGTGCCTGCTTCTAGCAGGTGCTCTGCAATCGCCGATTTGCTCGTCTGGCGATTCTTTACAGCTGCGATGTGTTCTTTGACCCGTTCAGCAATAGTCCGCTTCGTTTGGCCTATATAGGAACTACCACAGCTGCAATCTATCTTATAGACACCTGGACACTGGAACGGTAAGACATCCTTCGGTGTGCCCACGATATTGTTTACCCTTATGCCTGGGGTGTAAACTGTCGGGATGGAGTATGTTTTTAACACTGAGCCGACTTTGTCCGTTACTCCCTTGACATAGGGCATATAGGCTGGCTGTCTGCTCACCTCTGGACGTCTACGCCTCACTGCCTGTTGCTTCCGTCGTCCGTTCACTTCATATCCGTTGTTCTTGAGTACCTCCTGAACATGATCCAGCTCTCGCTCCAGATGTTCAGGGTCACAGAGATCATACGCTCTATTCCTGAGTGAGGTCACAACGGATTGTAGGTGTCGGGGATGGTGATGAGACGTGGCGTGTAGGTATCTGTCCGTATGTGTAGGCTTCCGGTACACACAGTGTGACAAGGACCCATCTGATCTCACGGCTACTTTTACGTCTAAGAATGACAACGACCTATCTTTCTCCATCTCATACGTGAACCTTATCTTGGGATGAATTGAATTAAGGTGTTGTATATATTGATCCACTTCCTGTTGACTTCCCTTGACAATACTGAAAATGTCATCTACATATCGCTTCCACAGTCTGATGGTCTTCGGGCCAAGACTCAGGGCCTTTTCTTCAAAATGTTCCATCCAGATGATGGCATGGTAGTTCCTATATAGGCCAAACGAAGCGGACTATTGCTGAACGGGTCAAAGAACACATCGCAGCTGTAAAGAATCGCCAGACGAGCAAATCGGCGATTGCAGAGCACCTGCTAGAAGCAGGCACCAAACACTGGATTGAATTTCACCATACGCAAGTCCTCTCCAAGGAACGTCACTTTTACTCAAGAGCTGTACGTGAAGCGATTGAAATCAAAAAACATAAAAATTTCAATCGGGAAGATGGTTTTAAATTATCTGCAACATGGAATCCAGTGATGAAAAACATGCAACCTCGCTTTTCTACGCAGTCGGATAGACACCGGACAGTTTGCTTACGTAATGGGGACACTGTGAGTGTGGTATGTGACGGTACATGGCGACAAGAAAACATTGAAAATGTGCGGGTAGATGAAGAACCTACTACCTCACGGATTCGAAGACGGCGGGCGTCCACTGCTGAGCCAGTCAGCCTGTGACCACGGCCGGTGTAACCTGGTCGAAACGTCAGGCAATCAAAGGTATGTAAGTACCTATACCATGATCGCGTTAATTCCCGTTTCGTTAATTATATATTCAGACGACTGATTTCAATAACCAGTTCAAGTTATACGCTTACTGAGAAGCGTACAAGAAGGTAACGCAACCAAAATATGTGCTGTGAGCTTTCTACAAGTTTGATGCTAATCACAAGCGGTCATGACTATCTGTTATCCGTACTTACGTACAAGCGACAGCTATTCCAGTGCTCCGTGCGCGACGCTGCACTAAACTTTGCTCGCTATTCTCCGAGATTAACAGATTACGGAACTTTATAGAATTGCCCGCACTCGTATTGGGGAAAACTATTTTTTACAGGACACTTCGAGCAATTTGGACTTTAGAGGACCCGCCTCGGGCACCCGCTTCCAGTTGTGTCCTAGGTTTCTATTAGCTTTATTTTTTGGTATAAGACCGGTTTTGCGTTAATGTGCCGCTCGTACGGTTTAACAGCATTATTCTTGCATTCTTATGTGTTACTTGCTTGCAAAATCGCAAGGTGTGCACGTCACTGACTGTTCTACGGGATGAGGTTTCAATGATGACAGATTGAGTGGTTTTGAAAGCAAAACAGTAAGCATACACGTGTTAACTGTATTTAACTGATTTCATAAAAAAAGGAAATTATTACTTAGTGAGATTCCTCACTTGTAGAACGAGAGGCAGCAAATTTGACAATTACCTACTTGTAAAAGTTTAAAAAAATCATCAAAAACAAAGGAGCAGAACAGTAACTAGCGAGTTGAATTTAGCTTTTATTTGTGTGTGGCAGTACTCGCAGCTCTGCGGACATCAGCACCTTGGGGTTAACGATGAAATAACTTCGGCGGAATCGTATCTACTACCCAGAACCAAACGGAGTGCCGCGCGGAGGGCGTACCCGGGGATAAACTAGGAGGGAAGTAGCCGGGAATGTTTACTATTTTAATTTGTTCTTTGTAAAGTAAGGACATTGAAAAGGGCTTACAGTCTCTTGAAATAAGCGTCCGATTAACTTTATTTTTTGTTTCAGCCTAGTTCCATCTAGTATCTGTTTGAATGAAAGATCAAGTTAAAAATTATTAATTGTCTGTAGATATGTTCGTAAAAATCATTAAATAAATTAAAGTGCAAGTGTGCCTCGCGCACTGAGGACTCGGTACACGACTGGATTAAGGGACCATCTAACGGTGCTTTTGAAAAACTGGAGTCACGTCACCGCTAGACCCGGTGAGGTGGTATGAAGACGATGGGAGTTTCCAAACGTATACAAAGATCAGTTATCACCATACATGCCAAACCGCCCTCTAGACGAGTGGCAATTCGTTAGGCGGTGTACTGTAGAACAAAATGATGAATGTCTAAATTTGACAAGGATTGTGATGTTAATGACATACGTTGACGACTGTAATAAACGTCAAAATACGTGTCAATCCCAAACATTCATCATTCTATTTTACAATTCACCAGCAAACGAATTGCCACTTGTGTGTGATTAACGCGCCGCCATTGAGTGCCATCGGTGGTGGGCCAAAATGCAAGAGGCATTCCCTAACATTTCATGCAAACGTGGGATCTAGCTTACTCTGAACCTATGGTACAGTCTACCTGTGCGTTGTACAAACTGACAGACACAAAATTAGATAACAGACAATCCGATTGTCGGATGATATCAGAACACCGCGATAGCACCGCGCCATTACGTGGAATTAGACAAATATCAGTTAATTAGAGCCGGAATTACGATATACGTTATTTACTGTTCACTGCTGGTTATCTAATGACTCGCCATGACTGCTCATTTATTATTGTTCACTCTGTATAACGTGGTTAAAAAATAGTTGGCGAACTGTGAGTGTAATATTTACGTCTCCGCTTGCCTCTTTGAGAATATACAGGTGTTAATACAAATATTTGCACTGCTTGTGTCTCTGTAGGTGGTGTCACTATTGTTTGTTCTTTCTCTTTTAAAGACTACTTCTGCACTTGGAAGCTATAAAAGATTCCGGGAACGCTACAGACATATTAAACAAGCACTGTGTGCTCCCACAGACAGAATTCTAAATATACTTTGACAAAACTTCCACCTAAGGGATGCTCCCACCTGCTAATATCTGCAAACTGCCACCTACCCGACTTTTGACTTCACGCCTCACCGTGATGGGAAAGAAGAGGTTTTGTAGAGGGAGTCTTGTGAAGTTTTGTTGAGGATTCTCTCCAGAGAAACTGCTAGAAATTTTCTCGACAGTTTCCCTGACCGGCAGGCGTCTCAATGGATAGAGATGGTACATAGTAGTCGAATTAAATTTGTTCGCGACAGATAAACTATTTGATTATTTTATGTGAAACCCTTGTGCTCGCGACAGACAGTACCTACTTGTGACAGACGAACGGTACAATCGTAATTTTATTGTGTATAGTTGATTATTATTTACAAAACAATCAAAATAAACAGTGCATTAAACAGTGTGAATCGTATAGTGTAAAACGGCTTCTGATTGGCCACTGTATGGACCAGTCGCGCCCTCTACAATTAGAGATGGAACCTTTTTAGATTTTAAGATTCTAAAACCATTGTTATCGATATTGTTTATATTTGTAAATTAAAGTAATAAATGTAATGTAATTCTGTGTAAAAACATATGTAATAGCAATATAAAACCGTACCTTACATTCAACAACATTTTTTGTAAACCATAGTCTTATAAGAATTAAATAAATAACAATTGAAACTCAAACATAGACGCCAAACACTGTAATCTCTGCATTTATTTGTTAATTTTAGAGTAAATATGTTATAATTGTAATTAATTAGTAATTGTATAAGTAGATGATTGTGTTGCACAGCCTTGTAAATAACGAATCTCACAAAAATATTGAAAAGAGTATAGAAAATTGTAATTATGCGACGTCCTTAATAGTAAAAATTATTGTGCAAATAAAGTGAAATTCCGACCGAAACTAGAGGCCCACATCAGGGTAAAACCCTTTAATATAAAAGCACAGGCGACAAAACCATCAGTGCGATTGCCTTAGCCGGGTCGCCAGTACTATCTTAGAGCTCTGCTCAGATTTTGCACCTGAAATGGGTCACTAGTTTCAGAACGATTTTGTTCTAACAGAATAGAATCGTTTTATTTACTGGGTATCCCTTCAGAACTAATTCTGAACCTGGCCTTCCTGGCTGGTTCAGCTATCGTCAGAGACGCACGGGGAAACCTTCACTTTCCTGTTCTCGCATACGATAGTTACAGTCCACCTATTCCTCAGGGCAGGAAAGTGTGCAAACTGAACCACCCCATGTACATATGGGCGACAGCCGATCAAGCGGTGAACGGATTCGTGTTCTATAACCGGGTTCGCTCGTCCACGTGAGGCCCGTCCAGTACATTTTCTGGTCCGTTCGAGCCGGATTTGCTGTCCGTGTGGTCAGCGTCCAGCCGGACGTATCGCGTGGTCTAGTCCATCTGGACCCCTGTTTCGTTGCGAGCCGGCAGATAGTGTCGCTGTCCGTACGGTCAGCTTCCGGTCGGAAATATCGCTAACTATTGTTTTCTGTATTCCCCGTGTGTCTAATTAATCTAATTCATTTATTACAGCGTTACTTAAAGTATTTAGCATTCCAATTGGAATCCAAATGGGAATATTTCTCAGTTTTTCGTTAGTCCAATTGAATCCAATTGGATTCTTTCGGCTTGTCCGATTGAATCTTATTGGAATCCAATTGGAATATTTTAGAGTCAGTTTTTTGTTAGTATTAGAGTCAGTGCAGTAATAGTCACATGTGCGCGTTTTATAACCGTAATACATAAGTAAAGTAAATAATATAGTATATAGTAAAGTCACGTGTGCGCGTTTTTTTATCCGTTTATCAGCCAGTAGGTAACGTGTTTTTATATCCGTTCCGTTTTTTGCGAATTTTGAATTTAAATAAGTGAAGTATATAACAGTAAATATAGATTTCGTGCGCGTTACGTTAAGCCCAGTAAATAAAAACAAATATAGTATAGTTAATCGGTATCGTTCGTATCAGTGTAACAGTGAATAGTGTGTTATTTGACAGTTGTGCGTTTTGACAGTACGTGTAATTTGTTTGAGTAAGTAAGTCTTTGTTTTTAACAGTCTTATTTCAATAGTATATAACAGTATATAAACAGTAATAGTAATAAAAATATTTTGTTAATAATAAATAATACACGTACTGTTGAATTCGCGTCAGATTTACGTTAGTGTATCAGTGTCAGTGTTGTCAATATGCCGAAAACGAGATCTCAAGGCAGAGCTGCAGAGCCGAGCCAGCCTGAGAAGGCTCTGACACGAGAGTCTATCCTCCGGCACGAGCAGCCACCACGTTCCCCATCAGTACCAGTAGGATCTGAGGTAAGTGCCCCATCATCCATGGCTCAACCCTCAACCAGTACACCTCGGCCTTCTACCGCTAAGACGCAAATAGATAAATCTATAAAGCCTTGGTCTCTGGAAGAGGATAGATCAGATAATACGTTACACCCAGTTGAACAGAACGTAATAGAAGGGGTACGTACTACTGAGCGAGTGAGCCGTGAACCGGGGGTTACTATAAGATCTAGATCCTCAATTCATAATAAATCGATGGCACGTAAACGAGCATTAAAGGCTCAGGAGGATATGCTCAAAATTAAATTACAGTTAGCTGAGGTTACACTGCGTAGGGCTGAGGAATCAGCCGAGGATACCGATTATGATGATGATGCCCATTCTAGGACAGAATATGTTCGTTCGTGGTTAAGAGAGGGATCGCCCTTGACACGACCCGGCACAGACGAACCACGCTTAGTAAGTGGACACCTCCAAAAGGAGACCCACGAGATAGAGCCTCGTAAAGAAGCTACCATGGTGCCCCAGTATGGGGGCACAAACCCTAATTTAGAAAATATTAAGCTCCAAAAGGAGACTAATCTCGTATCCCGGGTTGGGGATACATCCGCTTATGTTGAGCCTCATAAAGAGACTCCTCTCGTGCCCCAGTTTGGGGGCACAACCGATAATATTAATATAAATAAATCGGCATCCCGGGCTGGGGATGCATCCGTATATCTTGAACCTCGTAAAGAGAATCCTTCCGTGCGCCAGATTGGGGGCACAACTGATAGTATTAATAACGTAAATAAACCTTGTACTGAAACTGCCTCGGCACCCCGGGCTGGGGGTGCAATAGATTATTTAGATAGAGAGCAGGCTGACAGTAAAAATATGTTAAAACCATTTATAACAGAACTCTCTTCCGCTATAGCTGCACTCGCTGACAGAAAACCGATGGAGGCATCGTTTACCTCTGGCTATCCATCGACTTCGAAGGTCGTAATGACCTTACCGATTTTCAGCGGGTCGCATACTGAGTGGCTGTCGTTTAAAGCCATGTATGACACCACTAAGATATATTTTAACGATATAGAAAATACAGCCAGGCTCAGACGGAGCCTGAAAGGTAGAGGCTAGAAATTGTAAGCTCTGAATTAATAGCTAATGCACAGCCGGAGCATATTATTAGGGAACTAGAGCTCCAATTCGGACGACCTGACTCTATAGCTCAGTCTGAGACAGATAAACTCAGAGCATTGCCGCGATGTACTGAAGCACCGAAAGACATATGTACATTCGCCAGTAGAATAAGGAGTAGTGTCGTCACACTTCAGGCTTTAAAGAAAAATCACTATCTTATAAATGCCGAACTGTTACGTATATTAACAGAGAAACTTCCGAACTCATTGCGTGTACAATGGTATAGAATTTATACTGATAAATATAATTCCACACCCGATTTAACTTCGTTTAGCGAATATATATCTGAATGTGCCCGTTATTGTAGTGCCTTTGCCCCAGCTGAGACCGTTAAAGATTACCAGACAACTCGTCGTGTCCCTCAGAGAGCATTTACTGCCACTGAGAGACACACTGGGGAAAATAATAAATCTAGATGTCGAATATGCGACTCAGAGGGGCACTACGCGTCGAACTGTGAGACATTTAGAAAGGGGAACTCCGACAAGAGATGGGAGCTCGCTAAGAAACATAGACTCTGTTTTCGTTGTCTCAAAACGCGTCTAAACGATCATAAATGCCCGATTAGAAAATGTGGAATTGATAATTGTATAGCTTCTCATAATAGATTGTTACACTACGTTAAGAAACCTCGTACAGAACCGAAACCAGACACGCATGAGGAAATAGTCGCCAGTTCGAGCTCAAAATCAACAAAGCAGGCTTTCCTGAAAATAGCGCCTGTTAGGCTTTCAGGACCGGCGGGAGAGGTGTTGACATACGCTCTCCTAGACGACGGGTCAACCATTTCATTGATAGATGAAGACATCGCTGCCAAGCTGGGAGCCAGAGGTAAGACAGACCCATTTACCATTAAGGCTATCGGGGACACAGCGATAGACCTACCGGACTCACGAAGAGTTGAAGTCTACATAGGCAACCCCGAAGGAACTAGCATACCACTGTCTGTTAGAACAGTTCCGAAGCTGCACCTATCATCACAGACAATCAGTGAGACAGACTTACAGGACTGTAAGCATCTCGAGGACATAAAAGATCAGCTTATGTACACAGCGGCAACCCCGAAGATACTCATAGGCCAAGACAACTGGCAACTATTGATATCCAGCTATATTAAACGGGGACACCGCCAACAACCAGTCGCCTCACTCACAGCATTAGGATGGGTGTTACACGGATGCCATGGTAGAATATTAGGTCAAACAGTACATTTTGTTAATCGTCTCTCAGCCGCTGATGACAGCATAGATACTCAACTGAAACAATATTTTTCACTTGAATCGCTCCTTTTAAACCCGCGTCGACCGAGCTCCGACCCTGAAAAGCAAGCCGAGGATATATTAAATAAGAATACAGTACAGTTAACAGATGGTCGCATACAGACAGCCCTCTTATGGAGAAAAGAGGATGATGTGATGCCTGATAGCTATCAAAACGCTATGAGGAGGCTCACGTCAATAGAGAAGAAGCTTGACCGCACTCCAGATCTTAAAGCCGCATATACAGCACAGATGGAGTCTCTCATACAGAAGGGATATGCAGAGGAAGCTCCGAAGCAAGCCAGACCAGGTAGGACCTGGTACCTGCCTCACTTTGATTTTCACAATCCAAGTAAGCCTAACAAAATTCGTATAGTTCACGATGCTGCTGCCAAGTCAGGGGGGATGTCCCTGAACGACTTCCTGCTCACTGGACCAGACCTGCTGCAGTCACTGGCAGGTATAATGATGCGTTTCCGCCGTCACCGAGTCGCCGTCACAGCTGACATCACTGAGATGTTTATGCAGGTACAGGTACGTCCTGAAGATCGAGACGCCCTGAGGTACCTATGGAGAGGAGACCGGCGGGAGGGCGCACCTACTGAATACAGAATGAAATCGTTAATATTCGGAGCAGCCAGTTCACCGTGCACAGCGATCTTCGCTAAGAATTGGAACGCGAGACAGTACGCGTTACAGTATCCCGAAGCAGTAGCAGCCATAGTTGATAGTCACTATATGGATGACTACCTACATAGTTTCCCGGACGAGGCAGAGGCAGTTCGTATATCAACACAGGTACGTGATATACATAGGAAAGCTAAATTCGAGCTCACCAAATGGGTCTCGAACTCCGCGACGGTCGCTAGACAATTAGAAAACAACCCGGGCCGCGCGGAGATAGTCAATATAACACAGACAGAACAGGATGAGAAAATCTTAGGTCTAATGTGGGATCCTTCTACCGACGAGCTCAGTTTCAATTTAAAATTAGCCAGGTTACCCAAAGACCTAATTCGAAGTACCACACCGACTAAAAGAGAGGCCTTAAAAATAGTAATGTCTCTATATGATCCACTCGGACTCGCGTCACCAGTAACCATTAGAGCTAAGCAAATATTACAGGAAGCGTGGCGCCTAGGTACAGACTGGGATCAAACATTGAACGACAAGCTCCTCACACAATGGAGGACTTGGACAGAACATTTACAGGCACTGAAAGACGTCAAGATACCCAGATGCTACCCCGGATACACCGACCCTCAGTCGCTACAGCTTCACGTGTTCACAGATGCCAGTGAAGCAGCCTACGCCGCGGCCTTGTACTGGAGAACCGTCAGCCACGAAGGACAGGTGAGTGTTAGTCTCGTCATAGCAAAGGCGAGGGTGACGCCACTGAAAATCACGTCCATACCCAGACTAGAGCTAAAGGCCGCGGTGATGGGAACACGACTAGCGACTGCAGTGACAGAAAGCCACAGCGTCACACCTGACAGCATAACCTACTGGACCGATAGTAAGACCGTACTCACATGGGTAAGAAAAGGCTCCAGATCATATAAACCATTTGTTGCACATCGGATAGCTGACATAGAAGAAAATACGAAAATAGATGACTGGAAATGGCTTCCCTCTAGACTAAACATCGCGGACGCGGCCACCCGCGACGTTCCCGCTAACTTTAATTCACAGCACGAGTGGTACAGCGGTCCGGCCTTCCTATATAGAGAGCCAGAGGAATGGCCAACAGAGAAGCCTATAGCAGCAGAGGCTACAGGAGAGGAGCGGGTCAACTCCATGTCACTCAAAATTAATGTAAGTGCAAGCATACCGAACATAAACAGATTCTCAAGATGGGAGAGACTCTTACGCACCACTGCTCGGGTGCTACAATTTATAGATCTGTTAAAGCCTAACAGAACACAGCAAGTGGCCTACAAAAGAACCACGAAAAACCGAGAGAAGGATCCCGACTGGCGCAACACCGATCGGCAGGTGAGAACAGATAAAGGGTCAGCATTGCCTAAAATAACTGTACCTACTGACAATTACAGAATCCTCACCGCTGACTACATTAGAGACGCCGAGCGCCTTTTAATCAAAACCATACAGTCCGACTCGTTTGCACAAGAGATGCAACGACTAAACAAACGAGAAGAGATACAGACCGACAGCAGACTCCGAGGTCTCCGTGTTGAAATGCTGGATGGAGTGCTGGTACTACACAGCCGAATAGCAGCCGCCGAGGATGTGTCCGACGAGGTAAAACGGCCACCGATAATAGATGGTGAGCATAAAATTACCAGATTATACATTGACTGGACACATCGTAAGCTGCATCATAGTGGTACGGAGACCACCATCAACGAGATTCGCCAACACTACTGGGTGATTAAACTACGACCGACTACAAAGTCGGTGATTAACCAGTGTTTAAGTTGTAGAATCCGGAAATCACAGCCGCCAGAGCCTGCCACTGGCGATCACCCGAGAACCCGCCTTGCGCACCACCGCAGGCCATTCACCTACACCGGGCTCGATTACTTCGGGCCAGTCAGCGTGACCGTTGGGCGACAGCACCAGAAGCGCTATGTCGCGCTATTCACCTGCCTGACTTCCCGGGCGGTCCACCTCGAGGTCGCCGCCAGCCTGAGCGCGGACTCCGCAATACTGGCTTTGCGGAGGTTCATCGCGCGCCGAGGCTGCCCCGCTGAGGTCTACTCAGACAACGGCACCAACATGCACGGTGCTGAGCGCGAGATGCGCGAGGCCGTGCCCCGCGAAGCCGCTGAACGAGGCATCGTGTGGCGCTTCATCACCCCCTCTGCTCCCTTTATGGGGGGTGTATGGGAGCGCCTCGTCCGCTGCGTTAAGACCGCTCTCATCACGGTCTTACACGAGCGCCATCCCCACGAAGAGGTGCTCTCCACTCTGCTGTGTGAGGTGGAATATACAGTAAACAGCCGCCCCCTCACACACGTCTCCGTTAGCCCCGAGGATGACGAGGCTATCACCCCGAACCACATCCTACTCGGTGGTTCATCCCGACTACCATCACTGGGCGAGTTCGACTCGTCCGACGCTGACACCGGGAAGCAGTGGCGACGCGCTCAGGCGCTCGCCGACATGTTCTGGCGCCGATGGGTGCGCGAGTACCTTCCCGAACTGCAACACCGGCGGGAGCCCCATGGATCGGGCCCACGCATCGAGGTCGGCGACCCAGTGCTGATCGCCGACGGACAGCTGCCACGCAACACTTGGCCGACGGGTCGAGTCACCGCAGTCTACCCAGGCGCCGACGGTCAAATCCGGACCGTTGAGGTACGAGGCACGGCTGGGGGCGTGCTCAAGCGCCCCACGAAGAAGATAGTCCCGCTGCCGAAATAGTGTCGCTCACCGTAGATGCAGCATCACAAGCGGCCGTGCCTCACTCTGCTGCACGGCGGGAGAGATGTTCGCGACAGATAAACTATTTGATTATTTTATGTGAAACCCTTGTGCTCGCGACAGACAGTACCTACTTGTGACAGACGAACGGTACAATCGTAATTTTATTGTGTATAGTTGATTATTATTTACAAAACAATCAAAATAAACAGTGCATTAAACAGTGTGAATCGTATAGTGTAAAACGGCTTCTGATTGGCCACTGTATGGACCAGTCGCGCCCTCTACAATTAGAGATGGAACCTTTTTAGATTTTAAGATTCTAAAACCATTGTTATCGATATTGTTTATATTTGTAAATTAAAGTAATAAATGTAATGTAATTCTGTGTAAAAACATATGTAATAGCAATATAAAACCGTACCTTACATTCAACAACATTTTTTGTAAACCATAGTCTTATAAGAATTAAATAAATAACAATTGAAACTCAAACATAGACGCCAAACACTGTAATCTCTGCATTTATTTGTTAATTTTAGAGTAAATATGTTATAATTGTAATTAATTAGTAATTGTATAAGTAGATGATTGTGTTGCACAGCCTTGTAAATAACGAAGCTCACAAAAATATTGAAAAGAGTATAGAAAATTGTAATTATGCGACGTCCTTAATAGTAAAAATTATTGTGCAAATAAAGTGAAATTCCGACCGAAACTAGAGGCCCACATCAGGGTAAAACCCTTTAATATAAAAGCACAGGCGACAAAACCATCAGTGCGATTGCCTTAGCCGGGTCGCCAGCACTATCTTAGAGCTCTGCTCAGATTTTGCACCTGAAATGGGTCACTAGTTTCAGAACGATTTTGTTCTAACAGAATAGAATTGTTTTATTTACTGGGTATCCCTTCAGAACTAATTCGGAACCTGGCCTTCCTGGCTGGTTCAGCTATCGTCAGAGACGCACGGGGAAACCTTCACTTTCCTGTTCTCGCATACGATAGTTACAGTCCACCTATTCCTCAGGGCAGGAAAGTGTGCAAACTGAACCACCCCATGTACATATGGGCGACAGCCGATCAAGCGGTGAACGGACTCGTGTTCTATAACCGGGTTCGCTCGTCCACGTGAGGCCCGTCCAGTACAAAATTTCTAAAGCGTTTTGCATGCTAGATATTCAAATCAATTAACATAGGAAAAATTTGGATCGCTCCAGGTGGGGTTCGAACCCGCGATATTTACCTTAAGAGGGGCTGTCACTAAGCTACCGGACAGGTAAAAGTCAGTTGTTGAAATAATGTTTTTAATTGCATTGTGTAATCACGTCATGCTTACGGCACCTGAGTACCTCCGTCACATTTACTATCAATGTAACCCGTCTACCCAAACGAGCATGAGGTGTGCCTATACGCATAACCATAACTATTTTTTTCCAGTAGAATTCAGTCCATTCAATAGTTTCATCCCAATAGTCGGATACAGTCCGTTGTGGGCTTTAGCAATGGGTGTATTTGGGTCGGCGCGGTGTGGTACAAACACTACCGAGGCGGCGCGCGGCGTCGATTGGCGACACTTTCACACGTCCGCACCACCACGCAGACGTCGCCGCGCCGCGTCGCTCGCCTGTGCACACGGCCAGTCATTTTTATATTTGGCAAAGCTGCCTACATTCTACAAGCTTGTACAGTCAGCATCATATTGATCTTGATGGCCCAAGTGCCATTAATGATTTTAATTCTATGGTTTTCCTCCCTTCCTGTTGACGAATTGTTTTTATCTTTGGTACACACCTTTAGTTAGGACAATATAATTAAATAACTAAAATAGTAGTAGTAATTTTAAGAGCGTTTTAAGATTTAGTAGTCAAAAGATTCCTGACGCTGACTGTACCTTCCCCAGTATAATAAAATAAAAGTTCGTTAGACTGTGCTTATACGGTGATGGCAAATGTTGGTGTTAACGGTTTTATTTCATCAATCTTTGCTCACTTACATCTCATTAATCAGATGCATTTCCCTCTTAGTTTTGAACTGTAGTAGATAAAAATCTGATGTAAGTTTTCGGAGCATTCCGGAAGGACTAGGCGCGGATTTGAGTGATACTTTTTCCGTTGAATCTAAAGGAAAACTTAACATTCTAATTGCACCAAAATGTTATAAACAAAATAAAAATCAGTAAGTAGGTAGTATCATTTGCTGACAAGATGTTTGCTGCCCATTGTCACGTTTTTTGTTTAAAAATATACTTCAGATATAATGTACTCGTAAATGTGTACCTGGAGAGCACATGACGTTTAATGGCAAATAGAAATGTAGGCACATTTCAGTCGTACGGATGATTCCGTACTGGCGTGTCCCCTCTGTGATCTAAGTTTTCTAATACAAGACACTGGTAGGCCGCCGACGGCAACAAATTCGCTTACACGATACATGTGAGTTGTACTGTAGTTCGACTAACTTGCCGCAGTTCGTTACCCCGATGGGATGTACTTTTAGGTTGTTCGGGAATTTGGCACGCTACACTAAGAGCAGGGTCACTTGAGGTCAAGGCAACTAACAATTATGCTAGTACTTATTGTTAATAACTTCGATTATTCAACCCGGTACCACTTATAGAAGACCGTTAGATCCTCTGGGCTTCAGAAGAGCTTTTTGTATGCACACAATCAATCAATCAATCAATAAATTAGCCCACTGCGGTCCACTACTGGACATAGGCTTCTCCCAATGTGCGTCATTTCGTACGATTCTCCGCCTTCCGCATCCAGTCCGTCCCAGCCACCTTTTTCAGGTCATCGGTCATGTGTGAACACACCTTTGTTATAATTATTATTGAGTTCTTAGAAATCGTTTGTCAAAGCTTTATATAAAGTTTGGCATATATCACTTCTTCCTACAGTCTGATGCCCGATTGTAAAGCTTGACTAGGTTGCCAACATACTTCCATGGCTGCTACATTCAGGTGCTTTGCGACAGACTTCATGGACAATGGATAATTTTGCGATGACAACCTGTATCAACTTCTATAATTTACGCTTCAAACATAAAGGGTAATCTCGCTCTCCAAGCACATGATTTGAATAGAGGAATTCATTTTTATTTCCATTTTCCTTATTCATTCTTATATTCATACGCACATCTATAAGCTCGGGTTTAGTTTGACTCGGACAAAAATAGGTGCTCTGCTGGGTGATGGATTGCCGAACGCTGGCTAAGGATGTGTGGAATATTGCTAGTGGAAAGTATAACTTATGTACAAACAAATAATATATTTACCTACCGGATGGATGGGGTTGTTGTGCTTGCACCGTGTG
Organism: Eilema caniola; assembly: GCA_949126895.1. Taxonomy (NCBI): domain Eukaryota; kingdom Metazoa; phylum Arthropoda; class Insecta; order Lepidoptera; family Erebidae; genus Eilema; species Eilema caniola. Next base: position 373,032 of record OX421479.1, read on the forward strand.
ATAACTGTGAAAATAAAAAAATCTTGCTAAAACTCAGACCAAAATATGCGATTTTTTTAGAACAATTTAATGACAATATTAGAGCTAGTATACAACTGTTACTGCAAACAAGCTTTAACAAGCCCGGTGTACAGGCACTTAGCGTCTCCACAAGCACTTATGAAGTGGATCAACTCGGGACCAACTTATCAAATTAATTGTTCATATACTGCCGCGCGGACACTTCGACCGCCTGACGCAAAGCGCTGCTGATCCCAGCTTCAATTAACAAGCGCGAAAGTTCACTTAATTAATGTTCTTGATTAAAACTTACTATTGGACCCCCTCGCTCCACACCCCCTTCCCCGTAGCCCTGTCCCATCCGGTGGTGACCTCACCGCCCTCGGGCGGACGGACATCGCACTTCGGACTTATCTCGTAAAGTGCCCACTAAATACTGTGTCGTAGTGAACTTGAAGAACACTTGGCTAACGGTTCGGCCCTTTTCAATGTTAATGAAGGAGGACTTTATGCAAAGGTAGTAAAGTGTTTATTGAATGATCGACCAGCACAACTCAGTGTGACCCGAGATTTTGTAGTTTAGATTAGTTGGCAATGAAAATATTAAACAGTTTCAAGTGTTTAGATACAAGTTTTGAAGTGAACTACAAAGGATGGCTTGTCTGGACGTTACTACAGACAGGACATGACAAAATATAATGTTTATTCCGGAGTCGTTAGTACTTGCTGTATAGTTTATATTAAGTACAGTCAAAGGCAAAATCTTGATTGATTTGTTGATCATCTATCACCCACCTTTTGATCTAAAAGTAACAATAAAGCATCTGCCCTCTCGATGTGCTGAGCACACATGCAACAGTTGCGGCACAGCTCGCGGCTCGTGGCACATCACGCCGCACTAAGCACTGTCAAGTTAGATTGCCTACTTGCCGCCATAACACCCGCTGGTCTTGTGGTGGCGACACCCGCACGCGCCGCGCACTATCCAGTTGGGATTTGGGTGAAGTGCAATGTTAGTACCAACGAGTAGCTGCCAGAGAGATAGCCGTGTAACAGAATGGCTATGTAGTGTTGTAACAAAATGTATGGAGGCTACAAATTCTTCCCTTTGCAGTTTATACTCGTAATCATCAAAACAGAATTAGTCAGCATCTTTGCTGTTTTGGTTGTGTGTAAAATTTTATTTTGTACTACTCATGAATTTGTGTTTAATATGAAAACATATATGTTTTTATATAATTTAGTTATAATATATTTGAGGACTTTTGACAAAGTCATTGCACAACCCTGGTGTGCCTCGCCTAACTAAAGTTTTCTTATATTGCTGTATGTTGCAGCGATTACCCTTGCCCTTGGAGTTCTCGTTATGAAAAATAATTCTAAGAGACTGAAATTGAGCTTGTACACCCAGGCCAAAAAAATCCTAAGATGTTATTTGTTAAAAATAAAGGGAATGCCACAATGTAGTTAAATCTGTCTTATCTCGCTGTACATCGCGGAGTGCCGAGTGCAGCGATTGTTTATCTAGTTGTTTAGCGGTAATGCTCCAAGTTAAAAAGTTGCCCAACAAAGTGTTTTGAGTACAAACTGCGAATTGAGTTATTGGCGTGTCTGGTAAACTTGCAACGGTTCTGAAGTTCAGCGCAAACGAAACCGCTCGCGCGTGGCTAGTTAACGGGCTGTGACTGCGCCATTCAGACAACACTTTTCGAACTGCCTATAGAGATTCCTTATAATTAATAGAACAAAAAATAAAAGCTATCCACGAAAAATAGTTTTAAGACATGCTAATATTATGCAAATAATGTCATCTAGAACTAAATGGTTCGATTCCTCTGTTCTTTACGTCACCAAAAATTTGAAATCCTCTATATAAACACGTGTTTCTTTCTTACTGCTATCCCGGTACTTTAAATGTACAATCATCTGATGAAGCCGCCAAGTTGATAGTATAGATTAGATAGTGGTGATCTTCATTCCTGAGACTTCACAATTTGCTTACCATCAAGCCAGGCGAACACTTAAAAATACATCAATATTGAGAATAGTTGAGTTTCGAATGTTATATTTCTTATTACCAATGAAAGTTCAATTGCCTTTAAATAAATAACTGGTGAAATACACGTGTAACCGATCTACGCCTACACTTTCTATTTTTTACTGATTTTCCGAAAAATTTGCTCGTTGTTAGCAAACAGGCGTCATTCTAGTAGTCATTATTATACCATTACATGCCCAACTTTGACATTTACTCGTACAATCAATTCCATCAATGATTCCAAAATTATCGAGGACTACAGCCCATATCCCAAGATTGATATGGAAATGGCTGTATAAAATGCCCTCATTTTTATACTGTAAGTAAGTATAATTGTAAAGATAGCAGGTAGGTTAGATTTTAAATCACAGTTGTGACATGACACAAATCCGCGGTAAATAAGTCAAGGGCTACCTATAGTTTCAGTAATAATGTACGCAAATAAATGAAAAAAAAAAGAAACACGTAGCCTATCGCAGTCCACCACTGGACATAGGCTTTGGCCTGCTGTTCCACGCTAGCCTGACGGGTTGGTACAGGGTTTTATTTCGAGTGATATCTTCTGCGTATTTTTCCGTTAGTCACGTCACGATGCTCTTCGGATGAGATAGGGTGGTAATACTTGTTTCTTTTTTTGTCCGTCTCCACACGAATAACAGTAGGTATCACAGTACAGGTCATTACAGTAACGAAATATAAAGATAACTTTAGACTTCATTAGACAAATAGTTATTGTCTTTATGCTACAGTTGACTTGTGTAATAATATAACGCATTTTTATTTGTAGGTATTCGTAATACATTATATTTTGAAATTTGTGTATTACAATAGTGTAGGTGTATATTAAGACGGATAGGTGCCTAAGTAGCACTTAGTTATTCATTCTTAGCTTCTTCTTACGTCTACTACTTGTAAATTTCAGACTTAGTCGCCCAGCTCCCAGTATGACCGAGGAAAAGGACTTAGTAAAGAAGCGAGGCAATATTCGTATGACCTTTTTCGTGTAGTGGAACCTAGTAAATTTGCTCATCTAACTGCATGAGAATAAAATTGTAACATGCTCGTACCTACTCTGTAAAAACGGATCTAATCCTCTTCTATCTCTCTACGAGATCACGAGTAACTTAGTCGACCGCACTCTTTCAGACCCCTAGTTCGCTGTTTCAACGCCTAGGTGGTCAATTTCCATATCCAGGCTGCAATCTACTAACGCACTGACACATCCAATGCCGCCTATACACACTGATGCGCCTGTAAGGCTGCGTGGCGAGTGGCGAGAGCCCGCCAGGCCCGCCGGAGCTCCCGAGGCCCTGGCACTCCGCCAGCGTGCACTGCCAACACTACGTTTTTACCTCGACGATTAGTTACTCCAAGTGTGACACAAAAACGACTTCACTCAGCAAAGTTGCAAGCTTTTATTTGCGCGACAGTTGTGACGTCACAGCTCTTTATAGTGCCTCATTCGGACAACACACAGCGCTTTGTAGCATCAATAATGATTTGAATGTTTTGTTATATGTTGTGTGCTATTGACAGCCTCCGTAGCGTAGATTTCTTCAGAACCTTTAGCTTATTGCTACGATATTAATTCCGTACAAAGCTGTAAGAAGGAAACAAAATACTTCAAACCCGCTAAGAATATAGGTAATCTTCATTTTAATCTGTTACAATGTTGTATTATTATAGTAGGATTGTTGTAAGAGCAATATTGTAAGAAAGTAAATCGATAGACTCTCATGATCGAACAGTTACTAATGAACTCAATAATGATATTTATATCTTGCCATTTTAATAATTAGATTCAATTCAATTCAATTCAATTTATTTATTTAATAATCGTTGTACAGTAATTTACATGTTTTCTTAATCTAGTGTGCGTTAGTACATCGTGCATGTAGGGTAATCTTAGATATGTAAAATATATTTATGCTCAGTTAGGTGTCTTACATAGCTTTTATCTATGTTAGGGATAATCTAAGTTATGCCTGAACTAGGTAGTCCTGTGCTTCAGGCGTCATGTGCAGATAAATAATAATCCTATAATACAATTACAAATACAATAACAATTATAATTACTTTGAATAATATAAAGCCAAAGTTGTTACTACTGTTAACTAAAGTAATATCTTAAATATGCAACTTATCATTAATTATACCTATTTTAACACAGACAACAACTCCTCTGTGTCATCGTAGGACAAGCTTTGGAGGTAATTCTTCACCACTTGCTTACAACAAACATAATTTAGAGAATAAATGCTAGATAAAGCATTTATCCTTTTGTACAGAAGCGGTCCTAAAAACAAGTAAAATTTGCCTGTGTACTCGTGTTTTATCGCAATTCTTTCAGTACATACAATATCTTTCCGTCTTTTGTTAGTACTTTCGGTGCTGTATGGAAGTGCTGCGTGTTGTTTTAGTACTGTGTTTAATATAAATAACTGGCGGACTGTTAGTACTTTGCAGGATTTGTATAGGAGATCGGTGGGAGATAAGAAGGAGCGGAACGTTGCTATCTTGAGGATCGCTCTCTGAGCTCGCTCGACGGGCAGTAGCAATGTCCTACCCCCTCCCCCCCAAGTTGTTATGCAATATGTTAATATTGACTGACAAAGGGCATAGTAAACTTGTTTAATCAATTGTGGTTCACTGATATATCTTATTCTCTTAAATACAAACATCAACTTGCGTAATCGATTAACTAGTGTTTCGCAATGCTCTTTAAACGAAAGGGTTTCATCTATTAAAATACCTAGGTATTTTATCTTATGGGTTACAGTTATAGCCGGGCAAGTACACTTATCCTTATTATTATTTGGTTCTATACAGTGATGCGCATACAGTAAGTGCTTGGGCTGTGTTGTAGATGGTCTTTTGCGCATCGAGAAAGTAACGTATTTAGTTTTGTCTGCATTCAGTGTTAATAAATTATATTGAAGCCATTTGCTTACAATGTTAAATCCCCGCTGCGCACGCCCGTACACTTCTGTTTCTGCATCAGCAGAAAAAAGGAGGGCAGTGTCATCGGCGTATGATATAATCGTACCGTGTTCTAGTTTTATATTACAAAGTTCGTTTATATAAATTAAGAAAAGTGTACTTCCTAATACGCTTCCTTGGGGAATACCAAAAGAGGTGTTCTCCATTTCCTCACTGAGAACACTCCCTATCTTTACGCATTGGGTACGTTCTTTCAAGTAGCTCTTGAGAAGTTCCAGCTGTAGGCCTCTTATTCCCATATTATCAAGCTTACTCAACAGTTTGGGAACAGAGACCGTATCATACGCTTTAGCGAGGTCCAGAAATATTCCCACTGTATGATTACCCTTATCAAGCTCTTGCGCTATATAATCCGTCAGATGATGCACTGCATCGGCCGTAGACCTCTTAGCTCTAAATCCAAACTGTGTATTTGATAAGAGCGAATTATCCTCTAAATATTTAATCAACCTATTATTTATGATTTTCTCAAGTATTTTTGAGATTGCTGGGAGTATGGATATAGGCCTATAATTTGATACTTGGTCTTTCCTTCCGGATTTATATACAGGAACAACTACAGCTTTTTTAAGGCACCTAGGGAAAACGCCTATCGCTAAACATTTTCGGAATATGTTAGTTAAAGGTTCTACCAGTATATGCCTGAATTTTTTAAGGATTTTATTTGATATGAGGTCTACGCCAATAGCACAGTCGTCTTTTAAGTTGGCGATTATACTGTCAACTTCGTTTTCGTCGGTGTCCAATAGTACAAAAGATGACAGGGTAGTCCTATTCGGGAAGGGGGGGCCTGAGGGAAACTGCGTGTCCGCTTGCGTTTGCTGTGCGAGCCGCTTACCAACATTTATAAAGAACTTATTTACTATGTTAGCAGATTCCTCCTGTGATGGATGGGTGTTTAATAGACTTGAAGGCGATTCCTTTTGCTTCTTAGTGTAAGTTATATTTTTAATATGTTGCCAGATCTTTTTACTATTCGTCCCCGCCCTCTCCAGCTCTAGTTTTTCGTGATTTATTTTGACTTTTCTTAACAGGTTATTGCAAAAATTTCGATATCTTTTATAAGATACCCGTAAAGTTAGGTTGTCAGGGTTACGTTTACATTTCAAGTGAAGCTGATCCCTGTGTTTCATACAGCGGATGAGACCTGGTGTAATCCACGGTTTGATGTTGTTGTTTTTGTTATGCAATCGTGTTACCCTTGTATTTTTATGTATTGCATTCTTTACATTTTCGATAATGTATTGCATGCAAAATTGCGGGTCATCAGAATAGTAAACTGGGTCATAGTCTATGTTGCGTAAATCGTGTTCAAGTCTATCCATGTTTAATTTTGTGATTAAGCGATTTTTTTCTAGTTTAGGTAACTTGCAGCTTAGGGTTAGTAGGGCAGCGTTATGATCGGTTATAGTGGAGTTGATGATGAATACATGTGCGGGATATTGTGTTTTTAGCATGATATGATCTAGACAAGAACCACTTGCTTGACGCGTGATAAAAGAGTGAGTGGTGAGTAAACCATGAAATGAGCAGAGGTTGAGATAATGTAGGGCATCCTCCTTTACGTCTTGTTGTCCTTTTAAGATGTTTATGTTAATGTCTCCAGTTAAAATTATGTTTTTATAGGAAGACAGTTCTTGTAGGGTATTATTTAATGAGTTGATAAATTTATACTTATCGCTAAAAGCGGGAGGTCTGTATATTGCAAGTATTACCAAGTCTGTTCCTATTTTTATCAATAATCTATTGCATTCTTGCATACTTGGTTCCTCTACAGTTGCATTTATGTCACTTTTTATGTAAACTACTATCCCATCGTTCTGGTTATATATTGTGTTACTTCTGTGCATATTATATCCCGGAATTAATGGTATGTTATATGGTAAGGATAGTCTACATTCCGTAAATACAATGACGTCAAGGTTCATATCTATTCTATGTTGTAAAGTTAGAAATCCATCTATGTTCTTAAAGACACTACGAATATTTTGGGTTATTATGGTTAATGGGTTACTGCACGAGGTTAGATATTGTTTGCACTCTTCTGCCTCACACGTTTTAGACTCTGCCACAGAGAAGTTATCTAAGTCATTTACTAAATTATAAGCCATTGTCCTAACACTTATAGTAAATTAAAAACTATAAAAATAAAAAGGTCGGTAAAAAACTTGGTTAGGGGCGCTCTTAGGCGCCTTCATAATCGATAGAATTTAGGTACCTTCTTTCCGCCATTACTTTTGCAGGACAATCCGGTGCTCCCGTGGAATGGTTACTCGGCTTCTTGAACTTTAGGCACGTCGCGCATTTGGCTTCTTCTGTCTTCTTTGCACATTCCTTTGACGCGTGTCCTTGCTCTCCACACTGCCCGCAGGTGTATGTCGTCTCCCTGCATGTTTTAGCTGCATGGCCGTACTGCTGGCACTTGAAACATCGGGTCACAAGCGTGAAGTCTCTAACAGGGCAAGATGACCAGTTCACAAATACCCTTTCCTTGGTTATCAGGACTTTTCGTATGCTTGCAGGTACTTCTATTATATAATTATGGGTCTCTGCGTCCCTCTTACCCGATTTATGGCTGAGTCTAATCGAGGCCAGGAACTTTTCAAGGCAATAATCCTGCAGCTTTTCGCCTAAGTTCTGGTGGTACAGGCAGGTAAAGACTTCCTTTTCTTGCATATTCGCCGGCACTCCTATGATTATAACCCTCGGGTTTCTTTTTTTCTGATCATTTACAGTGAGGCCTGAGTTAGTTAGCTGGGCTGATTTCTTTAATTTCTCAATGTCTCCCTTTGAGTCAGTACTAATAATAACGCCACCGTTCTTTGTTTTACGCAGCCCTCTGACTTGCAGTTTCATTTGCTCTGGGCAGATAATTTTTTGGACTAGGGACTTGGTCTCTTCGCTTGACTTGGCCTTGTCGTTGGGGTAGATCACCACTGAGTTAATGTTTGAACTGGGTATAAATTCGCTGGTCCCCTTTTTTACCATATTTGCAAATGATACTGGTGTTACTCCGTGTTTTTGCTTAGAGGCCTCCTCGATGGTTTGCTGTAGGTCAGTTATTTGTTTGGATAGGTCTATTTGCTCCATGAGTGCTTGGCGAGCTGTGTTGACTTGTATAGTCTTTCCTTTTAGGGCCTGGTATTGCACTGCCATTTGGGACGCACCGTGCCCGACTTTTCGACACAATGCACTAACCCGTAACTTCTGTTCTGAGTTGAGTTTTCCCTCCGTAGTGATAGTGCATATTTCGTTCAGATGCTGCTCGATACTGGTCATCCAATTCGTTATCTCCGGGGTTGAGATGCATTCCACCTGGGTCAGCATTTGGCTCTGCTCGCTTGGACGAGGAGCGGGTGAAGGCGTTGGCGGCGGCGTTCGTGTCGTCCTGCTGCCCTTACTAAAGGGGCTGCTGTCCATCTTGCTGTAGTCAGATATGATTTATTCTAAGCATAGCACATTTTCATAATTATTGCACTTTGTATTTGAGTCAGTTTTATTAATGTGTGTTGATAGAAAGAAGGTCACGATTCAGCACTTTTTATATTTGTAATTTTAATTGTTGTATACACGTCTGTTCACATTGAAGATCACAATATGTACTCATGTATGTGTTAGATCATTTCCGTTGTCTGAATTCTCCGGTCGTACTTGGAAGTTCACAATACAACAACTACCTATCTAAATATAGAGAGGCGAAGATTCGCGTTCGACATCTTTGGCTGGAGAATAATATTGGTACCCACTCGCGGGTAAGCTGACGTTGTGCTATCTGTTCACACAGATCACTTTCATTTTATGGAGATAGCCCTGAATAAAATCTCTATAAAGTCAAAATAAATGCGCTTGATGTGAGCCTATCTGAATGTATTTTTATTTATAAATATAAACGAATATCAAAATTAGTGTGATAGTTTGAGGAAATCTAATAGGTACCTATGTGCTGTAATTGTAATAGTACGGATGAACGTCCGACATTGGTCACATTGTGTATTACCACTTAATATTAGATCACAATGACACAGCTAGTAAGAAGTAAAATGTAACATTTTAGAAAGATGAGTCCTGAAGATCGAGGGAGCGTGTTTTACATTGTGTTCGTCTGGTATCCATTACAACATTGGTTTTGTTGGACAGAGTGTGCGGCTATCAGATGAACTGGAATGCAGTGCTCGCGACAGACCCTGCGCCGGTGCCAAGTCAAGTAAACAATAAATAACACTAATTTTATCAAAAACACATACTACCGATTCGATATCATCATAACAGCGTTGCCTCCCGATAGCAACCAAGACCATCACTTTAAACTGTTCATAAATATTAACTGATTATGTCCAATCATACAATTTGCAGTTTACTCATGTGCTGGCTAGTGAGGGATGATCTATCGAGTGTAGTTCTAAGTCGTCTGGTAACACTGTTGATGACCACTTGTCCCGGGTGAACCAGGAAAAGAAGTTGGTATTACCGCACTGAATGTGTTCGCGTATTGATAGGAAGTTCCTTTACTGGTAAGTTTAGCACCCATATACCATATCAAAATTCTTAAAGGACTTAGGTACGAATATTGACTACTAAAAACTTATGAAACTAGAGGAGGCAAATGATACCAGGACCGTAATGTTGTGAAAAACGTGTTTTCCACCGTTCAAAATAGATGGAAATGAAAAATAGATAATACTTAAGTAAACATAATCGTATTTTATTGTCCATAGCCATCGCCATCCCATATCCCATCCAATATCGTACTAGGTAGACAAAGAACAAGTAATCACTGTTGTGTCGCTGTTACATCCGCACCGCTGTTTAAATCACACATCCTTCACATTAGCAAGGGATGTGTAATTTAAACCGTTCAGTAGTAAAGGATGTGTAATTTGGACTGCGCCTCAACGTGATACGATTCAATTTCAATACACGTCGGCGGCGGCCGCGGCGCGACGCCGCTCGACGCTAAGCGCCGGACAGCACCACATAATGTACACATACACAAAGACACTAATACACACAGTTCTCCAACTACCCGGACACAGGAAACCCGACTTTATAGTGTCGGAGTGCGTGGGTCGCTGCACGCAAGGGTTATCGCGGTAACTGTTAATCCGCGGGCGCGGACTAACTGCTTAATTATGCGGCCGCGGTCCCCGGGGTTATGTTTTTATTTTCGGGCTTGAGCATTATAAATTCCTTAGAATATTCCCTTAATGGCGGGCTTTATCTGAGCGCCGTGGCCATTCCTCTCTGTCGCTAGGAACATGTCAAATTAACACAGAGCTGTGCGGGCATAAATAAAGAGCGATATTGGCAACACTAGTTTTCAATACTTTTTGTATGTTGAAAATGTATTCCTCCCTATTGAACTAAATGAAATAAATATCGGGAATACGTTATCGGGGTTGACAGCCTTTTTATAACGAATTTTTAAAGGATTGTGAAATAAAAATGAAAATATGCGCCTGGAATATTTCAAATGTGTAGCTTGTTTTACAACCGAGCAAAGGTCATTACAGCAATGGAAATATTATTGAATTTTTTGTAACTCGGACATACTACGCATTAACTGAGGTTGTTTTGTAAATACGAAGCTTGAATTTTTTACCCATATTTAAAAAAAAAAATATGAGAAATGTTTCGTAAAAGCAAGTACTTATGACAATTCAAGTAGTCGATTGCGTCTGTATATCGCTAGAAATCTTGCTAGAAATATTTTGTAGGTTCAATTTTGTAAAACATTTTTCCTATTCCTAGTCTTTGTATTTTTTGTTAGTATAAACTATTCAAACACATTTACAAATTATCAGAAATAAACCCAGGAACCTGGTTGCATCGCCACTTTTATGTTATCATAACGAACCTAAATATCCTTAGGTTAAAATTGTTCAATAGAAAAGACGTAAGTTAAAACCAAGTCATTATATCAGTAAGCGCTCCACACAGCGAGTCGGTCGCCGCCGGTTGCCTATTTCCATCGGAACGGCATTACGTCGAATGCGGAGTTGAAATCTGCATTTCCTTAGCTAGTTAAGTGAGAACTAAAGTGGATGAAGGTCCATAAATCATGTAGGTAAATGGCGGGGTTTTTCCGTCGCCTCCCGGAGCCTGGCGCGCGTCCAAGGCTCCGCTGACTTAACCTACTGCTCGGCGGGTGCTACCAGCGATTCTTCTTATAGGCAATGCTTTTAATTCATGTTAATAGGTGATTCATTAGGGGTTTTTACGAGTAATAAGTAAAAAAGCACGTGTTTCATTTGAAGGACAGTCTTCGGTGAAATGCGCTAAGGTGGTTATTGAATTGTATTCACATAGTAAATGTGTAACTTAATGAACGCTTACGTCTTGTCTGACCCACGGAAAGTTGGCGAGATTTTAGACTATTAGTCTAAGTCAAGGTGACACTAGGTAGTAAGTTTTAGAATTGTAATTTATTTATTTTATAAATTTTATTTATTTTTAAATTATTTGATGTCACAATCGTAACTCTGAAACCTACTCAATAAGGTTGTTATTTGTTTGTTGCACATGAATTTGTTTCGGCTCTAAGATCCGCCAACTGCATGAAGGGATCGGTACAGAGCATTTTCTGTTTCATTCAATATGCAGCTCCAAGCTGATGTCTTGTGATATAACACGATTACAACCGAATAAAAATATCTATTAAACTTGTGGACTGGCCACAACTAGTTCGTAATAGCCAGACAAAATTAGCCAGCGCACGCTATGGTAGTTGTTGTTACCGAAGTTTCGTCAGCGCAGTTAGCATTATATGACAGAACATAGTATATAATTGCTGATTATAATGAATGGGTCAGTATAAGTTTTGGTGGAGAGACACGCGGCCAACCAATTCTTTTGTGTATAATCATCTTAATCATCCAATCACTTAGCTAATATAATATCTAATTGATAATATTGTATTAGTAATCGACTATTACACACAAGAATACGGTTACAATATCCTGAATAGCTGGTATTATCGCTAACACCTCGAGCTAAGCTGATTGTTCACGCTCAGAGCCAAGAATGCCACCAGGGTGACATGTTAACTGGGTTGTTTTCGACCATACTACTTGATGCACAGAATTAACAATGCTTATTAATCGACAAATTATTGAACAAGAGCAATGGTAAGTAAGTTAATACCAGCATGTCAGATTATGTTAATATGTTGAGAGTTATTATTCATCTGTTGGAATTTCTTGCCTTATAATATATTGCCTTATTGGGTATTTTTGCACTAGTAAAAGGAGCCCGAATTAAGGAACCCGTTGAAGCTGAAGTGACGGCCACTTAATCTGTCACACTTCAAGTGTGATTTCTTGTGAAGTTTTCAAAAGAGTTATGAAGTGATATAATGTGATTAAGAAGTCATTTTGATTGAACGATCATTGAAGTTTCTTTGCCATAATACAGTTATTCATGGTAGGGAACTTCTAATTTGCCCCACCGAGCGTCTCCCCTGGTGGGGCAAAGTGGAATGTTAAAAGAACCACTTTTCCCCACTAGATTAATTCTGGTTGGGAAAATTTATTGTCTCTTTAGAGCTGTCATCTCTATCTTACATACATATTTATATCCTTACGCCTGTAAATCCCCGAAGGGGTAGCCAGAGTATGTATTAACACCCACATTTCACCAACAATGATGTTCGATCCTTTTTTTACGTGCGGGAAATCCCCACGGATACCCCCTCCGGCTCCTGAGGAGGAGGTTATGTCGGTTCCTCTTATTGCTGTCCAACACTGTCACTTAGTCATGGGCTGTATGTCTACTGTCGGAATGAGAACGACCCCATCTTCATCCCATTATCATCATCATATTCAATTATCGTCTTCAACTACCGATATCGCAATGTCCAGTGCGTTCAACAGCATACGGCGATGCCAATAAGGTCAAGGCTCGAATGCAATAATCAACAAACACGTGGGATTACGGGGGATTAGCAGAGCCTTCGATAGATTACCCATACAATCAGTTTGCGCGGTAATGCCGCCTGTTGGCGCGCTGCGTTGGTGCTCGTCGGCACTCACGTGTGTTTGTACATCCAGTGAGTTACGGGCGTGTATGTATGTGTGTATGGTGTAAGACGTGTGTGTGGCCCGGGCTCAGACGCTTGAGGCGATCGCTGTTTTGACAGTAAACTACAGTATTATTGCAGATATGTGGCCCGATGTCTACCAATACTGTGCATTGGTCGGTGTTTACATGACTTTATGTCTAGTGTGTGAATGTTGTTGGTTACTCTAACGCAAATGACAAGTTATTGGTACGTACGTATTTACAATGATACGTTTTTATATATACACAGTCGACAAACGTACAACTTTATATGACACAGTGCGACCGTATCTCCTTTGTCGACTGTATATTTTGTTTTTCTCAATTAGCAATATAGCATTTTTTAAACACATTAAAAGTGAAGCTCTTAGTCATTTTTATTAAGATTCTGATTTAGGAAGTTATTGTGAATGTAAGTGGCTCTGTTAAAAACTGTTGCTCGAGTTCAAGTTAGACATTAATAAACTTAATTCACTCCCTTAGAGGTAAAAACAGTTCTAACCTTCAATACAAAATTATAGTTATCAGTCAAAATTAACAATTACGACGAGTGTCAAGAAAGTTAAACAAAGTCAATTGTGACGCGCGAATATTTCGATGATTGATTCATCAACACAAAGTTACGTTTAGTTTTTCTAAAGCCCCAAACTAGTTATTTAAAAGTTTAATGAAACTAACAATCCATCATAGCAATTTAACACATACAATAACTATAAACTACACCAGTAATTCCCAAAGTGGTCCAGGTGGACCCCCAGGGGTCCGCGGGAGACTCGATGGGGGTCTACGTTGGGCGTGACGAAAAATGGGGGTCCACAATCGTAAGCGGGAGTGTATGAACATTAATTTGGTTGAGAAAGTGAAGAACTAAACTGTTGACTTGACTTCTCCTATAAATATAGGCAGATAATATTTTAAGAAGCTCAGCGATTGATACTTGTAAAAACTTACATATTTCATCGTCGAGACTTGTCGTTACCGCGCTGCGTCGGGCGCCATCCTGTCCGCAACTCTTGTTCAGACGTGAAAATTAATACGACTTGCGGTGGAGCTCAGCACTAATGAGGAGCTGAAAGTGACATTTAAAAGAGGGTATCAAAAATTTTGGCTGCAGGCAGAAATATCCGAAAAATATCCTGGACTGTGGAGAATTGTGCAAGAACTTCTGATAGCGTTTCCATCCTCATATCTCGTCGAAAAAAGTTTAGTGCCGTTACAAACTTATTAACCAAAAAAAGAAGCAGATTGCATATCCCAGAACGGAAAGATTTGCGGTTGTTCCTTACAACATTCAGCTTTTACCACTCCGAATGGGACTTTTTCTAAATAAGATTTATGAGAATTGATTGGTTCTGGTGCTGTGAGTAGTAAGGTGCCGTAGGAACATTCCCGTTTCCGGCCAACTTTGCTTTTGACATCCACTCACAGCACAATCAATTAAAATTTAGTTACAAAATTGTTTAGTCGACTTTATTTTCTAATAATAAACCCTATCATGCAATCAATTCTAACGTTTCTTTTTTCGAAAACTGTTAATTCGTCGTTATAACTCAGTCACAACGCAAGTTTCCATAGATAGGTCTAGTCTTCACCTGTTTTCGTGATTTAGAAATTGGTAGTAATGTAGCTGCAGGGGGTCAGGGCTGTAGCTAGAGTCGAATTTAAGGTAGGGCAACATAGGCTACAGGTAGGGCAAAAGTAAAAAATAGGTACCTTTCACATAGGGATGAGGACTTTTTAAGGTAGGGCATTGTGCTTTTAAGGTAGGGCCCCACTACTACCACTACGGTCATGAAAGAGGTCCACCGAATCCAGCAAAATTTTGATAGTGGTCTATGAAACAAAATAGTTTAGGAATCTCTGCACTACACTAATAAATGTATTTCTATTTTACTCAGTTTGATTAAATCCAATAATTGCTATCAAAGTAATGTGAAATGAATCAGTTAACATCAATATGCTTTCCTTCAGCTTCACATTTAGCCACAAACCCTTATCTGATGGGGTGAACTCAGCTTGTTTGCCACGTTAGTCGTATGAAACACTGCTAGAAATTCTAAAACGCTAAAAATGTTTAGCAATAATTTAATAACGGGCGCTCGGTGGAACACTTCGCTCACAAACATTGTATCGTTTCACCCTTGTCGGTGGAAAGCGAACGTTCATTGAATTCACGCGACATTTTATTGGTGCTACGGAGCGCTACGGAGCTACGGGGCTACGGGCTACGGGTTACGAGACCAGCTTGCCTGTCACTTTCTAAAACGATGCGACTCATCTCTGAAATGTGGTTTGTGGTTTCATTTTTAGCAGTGAAAGTGAAATTGCATTTATTAAAATTATATGTACGTAGCCATATAATTCCCAATACAAATTAACTAGCGCGATAGGGGTAGTATATACTACACTGTCAATAAGTTACCAATGTAAAATTATGCATCTGCTGCATAGACCAAAATAAATAAACCGGTAAATAAAATAGAACGAGACAAATAATGTCTGCTATACTTACCAATGGTTCGTTATATCTGTCACTTTATTTTAAGAAGACTCTGAGTAGATAAGCAGGTTTGTTTAGTGATATGTTCATATAATCAAGCATATCAAGCCAACCATTCAATTGATGAATTTATTTCTACCTCGGAAAATCAAACCGAAGCTAAATAACAAACTATAATTTATCATCGTACGCATGTTTTAATAAAGCGCTGTCGGCGTGTGATCGCGCGGTTCATATGAAACGGCGAACTTGCCCTCCGCGTCGCGGGGACTACACAAAACACGTTTAACAACAAGTCCCATAAACAAAACTCATAAAAAGTTGTCCTGCATCACACTGACTGACCTACATGTGTTTGAAAGACTCATGTCACTTATTCGCGCCACGCACCGACACGCGGATAATGCGACCTGTTGTCGCGGGTGTCATATAATGCCTGTGAAGTAGGGGTAAGATAAAAGCCTGTTGTACAAAACGGGAAATACGAAAGGAACTAGCAGGCAAATGGTGCTAGATCGCGGTGCGGCAGGTGGCGGGCGCGGCGCACAGTGGGCAAGACGGTTTGAAGTCTTTAAATTATCATTTTACATGATTTGCTGATCATTATGCAAAGATAAGCAACAAAACCTAAGGAGAAATATATTTTTTGTGGAAAACATAATAGAAAGTAATCTTTGAGCACTGCGTGATAGTTAAACATATCAAATTATGAGTCCGCACCAGAAAGAGTAACCAGAACGTTACCTCGTTCTAGCTAAGTACTTTCCAGAAGCAACTATAGCCGAAACATGGGGATTTAAATATAAAAATAATAAATATACATTATACATACAGTAAGTGTACTCTTATGTTACAAGTGTGTAAAGTTGGTGATTACCGCTGAGGCAATATTCAGACTCGAGCCGTCAGGTGAAGGTCTAAAGAGAGCCGAAGACGGTGGTGTTTTTCATTTAACTTCTAAATAATATAATACTAAAATAGATATTTTCCCTTCCATTATGGCTTCACATAAATCACATCATAATATAGCGGATATTGTACAGTATATGTGTATATATCGGTATACTAGGTACATAAATCGGTTTTGTTCATAACTAGTACATACTTGTAGACATTTTGATTAATAAATAACTATAATTCCACCAGTTAAACGAATTGCGATACTTTTTGGTACTGGCGGACTGGCGGGAATAAAACACTGGCCACAGACTAAATGAAAGAGTTTTATTTTTTTTCTATGTGTAATTTTTTTTTAAATTTACTTAAAGTTTTAAACAGAGAGAAAACAAAAGTTATATCTGAGTGAAAGTTTTGTTTACTATACACGTACAAAATGAAATTTGTTATTTAAACACGAAGTTGCATGAATTAAACAAGCAATAGGTAGGTATATTAATTTATTTGTTCTTTGAATGCGATCTTTTTGTATTTAATTTTTTTAAAGAATATTCCAACTCGACAAGTAAAATTTAAAAAAAAGTTATTATCCCACTCGTGATTTAATAAGAATTAAAAAACCACAGTTTGATAATAGGTATCATTATGTGCCTAATTTCGGGGCGATTAGCGCCACATTATGAGGAAGTGAAATGAAAAATAATGTTCTATTTTTTATTTAGAAATTTTTACCGATTTGAACTTAGGACAATTTAATAAAAGACGGACAAACGACACTTCAAAATCAAAACCTCTAAGTCATCGAGAGCCACGTTAGCACTTCAGCAGCCAGTGTGCGCCGCGCCGCGCCAACGCGCGACGGCGGTAATTAAGTGCGACGATAAATCCACGCGAACGGTTCTGTTGTGCCGTTAACAGAATGCTGCATTCGTCTCCTCTCCTACATGCGATTAGATTTATTATTATTGTATTCAAACAGAGCTCCACTCGGCGCGGCCCGGCTTAACAACTGTATGTTTGTAAAAAGGATGTGTCGCCCGTGTCGAGAACACGATGTCCTTTTGTTGTCAGACTGATAACGGCTCGTGTTGTGGATAGACCGATCGTGGAGAGCCATTTGTCTTATTACAACATCGTGTATTAGAATAATTACTTTTTTATTAGGTCCCACAATTTTCCTCTTTATAATTTTTTTCTATGGGTTTCCGAAGGGATAGAGTTGTAATCATCATCTTGATTAAGACGTATTTCCTGACTGCATTCAAGGCCAAGGTGCCCTCGGAGGTCAGGGTCCGTATTCCGGCTGTTCGACTTCGCACGATCTTGGGCGTCCATGGTATGAAATATTTGCACGCATGTCACCCTCCACGACGTCAAGCCAGGACTTCTTGGGCCTACCCCATCTACCTATATCCGGCGGAGGCCACCATTGCCAGGCATTTGTTACCCACGTAGTCTGGCGGTTGTCGCAAGACGTGGAAGGTGAAGGTGGCTCTCTTGCATTTTATCTACGATGTCAAAGACGTGAAGGCTGCCGCGTATGCGAGAGTTCCTTACACGATCCACCGCAGCATTCTTATCTCCATGACACGCAGTTCCGGCTTGTATCGCTCCAACAGCAGCCACGTCTCACAGCTGTGTAAAAGGAGAGGCCGAATGATCGTCTTATAGACCTGCCCCTTCAGCCTGACTGCCATTTAGGATCACATGTGACGCCAGTCATTTCGCGCCACTTGGCCCACGCGGCGGTACGTGCCTTGACGTCGTAGTCGATGTCATCAGTTACGCGAAGTACAGATCCCAGGTACTTAACATGGTTCGTGTTCTCGACCAAGTCATCGCCTATGCGGACGGGTGTGAGATCTGTTGAGTTTAACGCTAAGTATTCTGTCTTCGCCACGCTTAGCTTTAGACAGCCGTACTCAAGCCCCAAGAGGTGTATTAACAACCATGAACCCTTGTTTGAGTTACTTGTGCATGAATCTGAGAGCTTCTCTACAGCAAGCGCTGTCACCTTAACGTCATTCGTATAGGAAAAAGATAATCTAATAACCAAAAAGTAGCACGTATTTACTGTACTGTACTGTCAATGTCAATTGTCATCATTAGAGCGTTTTCACACTCATCCGATATCCGATATCGGTGTCGGACGCCGATAGCCGACATCCGATAGCCGACACCTTTTGCTGTTTTCACATTTATGCGATAAAATTGGCTCGATACGGCTATTTGCTCGAAATCGTAGACTAGTTAGGATGCTAGGGATAAAAAAAAGTGCAAGCAATTTTCGACCTTATTGACATGACATTCTATAAAGTTTTTTTCTTATATTTGTGATCAGCGTCATCAATTAACACGAAAAGACACGCAACTAAGAAAATGTCATTAAGGTCGAAAAAGCAGTCGCTGTTTTAGTCTTATTTTGATCCGATATCGGGGCAACACAGTGCTGTTGGCTCCGATACCCGATATCGGAGCCAATAGCACTGTGCGGCACCAGCGGCGACCCCGACACGGCACACCACACCTTGGCCGTGTGTGAGGCGTGGGACGGACAACGGACGGCCCTCACGAGCACCATAGGTGCTGACCTCTCGCTGTCGGCTGTAGTTCCAGCTATGGCCGGCAGCGAACAGTGTTGGGCCGCCGTCGCCTCGTTTTCCGTGTTCCTGGGGCGCATTCTTAAGAGGAGGACAGGCCCCACCATCTCGGCTCGAAAGCCGGGATGGTGGGGCCTCGAGAGGAGGGCCCGTTAAATAGGGCGGGCGTCCCTAGCCGAGTCGCGGTGAGCATTCTATCCCGCGGCTCGGATTGGGCGAAGGAGGAACACCGTGGTGGTTTAGTGGGTAGTCTGGCCTCGGCCAGGAGTCCCACACAAAGCGAGCCCCCTGCCCCCGCGGGGGGTGAGCGAAGGGCGTAAATGCATTCCAACACGTAAAAAAAAAAAACAGTGACGAACGTGAAAGTGAGTCCCCACTACCTACCGCCAGGGAGCGAACATGTTGACAATGAGCTAAGTAGCAAATGTTCATTAAATGCTCTCACCGCCGCCGCGTCAGCCAGCTAACTAGTTTCGTGCGAATTTGTTACGGAATTTATCATTTGCGTCACTGAACTCGCTGGAGCGGACTTCACCGCTAAAAACTTGTTTGTGCCTTTTGTCTGAAACCAAATTCAATTCTTTGTTCAGCTTCCTATTTATACCTAGCTTCGTTAGTAATAAAACAGGTTTAATACAGGATAAAGTTGAAATATTGGAATGTTTGTTGATATTTTCGTTCCAGGTTACAATGAAAATCTGAGTTTAAAAGGTTTTAGAGACGCTTTCGGGTAAAAAAGCGCAGTAAACTTGTGCCGGATTAGTTCCCTGCTCGTATTTCCTTCAATGTGATAGTGTCGCCTTGCGTTAAGGATGTCTAATTGCTTCTAATAAATCTGGGAATGCAATAAAGTGGCGTTGTGAGACTTGTTGGCACCCCCGGCGCGAGGATGTTGATAACACGGGTTGGCTTTCAAACTGTCGACAAATATATTATTTATTGAAGTTTCTGCACCTAGTTCATGCCTACTGCTATGATCAGTTTTTAGTTTTAGGTAATATTCTTAGCTAGTCTTATAGACAAGATTATTATTTTATGAGAAAGTACAGTTCACGGTGTGATTCCTGCCGGAATGTAACTAACCAACAAATAAACAGCGTGGGATGTATGATAATGATTGTTCTGAGGGCTATACGCTTTTTGAGAATAAAATAAGCATTTTGTTGCTCAGTTTATTTTGTAATCTAAAACTCAGTCGTTATAATTATTTACTTATTAGTTCGGTCCATTAGATCGTGTTTTAACTATTATTTTTAGGGTTCCGTATTTAATTTTGTATTCCCACGTCTGTAAATCTTGAAGAAGTTTATTGTCAAACTAGCTATTGCCCGCAGCTCCACCCGCGTGGATGTCGGTCTTAGCCTGATCGGTTTAAAATTGACAAAGTTTTATACAAACTTTCATCCCCTATTTTATCCCCTTGGGGGGAGAATTATTAAAAATTCTTTCTTAGCGGATGCCTACGTCATAACATCTACCTGCATGCCAAATTTCAACCCGATCCGTCCAGTGGTTTGGGCTGCGCGTTGATAGATCACTATGTCAGACAGTCAGTCACCTTTGAGTTATATATATATTTAGATTGCATTTACATTTTCACATTTTCACTTAATTGAATTTAAAATAATTATTAATTTATCGTCGACCAAGTACTTCAAACTCTGTACCACTAACAAGTATTTCTTCACCGATAAATCCAATATGATTTCACCAACTCAGGATTATAAGTGTTATGCAATACCTTCGTCCATTTACTCACAGAAGGTTGTACCCTACAGAGATATACGATTACACGTGATAATAATATTAACCTCGTTGTCTAGTGCGGGATCTCTATAAGTTAACGAGAGCAACACCCACGGCCGCGGTACACACAAACCCTTCGTCCTAAGCCGGGAGTGTCACGACACGGCCATATTGTATCGTCATTCTTTCATGCCATAAGCTTTCAATATTGATCACCACTGACCGACAAGGATTACAGAATGACAAGACTAATTCCATTCATCGGCGTCACCTGTGTAGCGCTGGATCACTAGTAGGCTTATGAAAATAACAAAATTTCCACATTTAAGTTTAAAAAAAATTATAAGCGATGGAGCTGCCTCGCTTAGCGGTAAAATAATACAGTACTTTACAGCCAGCAATTATATTTAGTTATTCTGTGTGAGTACTCGTTTACTTTCAATATACAGAAACCACGATGTATTAGGCTTTAAAAGCATTAGAATCACGTCCCAGAAAGGAAATATTTATCCAAAATGAATAATAAAAGATGGAATGAATAATAAAGTTTGAAATTTAAGTAGATTGACAAGTAAGTCTACAGGGCAATCATAAATTTAATGATAACATCCAGTGGAAACTTAGACAATAAAGCAGCAAATCTGGTCAGTCCACCAACTCTCAAACCGGGTGAGCTCTCTAATGAAATGGTATCTTTTGAAACACCTCTGTCAGCCGCAGTTATTGGAACACGTCGCAACGACACCACCGCAACGCCGTGACGAGCCGAGACCTGACGTGGATTAATCAACAGAGTCGATGCCATGCCGCAAGAGAACGTGTTTATTTTGGAAGCTTAATACAAAATAGCAAATATACCTACAATATGTTTTGAATACAAAATATTGCATGAAATCATTGCAAATTATCTTTTGAGGATATGTTATGCCGCAAAGGAATCTATGGGCTGTTACTTCACCAATAGGTATATTTTAAAAATAAATTATTAAAAATAAAAACCCGACTGATGCTGAAAAGATCGAAACAAGCTTTATAGCAGGCGGTACCCATCCATTTTCATCTGGTTTCAGATTTGGAAATGCGTATCGCCTACTATAAAGCTTGTTTGGATCCATTGAAATCCGTACGATGGTTCAGAAGATAAATAAAATTAAATAAGCCTTTATTGCTGTCCTTTTAATATACAAAGAAATATTTATGATGAATTTGATTTTTTTTTAAATTATGATTTAGTTTTTTATAATATATCATCAGTGACAGCTCGTCTGTCGACAAAGGCCTCCTCTAGATATTGCCATTGCCCTCTATCCTTCGCAACGCGAGTCCAAGACGCTTCGTCTACTTTTTTAAATTTGTTCTCGCAGCATTCCCCTACTTCTCGTAAAATTTCTTGGATACCATTCTATCTAGTGTGATCTAGTCCATTTTTCTTTTGATCTCATAGTATATGTCCTGTCCACCTCCATTTTAACTTCCTGTAGGTTCAGAAAATATGAGGTGATAAAGAATATTACAAACATTCATACATACTGTGATATTCGCCCTCCGTGGCCAATATTACTAGTAGTTGCCTGGACATCATGTGTCAACGATTTAAAAATAAATTATACGAATAAAAAAATTCGATTTAAAATTGAGAAGATAGGAAAAAACTGAGAAGCGGGACAGTTCCTGACAGTTGACGTGAGGGCTTCGGTGGAAGCCAGCAAGACTCCGGAAACTCAAGATTTGAAGAGAAGTGTTCTAGTTTCCGTGGTCCTCTGAAACGAGTATTGTATAAAAATAAAAAAAAACCTTCCCCTTTTAAAAAGCTTGTGTAGGAAAGATGTGTTTTCCCAATAAATATCAATATTACGGCAAATAAAAGTCTTCTCATTGGCTCCCCGACTCCACAATACACACAAGATACGCTTGAAAAATATAACCCTTCTTGGCAGTCGGGTAATAAAAGGGCAAGCTCTGTGCCATTTACTCGCAGCCAAACTTACGATCTGTGGTGTAAGTGTGCGCACTTTCACTGTGTACCGACCGAGACTCAATGAGGTAAATCATTGTCCTCTAAGAGTGCTGTTGCATGTGCTTGAGTTACGATCTTCATAATGTAAGTAGTCATGTTAACTTCTCTTATTGAATAATGATAGCACTTGTACTTTTCCACACTTTATTTTGTTTTTATTTTTAACCTGACCGGTTTCACCTCACGGCATTGTCAAAGGTTTCTCTAGGCTTAATAAAAAAGACTTTCATTAAAACTCATTTAGAAAAAAAAAATAGCGAAGGTTATCCCATTGCCTTTAACGGTAGCATAACATTTCGGTAGCAAAAATTGTATAGCATAGAATTACTTTTCTTAATATCTCCAATAAATATCTAAGTCAATCATATCATATATCTCCCACTTTTGAAAGTGGCGAATTGAAATGAACTCAAAATATATGCACATTGATAGGACGTTTTATTTATTTTCAATAATAGCAAAGACATTCATTGATTTCTTTTGAAATTGAAATCGAATAACATCAAGCATCATTAAAGCAATTTAGGTGCGCGAATTGGCGATCAATTGATCGTAAACAAATGGACCCAGCCTCAGTTGCCATGCACCAGTTCGCGCAGGGGGCAGGGGACACAGGGGCGTGAGGTACGAAGTCGTGCTTAATTAATTAATTGTACTGGTATAAGAAGCTGATGAGGCCGCGTGTAATGCGACAATCCCCCGCGTCGCCCTCGCCGCCCGCGCGTGTAACGCGATCGCGCGGCTGTTAGCGACAACGAGCTCTTTTAAATTGTTTATTGTTAAGGCAAATAAGTGCCAGCTCTGATTACTTACAAATTAAATTATAACTTTCTGTTTTAGCGTGAACAGTAACTTTCTGTCGCTAAAGTTTACAAACATACAATAGTACGTACCCTTTCTATAAGTTATATTCCAAGAGGCGCTAAATACCTAACAATGCAGAAAATATTGTATGTTGTAAAATATTTACCACAGTCTATGAACGCGCGCAGCCCCAGTTTTGTCATTAGAAAATGAAAACGGTAAAAATGGAATATGCCCGGACACGAACGCGCGAGTATTCACTTGCTTTTGTGGGTAGCATGCTTTTCTTATAAGTTTGTTATCGCATCTGTGCTAAAACTTTTCAGTCCGAGTGACCGTGAAGCATGTTAGTTTATAGTTTCCACAATTTCTCACATTGTATAATTTCACTTTTAAGATTACCAATTTGAGCAATTAACTGGGCGGTGACGACGAATAAAATTGTCAAAGTCAAAAATCATTTGTTCCGTACAGATAATTAAAACGGCATTTACGAAACGTCAAAATTTAAAAAGCCGCGATAGCCTAGTGGTATGGGTAATGGACTGCTGAGACGAGGTCTCGGGTGCGATCCCAGGTTTTCCATGGCACACACCAATGACTTTTCGATGCTTTTCGAAGTTATGTGTGTATTTATCGCAAGTTTGTAAGTGCCCAGTTAATGGCAATAGGCTCGCCACCTATTACATTGGGACCTAAAAACATAAACCGGCGAAATGTGGGTGCTAGCACCTCTGCCTAACCCTTCGGGGATAAAGGCGTGAGTTTATGTTATGTTATGTTATGCAAAATTTAAGAAAAAATATTTACAAATATTAACAAACGAACAAAAATCATTACCTCAAATGTTTATAAAAAAGTTGAACCTGGCATACATATCGCCGCCAACTAGCTTAATCAGCCGTCCAATTAGCAGCCTAGGCAGTTAACTAAACAACGCCATTCAATTAACGGCCTGAATGATATTCAGCCGTCTCGTTTAATACATCATTTAACAACCTGGCTGGCTAATGCTTAGGCCTATCGTAATATGGAGCACTACCACAAAATAAGATAGAAAATTACATACATACATACATATACTTACACCTGTAAATCCCCTAGGGGGTAGACAGAGGTGTATTTACAGAAAATAAGTGATAGGTTCATTATAATAGCTGCACAATCCGACTTCGTTAGGTTAGGTTATTTTTTTTAATAACCATGCAGAAATAAGTCATTTTTCTAACCGTTTCATTAAATGGCTGAACGCCATTCAGGCCGTTAATTGAATGGCAGCGTTTAGTTAAGGGCCTAGGTAGTTAATTGAACGGCTGATTAAGCTGGTTGGCGGCGACATACACATTTTTAAAACTATCCACATATAAAAAATTGTAGTATTTAAAAATATAATACTTTAAAAACATTATTATATAAACCTTTAAGAATACCGTGAGTACAAGTGTAATTTTCAACATCAAAATGATACATACAAATATACATAAAATCACACCTATTTCCCATAGGGGTAGGTAGAGATCACGGATTTCCATTTGCTACGATCCTGACATACTACTCTCGCTTCATTCACTCTCATTACATTCGTCATGCATGCTCGTCAGTTTAGGGTACTCCTGACCTGCCCCTTTTCTAAAACTACCCCGATTTGGTCCAGGTATGTGCGCGTGGTCTTCCCCTTCCGACGGTACCATCCACAAAATGATGTTCGCAATTATTCCATAATATACATGTTCTTATAATCGAGAACACATTCTAGCTGTCAGGCGACAGGACCGTACTTCTAATTCATGAAATTGAGACCCAAATTAATTAAAAGTCATTTAATAAAAACAATGAATTTGCAGTGTATCGTTTTTACGGACGGCACTCTCCGGCGGCGGTGGAGCGCCTCAATTATTGGAGAACACGTTTCGATTTAATAAAGCAATTTAGAAAAAGGCCAATTTGCATTCGAATGAGGTAAGGGTTGTCTGCGGAAGGAACAAATCGGATTCTATGTAATGGACGATCATAGCGGCGCTACTTTGCAGCACGCCTGCGAGTCTGTCCGAGTGAAGTGTACAGGTTGTGTCATAGATGGCAGCTTAGCAGTAATGGGAAGACAACTCCAATTTATGCCGCCGATCGCCGCGCGCCGGTCGTCATACGTGGCGGTGGCATTACAGACTACAGGCCCGGCTACAGACTAGCTAATTAAGTAGGTGGGGATGCTATGTGGGACTCGAACCGACTACAACTTTCACACAGAGACTGCGAGCGACTTTTGACCTTAATGACATTTTCTTAGTTACATATCTTTTGAGCTGATAGGAGATGACGCTGGACACGAATACACGAAAAAAAAATCGATTCTATGTCATGTCAATAAGGTTTTTTTCTCATACATAGTTAGTCTGTTTAACAGCTCTTGGACTAAAATCCCGCCAAATTCAAGCGCGTGATGGCAGATTTCAGTGTGCCATGCCTCACGTTCTTCTGCCGCTCCGCGCGTGATTGCATTTTCAGTTTGTTGGACGCCGCGTTTTTTCTATACAAAAAGAGCTCCGTCGAGGTGACGCGAGCCCACGCTTCAGTGCGCTCCCCCGCGTCATGCGGAGCAGTGTGAGAATCGCCTAAGATAATTTCATACGTTTTTCATTTTTCTCTGTACTGTCTTTACTCAGTATTGAAGTTTTTCATTGGACCTCTGTAGGTCTCGATCATCATTGCCGGTGAAAAAAGGCTACAAATACCAAAAGTTGTGGACGAAGCGGCGCCCTTGAAAGTGGGACGTGTTTACGACAGGTCGCGTTTGGCCAAAACACGCCCGCTCGGCCCCGCCTGGCCCCGGTCGCCCCGGTTGCCCCGATCATCCCGGCCGCCCCGGTAGGACAGTAACATAATTATGGTTGATGAATTGATTAATCGACCGATTTATGTCCGGACAAAAATAGACAGCAGGTAACCGGGCTTATTGGAAAATAACGATTTAGGGACCTTAAAATGTAGGTGATTTATTTTTTGAGTTATTTGAGTTGATTGTGATATAATGTTTGTGAACTGCTCACTTAGGTAGTTAAATTGCTATGGGTAAACAAATTATATCGAAGTCGTTCTGTTAATTCTCGGTGAACAATTCGCGTACACATACTCCACAGATTTAGTGAGTAATGTGACCATGCACTGCCGTACAATTTTTCATATTTTTGTAATTAAATAAAAATGGAGTTTTCTGAATGAACGTAATTTCGATTTATTTATTATTTATAAATAAATGTCTTTTATACTGATTAAACTGTACGACAAACATTCCACGTACCTAACTAAACAGAAATCTATACAATATTCAAGAAAAAATATCACTTTCCTAATAGTACAGTTATATACCGAGGCGCGCCGGGCTGCCCGCTCGCCGCTCGCTGCTGAGCGACTATTGTTTCGCTATCGGCGCATAATAAGATCATTCCTATGCCCCCCTCTACCCCAGGCCATCCTCACGCAAGTCTTAGGTTCTCTGCATACTGGCTTTGATCCAGTCTCATTACCCAGACCGGCTACTTAACTCGTAATCAAGGTAGATACAGAATCAGAGTTTCTAACCAAATGCACCGTCAAGCTGAGTGCTACCATTGTTAACATGGTACGTGTAAATGGTGACCCTCTTTCCCGAGACTTTGCCTTCAGCTTACCATCAGGCGAGGTGAAGTCAAATTGGCGTGTCCTATATATAAAAAAGCATTGTTTTATTTTTAATTGAATTTTAACGAAGTTTTTGTATCAACCCTTATATTTACTAAGCTTTATACGTCTGAGATTATGTTACAAATTATATCGGGAATTGAAACTGAGACATCCTGTAAAATTGCACCAGTATTAAGATGTCAGTTAAGACGTCAGCTTATTGTATGAAGTTATTACCTAAGTTAGCTTATGCTTTGTCTTGTGGCAAGCTGAAAGTGAAATGCTGCTATAGTGGTAGTGTCTAGTCAGATGCTCTCGTTAAAGAGAGCTGTTTCAGATGACACACAGTTGTGTCCAACCCAAACCTGAACAAAAGCTATACCCGGCACAGCCCCGCGGTGGTACTCCGCGCGTGTACACACCCCTCACGGCTACGCTATCATGAGCCGATAGGAAAAATCACCCGATTTCGTATACAATAATCGTTCGCATTGAATAACAACGATCGGATCGGGTCACACTACGCCCTTTAATAATAAATTCTATTACGTATTACGGCCTGCCGCTGGCAGCACTCGGCTACATTTCGGCTCTGTGCGGCCGTCGAGCGGCCCTTGGTCGCGCATTTATTTGCTACTGATATCTCGGCGATATAAAATGTTACGGCGAATACACCACTCGCTATATCTGCAATAAAACTGGATGTTTATTTATGCGCTCGCCTGTACTGGTTACCACACGATGTTACTTCAAGCTGCAAAATTGTTTGAATTACGTAATGAGCCTAAGCTACACGCAGATTCAGAGTAAGGTAGATATCATATATGCATTAAACAGTATGAAATGAGCTAGTTTTTCTTAAAAACTCGACGTCATCAGTTGCAGATGCGTATCCGACTTCGTCAAATTTACAAAGCTAAAGAACTTTTATTTCGCATAGACCATTAAATCGGCACTTTAATCGAAACATAAAGATAAAAAGAAATACTAAAGACTAGTTTATCAAATGGACCACTGGTTCGAAACGCGGCCCTATATGAGAAGACCCCGACAAGAAACTCGCCGGGCATTTTGTTTATTGGTTTATGTGTTGAGAATAAGTAGTTATAGATACCCAAAACTAACGCACCAAAGTCAAGAGTATACACTTAGAATAACATAATTCTAAGTATCCTATACTATTTCAACAGCATCTTCAATAAACAGATGTAAACAAACCTATAGCGCTTCCATGAATTAATTCATTTATCCAAAGTATGGATCCTGGGTCCCTGGCACATAGTCGCCAAAAACTGTATATCTACTTCCGTGCGTCTGCGCGAAGGTCCCCGAGTGCGGCCCTGTCCTCGGGATATTTTTGATATTGGCAATTTAGTTTGAGAAACGAATAAATCAATTGCTTATCTGAATAGCGAGTTACAAGTCTCTGACTAATATGTCCATTACCCGAGTTCGATTACCGAATCTCACCGCAATTATGCACATAACGTGCACATAACGTGTTGAAAATGTAGATACAGTAAGGTTTCTGGGGGTTAATGTCGACGAACATCTGAATTGGAAACATGAACTCTCATATTTAGAAGGGAGTATAAGCTCTGCTTGCTATGTCTTGCGTAGTCTTCGAAATGAAGTGAACCTGGAACACTTAAAAATGGTTTATTATACTTTAGTGGAATCAAGGCTATGAGTATAACATTCAGCGAGCCTTTATGTTGCAGAAAAGAGCCATTAGAGTTATAGTACGTATACGACAGGACGAGTCGTGTAGGACCCATTTTCAGAACTTGGGTATACTGACGGTCCCCAGCCTGTATATATTGGTTCTGTTATGTTATTTTGCTAAGCACATACATGAATTTGAATCTATCGATGAGAGAAAGGAAAGAGAGAGCACACGTCGAAAAGACTTCCAAAGCAAATTTGTGCCTCATCTCAACATTGTAATGCATAGTACGGTTTATAGTTCTGTCAGAATATTCAACAAACTGCCTCTAGACTTAAAACTAATGATTTACAAAAGAGAGTTCCAAGCCAAATTGAGGGAATTTTTGTTGAAGGGGTGTTACTATTCCGTCGATGAGATGACAAATAATATAGGATAATACAATTAATCTTACTAACGTTGACTAAATGAACTAATGATATACTTAGATTATTTAACTTTTTTTATTTGACATCACGATTCTATTTGACTTATTTTTTTTTTTTTTTTTTCATTGATGAATTACGGATCATCTAAATTTATATAATTATTATGTTATTTGTGCTCTGACATTATTGTAATTTGATTTAATTTGATTTAATTTATTATATCGAAATGCCAGATTCCAGACAGACATGTAAACAGACCATATTTATTTTGCGTAATCTGGTTAATCTTGGTCACTGAATTTATTTTATTGTATTGTGTGATTCTTGCTTGCTTTTGTTTTGTTTAGATTTTAAGAAGTTCAAACACAATGTTAAAATTGTTTATGAATAATAAATAAATAAATAAATAAATAAATAATGATACCTGTAATCAAACCGTGTTTTTTTATTGTTATAATTCACAAGTGGGATATAGATTTATTTTTTATTTTATTGGTTGAGTTGCTTTATTCTTACAAAAATTCGATACAAAAAAGATCGTTTTCAATAAAACAAATAAAATAATAAGTATACCTATCCATTGCTTGTTTATTCCATGCAACTTATATCTAATAGAAAAGTTCATCTTGTACGTGTATAATAAACAAAACTTTCACACAAATATAACTTTTGTTTTCACTCTTCAATTTACCATTTTGTTTGTTCACGTGATAAACAAAGAAAAAACCTCATTTCAACTCTTGTTAGTCTGTGGCCAATGCGCCAATAGAAAAACTAATTAATTGTTCCCACCAGTTTGCCAGCACCAAAAGTTTGGCAATTCGTTTTTACTGTTGAAATTATAGTTATTTATTAATTAAATTGTATATAAGTACTAGTTGTGAAGAAAACGTTTTATGCTGTACACCATCCGATATTTGATGTGATTGATATAAAAAGCCCTTAACGTTATGGAATGTTTATTACCTAAAAACTGCAAGGTGAAATATCTATTTTAGTATTATTTTATTCACAATCGTATTGAAAAACGTCGTATAATACACGTGTGTATTCTTGACTACCGTCTCAATGGCTTCTCAGCGGTAATCACCAACTTTACACACTTGTACCAAAATGTACTATTATATCATCGTGTGTGTATTTATTATTATTATAGATCGTTTATTTCAGAACATTGGAACTCCATACTTGCAGTGGTAGTCACAATTTATGACATCTTTCATCTACACAAATTAATATAAACTAAATTAATGTGAAAATAAAATAACACAGAATAGTTATTTAGATACATTGTCAGTAAATTTCAATGACAATAGTTAACAATATCAATAAGTGCCAAAGTAAATTAATTTCAATGTCAATAAATATCAATAAATTTCAATGTCAATAAATATCAATAAATTACAATGTCAATAAACCACATTTTTTTTAGTTAATTATAATAATTAAATATATATAACTCAAAGGTGACTGACTGGACGCACAGCCCAAACCACTGAACGGATCGGGCTGAAATTTGGCATGCAGGTAGATGTTAAGACGTAGGCATCCGCTAAGAAAGGATTTTGATTAAATCTACACCCAAGGGGATAAAATAGGGGATGAAAGTTTGTATGAAACTTTGTCAATTTTAAACCGATGGCCGCGGGCAATAGCTATTATACATAATGTTAACAACGCATCATTCCTGACCGGTGACAATACACATCCATTAATGCTGTATAGGGCTTTCGTACCGGGAGGCAATCATCCTTAGGTCGCTGACTCTCACTCTTCTCCACAACGATGCTACTCACATACAAACGATCGTGTGAAAACTATCTGTGTGTGCTTCAACGAACAATAAAAAATTTGCTACAGAATGGAGGCATCCTGCTTGCATGTAGTTTTCTGATCTTCTGCGGTAATTGTGTAAATAATCTTCAAACTTAGGAATCGTGAACAATTATTAAAATTATTTAAAATAAAAAACCCGACTGATACTGCAAAGATCGAAACAAGTTTGAAAGCAGGCGATACCCATTAATTTTCATCCGTTTTATGATTTTGCCAACCCTTCTCAACATTTAGGTAAAAAGTTACATACTACTTGAATCAGGTAAACTGCCTAGTTTGTAATTTGGAATATAATATCATTGAATTTCGTTGAGTTCCACAGATGTTTGTTAATTTAATACGGGCCACCCTCGGGACATCATATACACCCAGCCACTTTTATAAAGTTTATTTTATGTAGAACTATAAATTTATGTAGATGTTGGTATAGTGTAAGGGTATATTGCACGAGCACTAACTTTTTATGGGCTGCTGCAGATCGTAGAGCTAGAGGTTTATATTAATATTTTATGTACTGTACCTACCTATCTATTTGGATGAGTTACTTTTATCTAAATTCAGATTTATAATCTGTCAAAATTCATTTTAAAGCACATTACGGAGGGTGGTTCCGGTTCAAGTCTTGTCCCTGGTGAGGAACAGTACGGCTGCTGATTGACCGACGAGGGTCAGGTCAGACGGCAGTCATCCTAGAAACTAAACCAATCATGCGAGTGGTAAGAGAGCGCGGCGTCTCCTCCTTCTCTGTATCCCATGATTTGGATTCGAAAGTGCAAACTTTGAAAACAACTGAAACTGACACTCGGAAGATGAAACAAAGTACTTTGCAATATTATATCCCTTGATACGTGACTTAAAAATGTATGCGCACCACAAAACGCCTAGATGAAACCAGGAGTATTTCAACCTTCACAGAGATACCAATTCAATGTTGTAGCTCTGTCTGAAAGCCGTTATTTGGTGTCATTAATCTTCTTCATCGGTGACGTCATCAAGTGAAAATTCGTTACAATTCGATAACACTTGGCTTCGCTCGAGACGCGTCGCCTAAAGATGCGCCGTGATAAAATTGTCATCAGTCGTCGGTTGCAGGTAGGGCTACCAGACCACCAGATATGAACACTACCATACATGAAATAACTTCTGCAAGTTATTTATAAAATGTCGGGAAATGTTAAAATATAATGAATTCCATATAATTTCGAAGGTTAAGATTTGTAAAGATTTTTTACATGTACAGTCAGTACAAAATCGATGTTGACGAACAAAGTACTCAAAATGATCTTGATGCCTTGGTTTTACCCCTTCCTGTTGACCGATTGTTCTGGAATTTGGTACGCACCTTTAGTTCGGACAATAATATAATTGTTATCAGTAAAATAAAATTGTTTTGTAGTAAATACCTTGGTTTAAGAATTTTTTTATACTTTGTAGATCAAGATCGTTCTGACACTGACTGAACTAGCATTGCCTTTAGCCAGGGCTGTGACTGGAATACATTTTATGTGAGATTCTCAAAATAGCTCTACAGATAACCACATACTTAACAGTTTTCCTAACCCGAGTACTCATGCGTACCAGCCACTCTCGCTGTTTGTACACCGTAACTAAATATAACAATCGAAACTTGGCACTGAGAGCGTTTGCTAACCCTAGTTGCAGCCAGCTTAATTTCGCGCCAATCCAAGACAACGACCCGGAGTTTCTATAAAAAATAAGAAGACTAGAGATAGCGCCGGCTCCCGATTTTCAGTCGTAACTCTAAATTGATCGTCACTTGACACTGGAGGCTTAGCGCCCCCCTGCCACCGCTCCGCGCGCCGCCTGGTGGCTCCTAAGATATGGCGACCGGCGGCGGGTCCACATTGCATAACTTCTTTAGTACCTTGCGTATAATTTCTATTCCCGTCTACGAATGTAAGTTCGGAGCACCTCGCAAGTTTGTGATCGCTTACTTCGAGCGGCACCTGAATGAGAGGAACGAAATCCACCAACAGTAACTACATGGCTATTAAATAGTTTGCGACTTCCAGTCGAACAGTGTGAGTTAGTATTGTACAGTTATTAATTGTACCTATGTGCATGTGTATTTGAGTTATCTGTGCAAAGTTCGATGAGATATGTGAAGATTAATTGACATGAAACTAGTGGGTAGCTAGAAATATCGTACGGGCACAACATACGCTTTTTTGCTTTCTGCTTCAGCGATCGGCGACATTACGATTGTGTTGGTACTGGATCACCTTTTAACAACTTACTATTTAATATAATTTTAAATCATTTAGTATGCGATTTGAACGTACTACTGCATATAAAGTTCGTTTATGACTGAATCCATATTTTATGCATACTATAAAAGTTTCT
Organism: Eilema caniola; assembly: GCA_949126895.1. Classification (NCBI taxonomy): domain Eukaryota; kingdom Metazoa; phylum Arthropoda; class Insecta; order Lepidoptera; family Erebidae; genus Eilema; species Eilema caniola. The sequence goes on from OX421479.1 coordinate 406,643, forward strand.
TTTCTTTCACTTTTCGTAATGTACCTTCTTTCAACTTTTTTTCAACTTTTATCGAAGTCCTCCCTTACCCTAAAAAGTTTGTTGTTGCAAGCGTTAGTGAGTCACAGTAACGTCAGTAAACGCTTACCTCCGATGGCTTGCCACCTTCGCAGGATAAAAACTGTGACTTAAATGCCTCGCGTCCTCGTGTCCCATGTTTAATGTATGGTAAGTGTCCTTGTAAACTTTTAATTAACCTTATGTTATTAATACATGATGTTGCGAGCTTCACGAGCCCCAGTAGTAGCGTTGGTTTGGTTCACCGACATATAACTTTCAGCACTTTACATAAAACGGATAACTATGTACGTTTTTATGTTAGTAAGATTCTGACGCACTTACAGTGCGGCGAGGTCCTGCGGTTGTCTGCGGCTCTTAGCGCGCTAGGGAGTCTGCCGTGTTGCAAACCACACCATTTAGATACGTCTCTTACTAGGTTAGCTCTCCCCCCAATGGTTAAACCCATTTGGGATGCGATTTTGAAAAATAAAGGATGAACGAATGATGAACGAAGGTTTCTGATTTATCAGCATACCAGTGGCGAAGGGGGAGAGTTATTTCTTAATAAATGTAAGACATCTCTTTCACGGCTTCCCTTTACAGAGCAAGCCGGCAGGAATCATTTCATAGGAGCCCTTCGCTTCTGCACCATACCTCGTACACGTTGACTGTTGGTATTTCTGGAGGTCGAAATGAAATCTTAATTCTGAAATATAATTTAAAGAATAAACAAAACGGTAGACTTATTAACATAAGAAGCAAAAATACAGTAATTTTAAATGTCATTCATTATTATATTATGTATAGTATAATTAGTAACTAGTAACCAAACTATGGCAATAAAGAACGCATTGCACCAATTATCCGCATACAAATATTATATTGTAGGCAATTACAGATAACAATATTTCGTTTGTTTGAGAGGTGCGGTGCCGCTGTAAAGAGTGTGACTGCTGAGTCCTTAGTCTTGGATTCGGTTCTCGAATGAGGCAAAAGTGTCATCGGGATTTCCTATTAGGAGATTCTAAGTGGCAACTTATAACTTGGGACCAACAATGAATTTTTGAATGAATAAGTAAAGTACTGTGATATCCGCCCTCCATGGCAGATATAACTATTTGTTTGCCTGGACAAGCATGTGTCAACGATTAAAAATAAATCAAATGAATAGAAAAATATATTAGAAGTTGTCTAACATGCCAACAAAGGAAGAAGTTTAGACAACGAGCCCCTTTGAATCCGATTTCTACTGAAGGTTTGTTGGAAAGAGTGGGAATGGACATTCTCGGACCATTTACCAAATCCAATAGAGGGAATAAATATATTCTAGTGGCTATTGAATATATGTCCAAATATGTAATTTGTAAACCTTTACCCGGCGCCTCCACCAAAATCTGAGTCTGTGCATTGCACTGATACCTTGGTATCGAAGCAATGCACAGACCTATTTTGTAGACCGATAAGGAATATTTTGTCGGATAATAATATAACAAACTATAAAGGATTTTTATTAAGAGATAACATATTAGTAAAAGAAATTTTAAGAAACGGATTAAGAAAATATATCGTCGTGCTGCCGAAGGAACTGTTGAAGACGACCCTCGAAGAACTGCATGATCATCCATGGTATGGAGGTCACTTCGGTATCGCGAAGACATTGTCAAAGTTCCGTAACCGATTTTTCTTTCCCAAAGCTGTAAAGAACTTGAAACCCCCCAAGAATGCTAAGGAGGTAAAGTCTATTCTAGGACTATTTAGTTACTGTCGAAAATGTATTTTTTTTTTGCGTTCTGTTAGCTAGGATTAGGTGATTATTTTTACGTGTATTATCAGCAGAAGCTAATCTTTATAATGAGGACACATCGCTATAAGGACATATGTACCTGCGATGGTGGAAGTTGGTTTCCACGGGTCTTTCATTGTGAAGAGTGACTTTCAGTTGGTAGTACACATATACTGTAATCTAATATTCCGTAGGCGATATAAATAGTTTATAATTATGCATTCAAAATATGTATAATGATAGATTATCTTGTATCATTCTTTGTTTGTTAGTGAGGAAGGTCTTAAAAGTACGTTGTACTATGGTCCCATACGGACACATGTTAATATATGTCGTCCAATGACATCAATATTGATAATTTTAATCAGTGTATTGTGGTGATTCTTTTTTAACTGGTTTTGGATTCACCAAAAACAGAACATCACCTGTGTTTAATTTTATTTTTCAGCATTTACTAATTTAATGTAATTAAATTAATGATAGATGGTAAGTGTTCTGTTTCTCCCATTGTAAGGGACAATACTTATAATTTTTCTTCTCTTATGCCAGTTTTAGTTTACATAGGGTTTTTAGCTTAGTGAGGCGCTGTCACATGGATGTCCATGGGCGTAGCTCATGTGATATCCGCCCTCCATGGCAGATATAACTATTTGTTTGCCTGGACAAGCATGTGTCAACGATTAAAAATAAATCAAATGAATATAAAAATTAATTCAAAATATAGAAGATAGGTAAAAAAAAGGAGAAACGAGACAGTTCCTGAGTTGACGTGAGGGCTTCGGTGGAAGCCAGCAAGACTCCGGAAACTCAGATTTGAAGACAAGTGATATAGTTTCCGTGGTCCTCTGAAACGAGTATTATTTAAAATATAAAAAAACCTCGCGTAAATCCCCTTTTAAAAAAGCTCCCATAGGTTTGAAGTGTTATTTTTAATAAATAACAATATTACGGCAAAATATTGTTTAATTTAAAAATATCTGCGGAGTCCCTTCCCCCGGATTCCACAGTACAGTGGCGGTCAGAAAATCGATTTAAATAGAAAAAATGGAATCGATCTAGGCGGGGTTCGTTGAAACTTCTTGATGGAACTTCATTTTACTATCTTTATATATTAAAAACTCACTTTACAAGTTCCACACATTTATATTTAGTTTTAGTTTTATCACTATATAATACTAATATTTCATTTAGTATTATCACTATATAATACTAATATTTCATTTAGTATTATATAGTGATAAAACTAAATCTAAATATAATTGTGTGGAACTTGTAAAGTGAGTTTTTAATATACAGGGTGTATTTTTGAAACGGGGCAGTAAGGGCAAGTACCTTAACCGTTGCAGTTACAGCAAAACGTTCTTAGAAGACCTTCCCTAACTTTTTGACATATTTTGAACTGCATTCACAGATTTTGTAAAAAACTTACAGTTGGCAAAAAAAATGCAAAAAGTCCAAAAATTTTTTTTTATGCCAATCGATTCTATTTCATGTGGGGATCAAAAAACTCTATGAGACCATTTTAGCTTTCAGTACTAGGAAAGACAGAAATCGCCAAAAACGTTTCCCATACATTTCGGCAACAGAAACAAATTTCTACGATGGTCTAACTTTTTGTTATGGCCAGGAAGTGGGTAGAATTGACTGTAAAGTAAATAAAAAGAATTTTTACCCTCAAATTTCGAATTTGATTCGAAAATCTGTGTGTTATTCTTAGTTTCAGCTGAGAAACTTCGTATGAGTTATTAATTAAGGATTTTCGCTAAAATGTCTTCTAATCGTGAAAAAATTGACTTATTAGAAGCGTATTTTGTCAATAATCGAAATGCGGGAGCTGCATTAGTGTGGTACCACAATAAGTATCCGTTGCGGCATGTGCCAACAAGAAAGGTTATTACAAATCTTTTGAAAAACCTGGAATTGCAGGGTTCTTTCAAAAGAAAGCGGCAGCCTCGTGTGGACATGGACACGGAGATTGCGGTTCTAACTTATGTCGAAGCATATCCAGAGGTATCGTCCAGGCAAGTCGCCCTTGAAGTAGGTGTATCCCACTCCCTTGTGATAAAGATATGGAAGAAATACGGCTACAAGTGCTATCGATATGGGCGCATAGTTCAAGTGTTAAATCCGGGTGATGATGTTCGAAGGCTTACTTTTTGCAGATGGCTAAGAGGAAAAATAAGCAGAGATCATGAATTTTTAAATTACATACTGTGGTCAGACGAAACGAATTTTTCCAATAACGGTATGTACAACAGAAAAAATCACCACTATTGGTCCAAAGAAAATCCACTAAGAGTTACGGCAAGCCATAATCAGGTTCGCTTCTCATTCAACTGTTGGTGTGGTATAATGTCCAATCGAGTCATAATGGTGGAATTTTATGAAGGGAAACTGAATTCTGCCATGTATAATGAAGTCATTTTACACCATCTTGAAAACGAGATGGACGAATGGCCCCTGTCGGAAGATGGTGCTCCGCCACATAACAGTCACCTTTCACGTTCCAATTTGAGCCGCCTATTCGGTACACAGTGGATAGGTACACATGGTCCAACACAGTGGCCACCTCGTAGCCCCGATCTAACACCACTTGATTTTTTTTATGGGGCTTCGTGAAAAACGAGGTGTATAAGACGACGTACGCCAGTGTTCAAGAGCTCAAGGATGCATTAATGACCATTTTACGTAATATTCATCCCAGAACATTATTAGCCGCCATTCGTTCAGTGCAAAAAAGGATAGAATTATGTATTCGTGAAAATGGAAATCATTTTGAGCAATTTATTTCATAAACCAATTTCTTAAATGTTTAAATGATTTTTTTTATTTAAAAAAGTTCAAAATTTTACCTGACCTATGAGTTTCGAGATGATTTATCATATTTCCGTACGAAATGTATAGGAAAGGTCTTTGGCGATTTCTGTCTGTTTGTTGTTGTTTTTTGATCCCCACATGAAATAGAATCGATTGGCATAAAAAAAAAAATTGAACTTTTTGCATTTTTTTTGCTAAAGGGAAGGTCTTTTAAGAACGTTTTGCTGTATCTGCAACGGTTAAGGTACTTGCCCTTACTGCCCCGTTTCAAAAATACACCCTGTATAAAGATAGTCTATTTTATTATTTCTTCATATTCAAATTCAAACTAGGGAACAATAGTTTAAGGTCAACAACACCTGGAATGATGGTCCGTATCTTCAGAACGGCACCCCATCTTTTTACCATTTAGTGGGGTGAAGCCAATTATTGGACCAAATAGTAAAAAATATCCTCAGTTAAAAAACGCAAATCTATTAGTTTTTTCAGTAAAGGTTTTCTATATATCAAACCTTGATAGTAGTCAGTCCATATGGTCATATCATTTTTTTGTTCTATGGCGATCCCAACGGTTCCGCGTGTTTATACTGATCGAAATAACCTGTGAAAGTCCAAGTGTATAATCCTTCCATATAAACAGTTGAATTTGAAAAGCGGCCAAAAGGTTTATAGTGTGAGTACCTGAAAAGAGGGGACAACATTAAAGCAAACACAGAGGTATGTGGTAGAGCAAACGAGCATGGTTTTACAGGTTCTTCTTCATCGTAGCGTTAATCCCAGTCGCATCCGAAGCTTTTCAACTTAGAGTCTAGGGTCCGCTTTTTACCAGTCTAACTGCGGATTTGGCAAAACTTCGATATTTTCCGTGAAGCGACTGCCATCTGACCTCCAGAACCCAAAGGCGATATCGAAGCATTGCAGCTAGACCAGTTGTTGGATTTTTGAGGGCTCCAACTACCCGTAACGACTGCCATAGATGTTTGTATGACAACCGGGATCGACGGCTTAACGTGCTCTTCAAGGCACGACCAGATCAATGTAAATACCCATATTCTAGCGTACAAAATATTTGCACTGAACGGGAATCGAACCCGCGCCTCCTGCGCAGTGGTCGCGTTCACTACCGCTACGCCACGGAGGCTGTCCGGTTTTACAGGTTAATATTGTTAAAATCTGTAAAATGTCATAATAAATAAATTAGTGGGGCATTGACATAAGTAAGAAGGGTATTAAAGTTGGCAGGAAGACGGATATCATACAGGGATCCATTCAACCTAGTACATTAAAAGAAAATGTGATCAAGAGTTGCTTCGTCCAAACCGCATTCACATAGAGAGCAATCCCTTATCCGTATCTTGAACAGAAAAACATTTGTACAGGCATGGCCTAATCAGAGACGACAAATAACAGAGGTGGCTCGCTTGGAAGCTTTACGAAATTTAAAGAAACAAGGTTTACAAGGTATGCCTATTTGGATGGAAGCGTAATGTCTTCCCTTAGTTGAACTGGATTAGGACCAATACACATTCCGCTGAGATGATCATAGCGACTGTATATTACAAGCATATTAGGATATTTATACGTTTTTAGATTACGTAATGGGGGAGTTCTATTGCCGAGCCATTTCGCTACTCTATAGGTAAAATAATTTAACAGGTGCATTATGAGCTAAGTCATCGAAGGTAATTTGGCACGATTGGAACGAAACATAGAACTATTATAATTTAAGTTTAATAAATTGTAAATACGTAAAAACTAAAAAATACGAACTTATGGTACGTTTAAAGAATATGTTGCGACATAATTTCAGTTTACATTATTATTTTTCAATTTAGAATAAAATAATTCAAACTATGGCGTGACTCTTATTTTCTGTGACACCTCGTGAGACAGTTACGTTTTATGGTTTCTGTTTTTTTTAGTGTGGTGGCTATATTATCTTACGTCGTTTCGTAACGTTTTATTAAAATAATTAAGTAACAAAGCCACCGGTGTAATGTTCCTGAGTAAACTTTTCAACAGGATTCTGACTGACGGAATGCCCGATGATTGGAGAAGGAGTTTCCTGCTACCATTTTATAAGAACAAGGGTGACATCAGACTATGTGGAAACTACAGAGCCATAAAGCTAATATCACACACCTTCAAAATATGGGAAAGAGTCATCAACAGCAGATTACGGCAACTCACCGAGGTGTCTGAAAATCAATGCGGTTTCGTCCCTGGAAGGTCGACAACTGATGCCATACATTCAATCAGAATTCTGTTGGAGAAACACAGAGACAGTCAAACCGACCTACACATGGTATTTATCGACTTGGAAAAAGCATTCGACCGTGTTCCAAGAGAACTTATCTGGCAAGCCCTAAGAGCACAAAAAGTCCCAGAGCACTACATACTTCTGGCGAAAGACATGTATCACGCTGTTAAAACTAAAGTGCGAAGCCCAGCTGGAACAAGCGATGAGTTCGATGTGATGGTCGGAGTGCATCAAGGTTCAGCATTGAGCCCCCTGCTCTTTATCCTCGTAATGCAATACCTTACGGCGGAACTACAGCGCCCCCCACCATGGGATATCCTTTATGCTGACGACATTGTCCTAGTCAGCGAAGACCCCAACAATCTACAGCAAATGGTGGAAGAATGGAGAGGAGCACTCGAGAGAGCAGGTTTGCGAGTTAGCAGAGAGAAGACTGAGTATCTGCACTGCAATTTCAGTGGCACCAACATCAGCAACACTATCCATCTGCAGGGCACCCCACTAAAGGAAGTCGACCACTTTAAATACCTTGGCTCAATCATCTGCAATGATGGGACTATAGATGCCGATGTAACCCACCGTGTAAACACCGGGTGGATGAAATGGAGGGAGCTATCTGGGGTATTATGCGATAAAAGAATGCCCGTCCGCACTAAAGGCAGGGTTTACAAAGCAGCAGTTCGCCCGGCCATGACATACGGCGCCGAATGCTGGCCATTGAAAAAGCAGCAGGAGCAGAAACTTCACGTCGCAGAAATGAGAATGCTAAGATGGGCTGGTGGGGTAACAATGCTGGACCACGTTCAAAATATCCATATTCGGGGCAGTTTTAAAGTAACGCCTATACCAGAAAAGATCTTTGAGAGCCGCTTAAGATGGTACGGTCATGTCATGAGGCGACCATCCGACCACATGACGAGAAAAGTGCTCGATATTGGTACGCAGCCCAGAAGACGCGGTAGACCCCGTCTAACATGGATGTCCGTTATTGACAAGGACCTGAAAAGGACACAATTAACACCCCAGACGACCCAGGACAGACCGTCCTGGCGAAGATTGACCAGAAGAGCCGACCCCAAATAAATGGGACTAAGGCCAGGCAGAAGAACAAAGCCAAGAAACACTTTTACCACACTATTGTACTGAAAATGTTATAATATTGCACTTTAAGTTTTTAACAAGAGTAAACTTTTAATGTAAAAAAAGGATTAATGTAGTGGTCGCTGGTATCCCCGGCGATATCTCTACCGTTCAAACGCTTTCTTAAACAATACAGTTATTATAACAGGTGATACAGCTGGTCAATTGAATAATAATGACCAAATGCGATACGGGTCAAAAGTAACAGTGCCGGTGAACTTAAATCAATCAATGTAGCAATTTGTGAAAAATATGTGCCGAACATGATATCATCGACACACATGATTAGTAGCAAATGCTCTATATAGTAGGCGCCAAAGGGCGCGGTGCGGCAGTCATTACCGGCCGCCAATTTGGGTCCATTGAGGCGCTCAGGGGTGCTAGCGGACGCTCAATTACATAGGTTTTATCCGTCGCGTCAATAATCACCAACGAAAAGCGAGTGAAATTAGCTGGGCGTACTGTCAATGTGCTTAATCATGTTAGTTTTATATTTACAATTTACGCATTGGTCGTATTGACTTATTATTCGATTAAGATAGGAAAAAGTGAATCGCTCAGGCGGGACTCGAACCCGCGATCTTTCCTTTGGAGGGGGAATTCTCTGACACTGAGCCACCGAGCTACGCCTAAAGCAATTCAAATGCTCCTATACTACCGTAAGGGATAGATCACAGGTTCGAGTCCCGCCTGAGCGATTCACTTTTTCCTTTCTTAATCGATTTGAAAAGTTAGCATACTAATTGCTTCAAAATTTCATTCAAATGACTTATTATTGGTTTATTAACCAAGCTTTATCCTGTACTTATTCTGTCCGTGGCTCCACCACCATTTATAGCAACCCAACAAAGTTCATATCCTTACACGTACACACTAAAACGTATTCAGAGTACATTTAGTGCCAATTTCGTAGTAATACCTATCGAAAGTCAATAACATTGTTCGTAACTGTTGACATAGAATGGATGTTTCGCTCCAACTGCATTGATTCACTACCAACTATTGTAGAAACATAAATGCCATCTAACTAACTAACCTATATTAGTATTATGTTCATCTATTTGTACCACTTGCATAATGGTCACACAGTTCACTGAGTGTGGCAAAGAACGCACATTAGGCTGCTAGTGTTGCAAGCTTGTTCTGAATTACTCGTAAACATTAGTCAATTTAACATTGATGGGAGTTTTGCGTTTTTATCTGGCAATAAACTATTCGATGTATACAAAAATCGTCACTAGCTGGGATGGCATTGAAAACTATTGTGTGAAAATTATATTAAATAAATAATTTGTGCGTAAGATTTTTTCCAATCTAGGTGGCAAATAAGCTCTCAAACCATTTCATTGGCGTTAGCCAATCTCCACATCAGCTTTTATTGACTGGTAGACAACGTCAGTGGCATTAAGCCTGATTACATAGGTATACTTGCACCTAAAGTCTAATAAAACTTATCACAACCCTTAAATGTTTGCAATTTCACTAGTAACATTACGCATTGCCACCAGCTCGAACGCGCGAATCTACCGCGAGGAAGCGAGTATGGTACCTACTCGCAGAACAGGATAGAGGTGTTAGCGAAAGAAAAAGTTTCTGTGCGGAGTGGTGCTTTCTAAGGTGAAATCAAATATAAACCATTACTGAGCATAGATTTTTAACTTAACATCTTGTCACTGTGCACAGAATTAGGCAGCAGTACTGTAAGATGCGACCCCGCGCGGCTCGGAGCCCATTAGGGAGCATTACGCGCACGTTACATCTCCTAAGACTCGACCGTCTCGTCGTCGAGTGCTGGAGTGCAGCAGATAACAAGACGTGTACTCGGCTTTGTGTCACGTCTTACAAATACCATCGGATTCTGTGCGCATCGCAAGAGTCCTAACCGTCAGATTGGCTGCTTAAAAAACGCTGGGCAATGTTTACAGCTCTCGTGTTTGTAGTGGGTTAAGGCCTTATTTAAATACACCTACATTCATATACTCACGCCTATAAATCCGTGAAGGGGTAGGCAGAGGTGTATTAACACCCACAAATCGCCAATTATGATTTTCGGTCCCCACGTAATTGGAGGCGAGCCTTTTGCCGTCAAACGTAGTCATGGGCTGTATGTTTACTGTTGAATGGAGAACAGCCCTTCCCTAAGTCGCTTACTACGACACCCAGACGAAGAGACGGGGTGGCCCTATTCTACTCAACCGGGAAACAGCACGGCTGAACTGATCTTTTCATATGTTATAGACAAATCTAGATATAAATCCTACAACTGGTTTAACTGCAATGCTTCGATATCGCCTTTGGCTTGTGGAGGTCTGTCGCTTCACGGAAAATATCGAAGTTCAGCCAAATCCACACTTTGACTGGTAAAGCGGACCCCAGAGTCCAAGTTGAAAGCTTCGAATGCGACTGGGATTAACGCTGGGATGAAGAAGTTTAGATATAAATATTGAAGTAGACAGAATAATAAATATTGAGTAACATTTCCACGTGAATCTCACGATAGTTTCAGCGATCCTCCATTGTTCAAATTTGACTGAACTAAAAAGCGTTTTCTTATGGCCCCTAAACTTATTCCGAATGTTGTTACCAACAGAATGAAACTTTGCTAATTATTTCACTAAAACCAATAATTTAAATTTCATTTGTAATTCAAAAGAAATACTTACTGCAGTTATTAGACACAAAACCTATACAATAATTGGTTACCGCAATAAACATCTTGAGACATGGTTTGCGGGAACTATACATTATTTCACCGGCGAGTCAACACCGCCTTCGAGCGATGGGCGGTTTAGACAACCAACTCTAGGGGTGGGGGAGAGAAGTCCCACTAATACAACGGGATTGGCTTCAGCCGCGATCACACTGATTTACAGCGCTGCCTGACCCCGCGGAGATGCGCGGGATGAAGGAATATCGGAATCGGGTGTTCGCTGTAGGGATACGTTTAGTGGAACAACTGACTGCTGAAATTGTACCTTTTAGTGTCAGTTTGTTTGGGGTCGATTTAATAAAACCACATCTTAACAAATTCTATCGCGATTTATTTGTTATTATTTACTTTTAGTCCGACGTTTGGGCTACTTTTCCACAGCCATGTTCGCGGGGTGACTAAACATGGTAGGTGCCACATAGTTTGAAGTGTCAGTTATCTCAAAGTGATGAATTATTGTTGATACTATAATATATTATTTACGCAGAATAAGCGCACTTAGATGTTAAGTCTTGCTATATTATGCAGTTTACTAGGTTTTATTGAGAGTCGATGACTGGGTCCCAGACTGGTGGTACACTCCAACTTCTTTATTAAAATTCGGGTGTTTTTTTTTAATTTGAATAACCTCGCGGTTCGTTCTCGGTATACATCTATGTTCTTTAGTGTCATTTTAATTAATAGTTGCCCACAGTTCAAAATTCGACCATAATTAGAGAGAGACTACATAATTAGAGGACATACAAACTACTACTACAAAAGAAGAATATATGACGGCGCGCTAATATTATGTGATTGGAGTGAATGAAATTCACTCTGGCGTAATGCAAGACTCTAGTGCTCTATGGTCGAGTGTGACGTCATTTGTTCGCTCGGACTGTCAATTTGAGTCATTGACTTTGGTGGTCGCCCGGGTTCCGACCGGTTTATGGTCGCAGGGGCACCAATGAGTGGTTGCCCGGGTTCCGACTGGTTTATGGTCGCAGGGGCACCGATGAGTGGTCGCCCGGGTTCCGACTGGTTTATGGTCGCAGGGGCACCAATGAGTGGTCGCCCAGGTTCCGACTGGTTTATGGTCGCAGGGGCACCAATGAGTGGTCGCCTGGTCCGACTAGTTCATAGTCGTAGGGGCACCAATGAGTGGCTGCCCGGTTTTGCTCGTTAGTGGCAGAAGAACACCAACGAGTGATGTTAGGCCTGTGCGGCGATGGAAGTCAGTGATGGACGAGCGTGTCAGTGCGAGAAGAATTAAAGCCTCGTTGTTCACAGATGGATCTCTGGCATTGGTCGCACGAGGACGAGCGACATATCAGTCTGGCCGTGACGGCGCGTTAATAATTATGGTGTGATTAGAGTGAATGAAATTCACTCTGGCGTAATGCAAGACTCTAGTGCTCTATGGTCGAGTGTGACGTCATTCGTTCACTCGGACTGTCGCGCGGAGAATCGAGATCAGTGTCGCTGTGAACCTCGACCGAGCACTACGTGTCTAGCAGAACGCTCCTAGCTCGGTTGAATATAGTTGGTTATAGATCGCGAGTGTGTCTGTAAAATGTGTAGTCAGTGATTGATGTAATTGAATTATGGTGATTCGTGTATTAGGTTGTCCTATCTCCTTGCCCGTAAATCCCCGCGGATTGTAAGTGCAAGCTTACAATGGGCTACTAAGAGGCCCCAGACCCGAAGTAAACCCCATGTGCCTGCATATATATATAATCTGAGAAACAAGAAAATATACTCAACTGTTTGCCTTGCAAACATAATCACTATTTGTGTTTAAATAATAATATTATGGATGCGAAAGGGGGAGGATCGGGAGGAATGGCGCACATTGTGAGAGGCCTATGTCCAGCAGTGGACTGCAACAGGCTAATTAATTGATTGATTGATATTATACATAAATACTAATTCTGTTTGCCTATCGATTTGATTGATTTAGTCTTTTTGGGATTTTTCTAATTCTTAAAAGGCAAATTTAATTACCTCACCTCTGAATACTATAGAAACATTATTTATAATGTGAATAGTATGTAGAATAATATTGTAATGAAAAGGAGTTAGTAACGTCGCTCTGGCGGTTCAGTAGCCCTTGAACTAACTACAAACACCGAATCAGTAAGCAAGCTTCTCACTTGGTTGTACATAGCGATAAAGTCATAGTACGATAGAAATATACAATGCCAATCAATCGTACACCCCCTGCATCACCAATAACATCTAAGACGACTGAGATGTCTTCACAATCACTGCATACTACGGCTCCCCCCAATACTAGTGCGATAGAGGTTAACCAAGGTAATACAGTGGCCGGTCCAGCCCCAAATGCAGCAGGACGAAAAAAAAGGGCTACCAAACAAATTGAAAAAGGACTTCAAGTGTTATCTACGGACAGCTTTGCCACCTTTTCTAGAGAACAAGATACGAGATTTGAGGAGCTTATAAGCAAGATAAACAGCATTATCGAACTAAACTGCAGTGTAGAAATTATGTCTACCAAACACGACGAGTTCTTGAAACGCATAACACACCTTGAATCAAAACGCAAAGAAGACCTTAAACGCATTGCACATCTGGAAAATATGGTAGAAAGCCTCGAACGTAAAAACAGAGCATGTGGCGTGGAAATACGTAATATACCCAAAATCAACGGAGAAACAAGAGAGATACTCGGCGACTTAGTAGCGAAAGTGGGAAATACAGTAAACATAAACATCGAAGGTCAAAATATAAAAGAAGTATTCAGAGTTAGTTCTAAGGATAATTCAAATCCGGTTATAGTGGAACTTGATACAGTTATACTTAAGGAAAGATTTATCAAAGCTGTCAAGGATTTTAATAGAAATAAGAATAACTGTGACAAGCTAAATACCACACATACCAAACAAAGCCAACCTCCGAAACCATTATATGTAGCAGAATCGCTAACACACAAAACTCAAAGGTTATACTCCCAAGCTCGAGCTTTCCAACGCGCCTATGGCTATTCGTTCTGCTGGACGTCACACGGCATAGTATACTTAAGGAAACATACAAATGACCCCCAAATCCGTGTGTATACAGAAGCAGACATCGAGAAATTAAAGACTGCATGACTACCCAAACAATCCCGTCATTCTATAAACTTGTATAGTATATTATTTTATCATCATTCAATTATTAGCTACAAGTTTAATGTCTACAATCTAGATTATAATCTATTTAATTTCGCATTTAATCCAATTATTTATTTGAAATTAATTTTATTACCTAATTCAAGTTTGTTATTCATACTCAATACAAGTTTGTCATGTCTGTGAGCTAACCAATGAGCATGATGTAATCCTATCTATTTTAGCTCTAAGTTATACTAATACTAATTTTAAGGCACCATATTCACTAATACACACACTTCTACACCACACAAAACTATCCATAACAAACTGCCTCCTACACGCAAACAACACATCAACACAAAATAAATACTTAATCAACTCCTATAAACGCGTGCACAATCATGTCAGTGCTGGATAGCTGGGTTTAATGGTCTTATTTACAAACACAATTAAAATTCGATAACATCCAGGTAAATTTAAGCTTTATAGACTCTGTGTCTGCGGCGGACTTCACTACTTGTGACATAGAGCAGTGTATCCCCTCAGGCGTGGAACCCAACAATAGTTTGAAAATAATGAATTTTAACATTAGAAGTATAAACAAAAATTTACATGCTTTCCAAACATTGCTGCATAGATCCGGCGTGGAGTGGGATGTAATTGTGCTTACTGAATGTTGGCTGTTTAACAACAACAACATCCCTGGGCTGCCCGGATATGACCATTACTCAACCACAATCCACAGGACCCAAAACGAGGGGGTGGTTGTGTATATTAAGGAAGGAATAGTGGCTATCGCAAACGATCTGGGATTCTCGAGTGCAAACTGCCTCCAGATAAAAATAAATAACAATACGACTGTCTATATATACTGTCCTCCTGGTATAAAGGATACTCCTAGTTTTTTTGAACAGTCTAAATCATACCCTTACTGAAATAAACAACACCAGACATATAATTGTAACAGGAGACATGATCCCTACCTGACTTTATTGGCCTCATACGGCCTCTTGCCCACCCACACAATACCAACTCGAGATACCACATGCTTAGATCATATTATCCTAAAAACAACACTACCTGCCAAAGTCCTCGTCGCACACACAGCTATTACGGACCACTCCGCAGTAATGATGTACCTATTGAACAATGTGCCCAAAAAAAGCCCGTCAGTGTCATGCACCAAAAGAATTATAACAAAATATCCCTCGACCTAAATAACTACGATTTTGGTCAAATTTATCATATACAAGACCCGAAAATAGCGGCAGACTTCCTCGTCAATTCAATCAGAGACATCATCAGTCTAAATACAACAATCGTAAAATTCCCAAATCGTAAAAAGGCTTTAAAACCATGGATTACGCCTGGAACATAGAGATAGGATGCACTTTCAACTAAAAAAGACACCAACCGATGAAATCCTACGAGTTTCCTACACGAGATATAGAAACTTCTGTAATAATCTCCTTAAAAAGGTCAGAAGGCAACACGAAACTGCTGAATTAACTAAAGCAGGACAAAACAATAAGAGGTTATGGCAGGCAATCAATAAAATTACGGGTAGACCTGCGACCAAAGTAAATACATATGACTTGCTTTCACTCACCCCTTCTCCTAATCAAGCTGTAGAAGTGGTCAATAATTACTTTGGCAATATTGGGAGAAAGTTAGCGGAAAACATAAAAAATGCACACACAAAACCCAATTGTATACAGGGTCCCCCATTACATTCAATGGTTATGCTCACTACGGAAGAGAGTGAAGTGAGTAAAATAGTGGATTCCCTCTGAAGCGGCTCTGCAGTAGGCTGGGATAACATCCCAATAGACATAATAAAACAAAATAAACGTGCTATTGTTCCTCCATTAACACATGTCTGCAATTTATCTCTAACCTCTGGTGTATTCCCCAAGACATTTAAAAAAGCGCTCATACATTCTATTTACAAGGCCGGAGACAGAACACAAGTTACTAATTACAGGCCCATTGCAGTTCTACCCTCACTTTCGAAGATTCTCGAGAGACTCATCAACTCCAGATTGACGAACTACCTCGAAAAAAACCAAATTATATCACCCTCGCAATATGGTTTTCGAGCTGGAAGATCCACAGGTGACGCAGTCCATGACTTAACCAACCACATAGTGAGGAAACTAGATGAGGGTCAGAAAGTGCTGGGCGTCTTTTTGGACCTGGCCAAAGCTTTCGACACTGTGTCTGTCTCCGTCCTTTTAAAGAAGATGGAACTTCTTGGCATAAGGGGTACTCAACTGAAACTCTTCACGGATTATCTTAGCGGTCGTGTGCAGAGCGTTAAGATAGATGGGCATATTAGTACAGAAGCATCTGTTACGTATGGAGTTCCTCAAGGCAGTGTCATCTCTCCGACTCTATTCCTTATCTATATTAACGATCTGTGCATGATAAATCTGCTGCAGGGAAATATATATACCTTCGCAGATGACACAGCCCTCATATTTCATGCCGGCTCATGGGAGAAGGTATATGGAAATGCTCAAGCGGGGTTGGACACTGTGACAAAATGGCTCAGAAACAACTACCTAACACTGAACGCAGACAAAATCAAATATATACCTTTCGCTATCCAAAACAGCGCTCTCTTCTCCACGTTTGCACTACCTATTGTAGCACATACGTGCACACCTCCTCACACCAAAAACTGCTCATGTATACACCTCCAAAGGACTTCCGCCATAAAATATCTTGGAGTTCTTCTGGATCCCTTCTTGAATTTCCAGCTGCACATTGAGACACTCACAACTAGAATCCGCAAACTAATATATATATTTAAGAACCTCAGACATGTAGCGGATGAAAAATTAAGAAGGTCAGTTTACTTTTCCCTATGCCAATCACTAATAACCTACTGTATCACAACCTGGGGTGGTGCTCGGAAGACCACCATGATCCAAGTGGAAAGAGCACAGCGAGCGATACTTAAGGTGTTAAACTTCCTGCCCTACCGATATCCCACATCGGAGCTTTACGAGAAGTGCAATGTGATGTCTGTACGCCAACTATTCATCTTCCACACCATAACCAAACAACACTCACTTCTAAGCTTTGACGCCACTCTTCTTGCAAACCAGAGGCGATTTTATCCAGTTGATTGCACGTCGGACAAACAAAAACACAAATTCACATACCAATTCTTTTGTTTCCTTGGAGGCTATCTCTACAACACCATCAATAAAAAAATATCCCTCTACGCGCTCACGAAGTCAAAATGTAAGCTGAAAGCCAGAGAATGGCTCATGACCCTAAACTATGACAGTATAGAAGATCGACTAAACTACACAAACACACACACACTCACAAACACACACACACACACACACACACACACACACACAACCAAACACACAAACACAACCTCAACCAAGACTAGCCCCAACGTTACCCAAAATACTATGTCAATAATGTAGTTGCATTCAGTTGATCCAATTTTATAGATGTACTGACCCTAGATGAGGATTGCACTGGGGTGGCCTGAAATACAGGATCTTTCCTAGTTTGGGCACCAGTCTCCCACATAAACTGGTATATACTATTAAGTCAACTCAACTATGTAAATGATATTGTGGTGAGAAAATAAACAAGTTATTTATTTATTATTATTATTATCTTAGAGGTTATTGTATATATGCTACTTTTTATTTTTAAATCCAACATAGCTGTTAAACTTAACATCGGTAGGGCCATGAACGACTCTTTTGAAACAAAACCTGTTGTACAATTGGATGGCTTGCACAAAATAAAGGTCGTAGAAATGTATACAAAAAGTATTTTTGTAACTTTTATTCGCTTACTTCAATTTCAAAAGAGCTTTTTCACTAAATACATCAGAAACAAAGAAACGTAAGTGTAAAGCGGAGTGCACACTTTACAATAAATGCGCTAAAGCCATGCGGTGTTTGTTTAGTTGCACAGTATTTGGTTGCGTATTCAATTTTTTATTTATTTAAGTAACTATTAAAGTAAATTATAGATAGAGTGGAACTTTTGAATTTACTTTAAATACTGAAGGTAGAAATTTCACTCTTTATTTTTAAAAAGAAACAAAACTGCATTAAATGTTTTCTAAAACTTGCTTGCTAGTCCCGGTAATCGAACTGATTAAATAATACCCAAAAAATAACATCCTATATTTTTATGACATCAATCGATAGTTTCAATTATAAGGATGCAATCTCTCTAACAAATATGGTAAATTAAACGAAAGGAAATCACTGAAATCTAAACTTATCAATTCAATTTAACGAACGCACTATAATTCAAGGGTCCATCTCCATCTGATATTATTATATCAACAATAAAACTCCATATTTAACAACATTCGTCCATATACACTTTTAGTTAGTTATACACGGACAGATCCACATCCTTTCAAAGATTTTATCCATCAGTTGACATTAACCTCATTTTGTACAGGGCTGTATAAACAAAATTTAACTAAACAATTAGACAACTCACCTACTAGTAAGTAGTGAAGCGCACGGACACACTACACGAGTGCTCAAATGTACACACCTTTACCTATTGTCTGGAGCACGTCTGGAGCTCATTTTGGCTGAGATCTGCAGTCGTTCCACTGGGAATTAAATTTGACTTATCGCGTGTCTCCAGATTCGGTCATGAATTACTTGCTTTTACCTTTCTGAAGGAAGGTAACCGCACTTTCTACAAACACCTTAGTAATGCGGCAGTTTAGGTTTGACTACTTGCTTATTTGTTTAAGGGTGCCAAATGTTTCTCTAACAGAGTTTCGTTTTAGTATAATAATTGGTTATTACAAAGAAACCTTCGCACATCACTTAGGAGTGCACTAAGGCTGGTAGATTGTTATTTCCATACCAAGGTGTGTAGTGTGTGTACTCACCCTAAACTTAACAATATACTGGCAATGCACCTAAAATGTATTTTGTCTGATATTTGTCCAGAGGCCAATTGAATTCTGTTCCAATCAGGCCTCGTCTGGAGAAATCATTTCGCTCGAGACTGATTGATCGAGAATCAGTTAACATCGTGAGGGTATTCCCAAATTTTCTGATACTTGATATATTTGAAGTTCAATCTTCGTATTTTCGGCTCATTTTGTCGGCAAGGGCAGGAAGATAAATGTTAATCAATGGTTGATTTCATGAGTATTTTCAAGAATTTGGAATTTCCTTAATAGGATGTTTTGTTCAAATTTGTATCCAGCACTGTTATGGTAGCCTATATTATTGATAAATGTTCGTAACACCAGGAGTGTTTATAGTAGAGTTATAAAACGCTTTCTTGTGTTAATTACACAATAAATAAGAGACTACCCGTGCTGACAATATGGCTCCTATTTAAGAAGCTCTAGGGACATTACTATACATGGCAAAATATACGTGACTATTATGGCGATTTTGTTGACTACAGTTTTTTGATTTCTGTCAAAATGGTTTCTTTACTAATTACGATTAAGTAAATATTTCAATCGTTATAAAGATTAAGGAAACGATAACATTACCTACGTAAACGACGCGATTCATTTCAAATATTTTATTAAGAATCCCACGCCTTATATTTATCAATAGTACAAGCCTAACACATAAAATAAAACGGTACGAATTTTGTACCACATTGATAAAAATAAGATCGAAGGTGCTAAAATCTTCTTATATAAAAGATACTAATTCTCCGTTGCTCAAAATAAATCCCCCGTAACACAAGACTAACCTGCGACATTCCATCATGCTGAAAATAAAAAATGGTATCTAAGCTTTAAGGGTGACGTATGCAAATGAGCGGAGCTGAGCGGAGAGAGCAGGCCTCCTCGTCTGCGAACTAAATGAGTTATTTGCGCTTTAGGGCTGGAGCCTTGGGCTCCCGGCGCCCTTCGCCCCACGGCCCGGACGGGGCCTATTAGACCCCGCTATCATAATTACAGGGTTGATCGCACACGCCCCCAAGTACACCTGCCTTGGTACTTTGTCAAATGAATCGTGTGTGCCTACATGAATAATGTGACGTTATGCGAGCTCGCGTTATATTTTCGGCTAATTGTCTAGTTTAAGGTATTTATTACATTTTTACCCGACTGCGCCAGCGAGGGTTATGTTTTTCGCACCTAAGTATGTAGATATGTATGTACCTAAATTTATAGTTTTCTTTGTTCCCCTCAAGAAACCTAACAACGGCTAGAGGGATTTTGATGAGTAGATCCCAAATGAAAGGTATTCTCTCCCGAATGTCATAGCGTAATTTTAGGTACTGAAATGTGTGAGGCAACAAAAAAATGTTTACTCAAGCTTATCAAGAAGGGTAGCAAAATGAAGAGAATCAGAAGGTGATTACAAAAATATGTATATGCGATACCGTAACTCAAAAGCTTAAAATAAAATCAATTATTTAAAAATCTAAAAACCCGACTGCTGTTTCAAAGATCGAAACAAGTTTGATAGCTGACGGTAGCCATTAATTTTCTTTTGGCTTATGATTGACAAATGGGTACCGCCGACTACCAAACTTGTTTCGATCCTTTAAACATCAGACGGGTTATAAATTTTTAATAATTTATTTTATCTATGAGTTGAAAAAAATAAATAAAAATATTTTGATTGTTGACAATTTTTTGCCAAATTGACAAATTGACATTTTGATTGCGTTTAGTGGTTGAACGAAGTTTAGTGACGACAATGGAGTCACTACGTGGGACCGAAAATGTTAGTTGACAAATTCTGGAAGTGTATTACTTCTGACTCCTCCACTCCGTCAGGCATTTACATTTATATTATGTGTGTTTGTTAGTACTAGAAGAAAGCGACTTAGATATATAATTGTTTCATTAGAAATACCTGTAGAGAACTAACAAATTAGTTAATTTACCTGTCTAATGGGAAATGGCCACCGTTACCTATGAATGCGTGCCACATCTGAGGGTGTATTTTGCGTGTTGCCCCATCGTCTAAATTGGGGGAAGAGAAGAATAATAATAGTAGAATAATAGTAGACTTCACCTCATCGCGTGTAATTATGTTGTTGTTGACGCCATAAACCAGTTACTACGGTGTTAATGCATTTCATTACTGGCTCGTGACGCGTAAGCCTGGCCACATGTGCCTATTAGCATACCATGCATAAATATTTTAGCATTAGTGTGGCTAATGGGAAATAAACTAGCTACTCTAGGTAGATGTCAAAGGCACTATATATATTTTATACTATAATTTTTTGATAAAATTTTGGTTAGAAAGATCATTAATATTTAAAGTGTTTTGAAGTCCATTTCTTTACCCACTATAAGAGAATAAAGAGATATGTTATTGAACTTTAAATCTTTAAAACGATACTTTTTCTAATAGAAATTTAGCTTAGTTTTCGAATATTGAGCAGCATATTGAAATTTACATTGAGAACATTCAAATTGAGGTAATATTTTGCCTGAATTGCCAATACTCGCCGGCAACGAAATAGATTTCTAGTGTGAAGCAAAACCCATATACCTGAAATACTTTATGTGTTCTGCGGCTAGCTCGCTGTAGCATAGCTGTGCGTTGTGTAGTCTAGCAAACGAACCGCTCTAATGTCGGGAAGATCATCAAGCATTTACTGAATTAAAAAGAATGTTTACGCAAGTGATTGACCAAAATTGAGACATAAGTACGTACACAACCTATTTTTTAATTTTCTAGAATATGTTAGCTAGCATAGAATGTTAGCTATGGGCATTTTCGAGATAAGTATACTCGAGATATCACTCGATAAACAATATATCTCGAGATATCTCAATTATGAGAGAAGATCTTGAGTAGTTAGTACTGACGACTGAGCGTGTATTTATCGTAAGGAGTCGACTCTGTTAGCCTCCGATTGGGTTCGATAAGGTCGCAGCATTTTCAATAATCACACTTAAGCTATTATTTAAAGTGATCATATTTGTAATAAAATAACTACTAGGTATTTTTTGTTTCGGAAATTGAATGGCAAATATGATAAATATAATTAATTGTAAGTAATCCGAGTACGTATTGGTTAAGAATGTAACTAAATGTAAAAAATCTTGATGTGTCTTGCTAATGATATATTATAATAATAAAATAAATAATAAATATTCCACAACATTTCACACAACGCTACCTAGACCCATGGTAAGCATAGCTTAACTAGCTTGTGTTATGGAATCTAGAATGCGGATAAACATACTTAGATAATTCTTTTTTCGTAAATAAATACATAATATACATAGAAACACCCAGACCAATGCAAATATACATATTCATGCATACAAATATTTGCACTGAGCGAGGATCGAACCCGCGCCTCCTGCGTAGCGGCCGCGTTCACTACCGCCACGCCACGGATGCTGTATATTTTATTTAAGAACTCAGTTTATTCATATATTTTGTTTAGAAACTCATTTTAAAGACTAAAAACTATATCGTTTTAATCGTATATTTAACTTATCGTTTGTGATTCAATTATTTTATTAATAGGATTTTTTTTCTTTTAGAATTCGTGTAAGTCGAATGAAATCATTGTAAGAAAATCGAGCAATTTTCCTATCTCGAGATACGAGATAGGAAAATTGCTCGAGATGTGAAAATATATCGAGTGCTAATTTCACAATCGAATTTTCAATATCAGTGCTCGAAAATATCTCGATTATGACAATCACTCGTACTCGCCCACCGTTAGTGTAGTACGAAGATAGTACTTATGGTGGCTTATGGCCATATTATGGTAAAAGGTTGCCTTGGGCGCTTGAAGTTAAAGGGAAAGGAGATTTTTATTAAAATTAGAATTTCATACGAAATTCAGTAAACTAGTCAAAATAAAAATTAGGCTCACATATCGGGGAAGAAAATTTTTCATTCCTACTATTTGACACGTTGCAGATTCACACGCGAAAGAAATCCTGTACCTACCCATGGAAATTTAATGAATATTTCAAGCCAATTCATATTCATTTTCAAGTTATAAAACCAAAAGTTACGATTACATAAGGGTTTATTTTCCTATATTCTTAGGTTGTTGTGGATTGTTAGAGAGATGAAAATGCAGTATCCAAGTCCAAACTTATGTGCCAACACCATAGTGTTCTAGAAGTTCTAAGGAGTAACTTCCATAGAAGTTCAGTGAAATCTTTGCAAAGGTAGAAGTTCAGGACGAAATTCTCGCTAGATGCACCGACGACGCAAGAACTTGCAACACGTTGTAATTGCTACTGGTTTGTTTACACTTTGTGCTTTAGATAATGAACAGAGATTCTGTGGAGCTGACAATAATTTAATACTTCAGAATTAGCAATTTTGTATTGTATTTAGTATGCTGTCATTTATGTCAGTGATAACGACTACTGTGCATAAGATCCTGGGTCCTTAACGACCGGTTTAATCCACCTTGTTGATCTTGGTGATATCACCCGGGTGAATAGGGTGGACTTTATAATTAGTATCAGCTTTAGCCCGCGGCTCCGCCCGCGTGGATGTCGGTTATCGCTTAGTGTTGAGCTAACACTATGGAGCATTAAATTCGCCTCTCTCCTCAACTTTGTCCTCGCCTCTGTTTTCGACTTTCTACTCGCCTCTATATTCGACTCTCTACTCGACTTTCTACTCGCCTCTATACTTGAATTTATACTCTACTCTCTACTGACTTCTCTGCTCCTCTCTCTACTTGACTTTGTACTCTCCTCTATACTCGCCTTGCCATTGGCCCCTGTACTAGCATCTCTACTAGGCCATCTACTCGATTCTCTTTTTGCCTCTCTACGTGACTCTCCCCATTCGCCTACCTACTCGACCTCTACTCACATCTCCACTCGAATATCTACTCAACTCTCTATTCGATCTCTACTCTCCTCTACATTCGTCTCTCCACTCGCCTCATTATTTGCCTCTCTACTCGACTGTCTACTGCACTTCATTTGATTCTATACTCACCTCTCCACTGGCTTCTCTAGTCACATATCTACTTGCCCCTGTAGTCGACTCTACTTGACTTTCTATTTGACCTATACACGGCTATCTACTCCCTCCTATAACGATCTCTACTCGCCTCTTCACTCGCTTCTATATTTGGCTCGTTACTCGACTATGTCCGTGCCAAAGCTCTAATCCACCGTTGTTCCAATTTCCATGAGTATATCTTCTAACAACAACCTTTTAAAATTTTTCCCCTATTCACCCCCTTTTTCGCGCGATTGAAAAATGACAAACTTTAATCCCCTAACCCCCTACGGAGGGGCCTTTTACCTCCCTTTTTCAGGATAAAATGTAGCCTATGTACGTTCCCTAGCTCATATCCATCGCGTTACCAAATTTCATTGGGGTATCTTCAAAAATCACAAACTTTCATCCCTTATCCCCCCCCCCCTTAACTCCTTTTTTGCGATAAAAGGTTACCTATGTTCGTTCCTAAGCTATAATCTATCTCTGTACCAAATTTCATCAGGATATCGTCAAAAATGACAAATTTTCATCGCAAAGTCATATTCCCCCCTCCCCTTCTACCCTCTTTTATACGATCAAAAGTAGCCTATGTCCGTTCTCAAGCTTTAACCTATCTCTGTATCAAATTTTACAAATAATGACATTCATGGCCCCACTCCCCCATTCAACCCTCCCTTTTCGTGATAAAAGGTAGCCTATGTTCGTTCCCAAGCTTTAATTCATCCCTGTACCAAATTTCATCAAGATATCTTCAAAACTGACTAACTTTCATCCCCTATTCAGCCTCCCCCTTAAACCTCCTTTTTCACGACAAAAGGTAGCCTATGTTCGTTTCCAAGCTTTAATCTATCTCTGTACCAAAAATCATCAGGATATCTTCAAAAATGACAAACTTTCATACAACCTTTCATCCCCTATTTCCCCCCCCTTAAACCCCTTTTCTGGCAATAAAAGGTAGTCTCTGTACCAAATTTCATCAAGATCGGTTCAGTGGTTTAGGCGTGAAAGCGTAACATACAGACAGACAGACAAAGTTACTTTCGCATTTATAATATTAGTATGGATATTTCATTGTGCAACAATTTCACTCAGGTGAAATAGTGAGACATTTTTATTACCCTCAATTTTAGGATTCACCAGAAACGCATTTAAGAATTGCTTATAATGGACTACTGCTAAAGTTATCTAGGTTTTTAATCAGCCTTTTAGCACATGTTACGTAATCAAATATTATGTACTATTTTTCATTTACTTTTTCCTATCTTTGCACTTCGTAAAATATACGAGGTACAAAGTGTTAAACAAAACGTAAAATCTAATGCTCAACAATGTTCCTCGGCACATAAAGCGTTCCCGTGTCACGATAATTTTATTAACAAAATCGAAAACCGAGTTATGCCGAGCTAATTAGCCGTATATCTCATTACCAGACGCGAGTACTACCGAGTTCGGCGGCAATATGGAAACGCGCCCGGCACCACCGCTAATTGTGTAACGGTGTTACAGTAGTGTTGTAATAAGATAAGGTAAGTTTTTTTTTTATATAGGACCGGTCAATTTGACATTGTCTCGCCTGATGGTAAGCTGAAGGCAAAGTCTGAGGAAAGAGCGCCACCATTATATACAAGTGTCATGTTAACAATGTTGGCACTCAGCTTGACGGCCTCATCAGATGCTTTATCACGCTCCGCTTAAAGGACTCGGTACTGTAGGAAGAGGGAAACACGTGAGCTGGCATGGAATTCCAGGTCCTAATGGTGCGACATAGGAAAGAGTCACCGAACCGCTTGGTTCTTGAAGGAATGTTCTGCACCTCATGCGGGTGACACCTAGGTCCTGCACGTGTTGTCCTGTATAGGAAAGGAGAGGGTGGGACTAATTGGAATAGCTCTTCAGAACATTCACCATGGTAGAGACGGTAAAATACTGCCAAGGAAGCAACATCTCTACGCATCTGCAGAGGCTCGAGTGTACTCGTGACCTCAGGATTTCCGATAATGCTATGAATCGTTTATTCAAAGAATTACAAACATTTAGAAAGAAATACATTCAAGGATATACATTATTTTGTTCTTTATAGGCATATATTATAGGTGGCTGGTGCCTAAGCTAGGCTCAAGGCCTGTGTGTCAGGTCACCAGGTCACCTTCTCTACAGCGTTTGTTATGTAAATGTACACATTTTGTTAGTTTTATATTATACGAGTACCTAACACAGAGGAATTTTGATACTCGTATTAGCACTTAGTGTTAGCCAGCCGGTACTATAAAGCAAATCGATGCGCGACGGTCCACTATTTCCAGATATTCTTTTTTGTGGCTGCTAAGAATTTTGTACAAACTGAATGAAAATTTTAGTATAAAATTTGAAAATTGACATCGACAAATACATATTTCTTTTTTCAAGAAATATTTACTTTTTCTAGTAAAAACGCAAAAAATATTAGTTTATGGCAAGCTTATGCAGTTTACTTTACTACAGAATCGAGACTAAGTAAAATACCGATTTAAGTGTTATCGAGACGTAGCTTTTAACTCAACAATACCTTCAAAGGAGGTTCGTATTCTTTAAATGTTCACTGCCAGCAAATAATATAAAATCGTTCTAAGGCACTAACTAACGATATATTCCTATATTCAGACTCATTTTGTAGCGCAGCCTCTTGGGGGAACGTCTGCAAAATGAATTATCTTTGGAGGCCTACGTGTGTCTTCAGCAATCGCGTCTAAAATTGTAGTTAACTTACTAAATGCTTTAATCGGATTACGATTGTATCAAGAATAAAAATATGCAATAATATGTATAGGCATATATGATTTGTATGATGTCTTCATAATCGAAAAAGTCAGTTCATTGTATTGTAACCAATTACTTTGAACTGACTAAAAGTTGTTAGTGAAATAAAAAATCCCCAGAAAAGTGCTTACTTTTTGTTGATCATTACCATGAAAGGTATTATGAAATACTGCTGCAATAAACGAATTCAAAGCATAACAGTCATACGAAGCGAAATTCAACATTTTAATACCCCTACACATGGAGCGTAACGATTTACGAAATCATCGCACATATACCCTTCTCTCCAAATATCGCAGGCGAAGCACAAATTAAATGACAGGAATAAAATACGAGATACAACGCATCGAGAGATACGAATCACGCACCGACAATGTACCTATATCGCATATCGCGTTAGTCAATCCAGGTTTATACTGATGCGTAACGATACCGACACGATACTGTGATTTCACGCCAATATTCTTCATCCTAGGATTTTACTCGGTCGCATCTGAAGCTTTCATCTCGGGGTCCAGTTTTTCCAGACTAAGTGCAGGCTTGGCTGAACTTCAATATACTTTGTGAAGCGACTGCCATTTGACGTCCACAACCCATTGACGATACCGAAGTGTTGCAGTTAGACCAGTTGTTGGACTTTTGTAGGGCTTCAACTACCCGTAACGACTGCCGACTACCCGTAACGAAATGTATGGCAACCGGGGCCGGCAGCAAGACGCACATAGTCCGCCGGTAACCCTGGGGTTATCCTTTCGAGGGCTTACCCGGGGTGCCCGGCAATGAACACTTGGGAAGGACACCGTGTGGTTTTAGTCGGTTTGATTCCAACACGCCCACCCCATCGTTGGCACCGATGGGGTTAAACCCGTGGGGGTTTCCAAACGCCAAAAAAAAATCTCCTACGTAGGAGTTGCGCCCACCACAGAGACTGCAATTTCATGCCAATATTCGGAACATAAAATCAAATCCCTTAGATGCTAGCTAGCTAGCTTTTCAAATCTGCAAAATTTTTCTAAAAGTAGCTTTAGGCCAGTCACCCGAAAATGATTCGATGAAGAAGCAGTTTCATTCTTACACCGAGTTTTTGTATACCATTGAGAGATGGAAGCCTACAAAACAAAACGATGTTAGAACCAATTTTGAAAGGCTATCAACTTTTACTCTACATTTAGAAAATTTTGGTTAGTTATTCCAAGTTTTGGCGCTTGCAGTTGAATTTAAGACGTATTGATAATATTTATAAAATATTGTGTTTTTTATGACATAGGAGGCAAACGAGCAGACGGATCGCCTGATGGTAAGCGTCATGGACACCTGTTGCCCCCCCGTGGGGCGGCCTCGGCGTCCACGCTCAGGCACAATGTTACCTGAGCATGGAAGCCCAGGGAGGGATTCTTCAGCGCAGCCGGTACCCACCTGGGGTAGTCGGTTAAACTGCACAATCATCATTAGCGTGAGGGTTGGGGTTTGAGCTCTGGAAACCTTACTCACCGAGAGGAATACAACACAACATACTTACAAAGTATGCAGTGTTATTATGGCTGTGATCTTTTGTAAGGCGGAGATACTTCCCCGGTCGGGCTGCTCCATATTCGAACGAGATGACACTTTGCTGTGCCCCTACCTCTATCAAGAAGTGCTGTTCATTTGGCGCTACCCAGGGGACACGTGTGGGTATCTAGAGCAAATTCCACGGACGCGAACAGCATTGTCCCCCTGAATGTCAATTGGGAAACCATGTGATTTAAAACCAACAAGTCCATCAAACTGGTCGTGTGATGTAAGAACAATCAATAGTGAACTGAACAGATTTAGTTACAGATGTCGGGATTAAAGTATGGATTAATTCAGCATTTACCTGCTACATGTTTGTTTCATTAATGGGCGAATTTGATGTGAAAATACGACGTGCAGCGGTCATTCCAATACCTATTGTATGTACTTGGATTAAATGGGTTTGGCAGGTCGGTGCCCGGTGCGGTTAGATGGGCTCTTGGATAGATGGCAGACAGCTGTTTAAATATTGCGATAGGTATGCATTGGAGAAATCACTGAAGACGTGTATTGTATATTCATCAATGTTGAAGATTTGAAATTGGTCTTGTGTCTAAGGTTGAGGTCAAGTATGATTAAGTAGTAGATCTCATTTAGAATAGATAGATTGGCGGTGATCTATAAGCTGGCTATAAAGGACTGAAGATCTAGTCGCTATAAATTGAAAGAGGCATATACTAGTCTAGCTATGTACTGCGATTCATTCATATGTTTTCCAATGTTTAAGAAACCCGTTTAACTACAAGTGCCCTTATGATAACTTAAAATCATGTTTGATAAGTAGTACTATAGTCTGCAATATTTAGAACTAAAGTGTCCCCGAAAAAATAGTAACAGTAAATAATATCAACTCTTGGTCGTAACTTTGTAAAGTAGAAACGCCAACCAAATATTATACTACTTATTGTTTGAAAGACCGAGCAGCGATAAACAAAAGTTTTGATTGACAATCTATAGAAACGATAAAGATGCACTTTTTGTGGGTTAAATTTTTTCGAGTAAATTGAGTAAAAGCAAATTATGTATGTACCTACAACTACTTCTTATGTGTATAATAATCACGATTCTTTAAACAAAAGCAACATCCCAAAACAATTCCGCTTGAAAAATAACACTATTCTATTCCACTTATCTATTCAAACTGGTTCTACGTAATCCTGGCAAAAACTCGACGTTAATATAGAAAAAATATCGTTTCGCGTCACAGAGGATTCCGACGACGCCTGACGACATACTGTATACCGGATAATGTCACATGAAAATGACGAAAACGACACTTCCAACATACTACACCGCACGTGCCGCCCTCTGGAGTGTAACATAATAGTTATAAGGTTTAAAATAGCGCGCGGTAAGTGGAAAATAAATTGGCATTTTGAATAATGTCGGGGCAAATGTAGCGAGTGGCGAGCGCAGTTTTCGGTCAAGTCTCGTCGATCCTATTACGATAGCTGAGGAGGCTTCGGCGCGAGGAAACAATGGCCGTGTATTGAGTTATGGTTATCTGTGGGATGTTTTCATTCTGTGTAAAAAATATGCAGTGTTGGAGGTTTTGTGGGGAGACATGAAATGTGGCGCGACGTGTCTGTTGGATTATGTTGAGTTGTTATGACTTAAAAGTTTGATTTCACACATTTTTTTAAGTTATTGTATTAGATTTTTACACATTACTTGACCACATGGACGCTTCAAATACCAGAGGTATGGCTGCTACATTCAAAGGGGAATGATGAGTGAAAAGGAAAAGATAAACGGATAAAGAAAAATAAAAAATACAGCATCTTACAGAATTACACGATAACTAACAAACAATGCAAGAAAGATTGTATTTGGAATTAAAAATATAAAATAGTCACCGAACCATCAACGCAGATCCACAATTACCCTAGAATTATTCTAAAAAAACTTTTAGTAATTGAATTCATTGCTGCCATTTACCTCCCTTCAATTAACGCTACAGTACACGTATAACTTGTTATGAGCGAGTTCGACGCGAGGCGCGACTTCCGAGAATTTGTCTCCGTCGTCGAGCGTCGGGGGCAACATTATCACTTCACCCCTGAACGCGCACGGAACAAGGCAGATACTTTAAATGTATTGAAGTCCGTCTCTTGCTCTATTAGAAGCAATAAAAGAATGTAGTGTTGTTTATTAAAATCAATACGTCTTTTGCTGAAATACAGCCTAATTGGACATATTATATAACACTTATTTCATTAATTATAGGTGCTTTGGATGATTGAATAAAAAAACAGTAATAGCAAGTTGTTATTTTGTAATTTAGAGCACCTTGGAACCAACATCTTACATGAGTAATCGTTTCCATTCGACACCTGAGACCCTAACCCGGATCAACAGTTGCTATCGGCTGTCAAGCCAGTAATGCTACTGCCACACTTTAACCTTCATTTGCCTGAAATCCACTTTTCGTAACCCAACATATGATTACAACGTGGTGCCGCTCTACTGCCCGCCTTAATTTTCACATAAAGAATGAACTCTGGAGTGGTGGATGGTCGCGTGTATTTACAACAAAACATTAATCTTGACCGCGAAGCTAACACGGACATTCCCACCTCTATATATAAAGTTGTATGTAAAGGTGGGATACTATCGATTTTGTCGCGTGTACATTGACACAGGGACACACACATACATTTTTTTATGACATTATCCTAGATTCACAATGCGAACCTGAAGGCGAAGCGGCAAAAGTTGACGGAATTATAGGTTAACATAATTCAGAAAAGTTACTATTACTTGGGTATAAAGAAATAACTATTTGACGGACGTTCATTAAATCTGCACACAAATATTAGAAGCTTTGCCAATGAACTATGAAAGACTATTATTTCATGTCATACAAAATACGGCGACACAGGAACTACAATCATATAGAGGTAGATAACTCAGTTGAGGTCTTAAGTAGTGACTCCGACGTGACGTCATAAATAAGAACGAGAAACTAATTTAGTAAGAAAGATGAGGTAAAGCGCCCGGGAGCCGGGTCGTCAACAGGTGACCGATCGCGCAGAGGTCGAGTCGCTAGGCGCGCCCAGTGACTATGTCCGTCGAGTCATCACATGTAACAGTAACTATCTCTCAGTGACGAAGGGTGAACATTTTCAAAAGGGTAACTAGTGTAAAATCCGTCTAGTAGTTCTAATGGGTCGCATGGTATAGTTCGTCCTATACCATGCGACCCATTAGAAAGCCGGCAGGAATTGGGTTGCATGGACCCCTCGCCACTGCTACCTCTTCTACCCATAGAATAAGCGCCTATCATCAACGTTCTTCGTGATGGTGTTCAGGCGGAACTGTAATAGATTGTTTTTCTTTTTTAATCGTAAAAAGAAAATATACGACGTTAAAAGACTTTATCCCACCACCAATCCTTTTCTGATAGAGATTTTTATATAGGATTAAGGTAGCAGACAAGCACACGGCCCACCTAATGGAAAGTGGTTACCGTGGTCTATAGATGTGTACAACACCAGAGAAGTTATACTCGCTGCCATACCTGTAAGAATTTTTAATACTCTTTTTGAGGAACCCCATATTGTAAAGTTAAACGCATAAGCTTTCTGGAGTGTGAATTGAGTGATGTGCATAATTCCATCACTCACATGGAATCAATCAGATTGGCAGATGAGGCTGCCCTCTCCAACAGCCTCTATAGTGAGCTGGTGGCTGGGGAGCCGGACCTAATTTGTCTCGAGCCATGCATTACTGCAGACCTGATAGATATCTCCACACCAGATATTCCAGTGACATCAAGGAATATAATATGTCCTGATAAATCATTATTGAATTCTTCGGTAAGATTAGTTAGTAGTGGCAGAAATAGGTTAAAAAAATATATAAAACTTAATAAATT
Organism: Eilema caniola; assembly: GCA_949126895.1. Taxonomy (NCBI): domain Eukaryota; kingdom Metazoa; phylum Arthropoda; class Insecta; order Lepidoptera; family Erebidae; genus Eilema; species Eilema caniola. The sequence goes on from OX421479.1 coordinate 438,658, forward strand.
TATTTCAAAGACACAAAAACAGATAAGATGTCTCAAAATAGGCATGAGTAAACATCGAAGGGCCTGTAAATCC